>LNAC01000042.1:8457649-8537302 GCA_002007465.1 Ailurus styani
GAAGGAAGGAAGGAAGGAAGGAAGGAAGGAAGGAAAGAAAGGAAGGAAGAAAAGAAAGAAAGAGAAAGAGAAAGAGAAAGAAAGAAAGAAAGAAAGAAAGAAAGAAAGAAAGAAAGAAAGAAAGAAAGAAAGAAAAGAAAGAAAGAAAGAAAGAAAGAAAGAAAGAAAGAAAGAAAGAAAGAAAGACGTACATCCCCAAAACACCTAGCCCGACATAAGACATAGTCAGACTGTTTGGCTTGTCACTTCCCAAGTAAAATTACCTGCTGAGAACAGGCGAAAGGAGAATGGAAAGTCATGAAAAGGAAGAAGGAAGGGAGAGAAGGAAAGGTATGGAGGGCATAGGGGAGAAGGAGAAGGGAGTCAAGGGATGGAAGGGGGTAGGGAGGGAGGGAGACAAGAGAAAGGAGATGGAAGGGAAGGAGGAAGGAGAGAAAGAAGAAAAAGAATGGGTCTTGAGCTGGTGCTGTGTGACTGGTCATGTTCACATTCTCTTAAGCCTCTACCTCCTCTGCTTCTGAAGCCTCCCTCTTTTACCATCCACCTCCCCCTAGTCCAGCTTTCTATCAACGTCTCCACACCCTGAGCTCTTCTTGTAGGAGCAGACCTCATTTTACTGTGCTTCACTTTATTTTTCTCTGTTTCTTTTGTGCTTTGCTGATATTGTGTTTTTTACAAATGGAAGGTTTGTGGCAATCCTGCTTCTAGCAAGTCTATCAGCAACATTTTCCGAAAGACATGCTCGCTTTGTGTCTCTGGGTCACACGTTAGTAATTCTCACACTATTTCAAACTTTTTCATTATTATTATATTTGCTGTGTGTATCTGTGATCAGTGATCTTTGATGTTACTATTGTAATTGTTTTGGGGCACCACAACTGTGCCATATAAGACAGCAACCTTAATTGATAAATATTGTGTGTGCTCTGAGTGTTCCACTGACCAACTGTTTCCCTATTTTTCTCCCTCTCTTCGGGCCTTCTATTCCCTGAGACACAACAATATTGAAATTAGGCCAATTAACTCAACAATGGCCTCTAAGTGTTTAAGTGAAAGGAGGAGTCATACATTTCTCACTTTAAATCAAAAGCTAGAAATGATTAAGCTTAATGAGGAAGGCATGTCTAAAGCCAAAGTAGGCTGAAAGCTAGGCCTCTTGCATCAGCTAGCCAAGTTATAAATGCAAAAGAAAAGTTCTTGAAGGAAATTAAAAATGCTACTCCAGTGAACACATGAATGATAAAGCAAAACAGCCTTATTGCTGATATGAAGAAAGTTTTAGTGGTCTGGATAGATCAAACCAGCCACAGCATCCCTGTAAGTCAAAGCCTAATCCAGAGCAAGGCGCAAACCCTCTAACCCTCTTCAATTCTATGAGGGCTGAGAGAGGTGAGGAAGCTATAGGAGAAAGTTGGAAGCTAGCAGAGGTTGACTCATGGGGTTTAAGGAAAGAAGGCTTCTCCATAACATAAAAATACAAGGTGAAGCAGCAAGTGCTGATAGAGAAGCTGCAGCAAGCTATCCAGAAGATTTACCTAAGATAATTAATGAAGGTAGCTACACTAAACAAGAGATTTTGAATGTAGACAAAATAGCCTTATACTGGAAGAAGACAGACTTTTCATACCTAGAGAGAAGTCAATGCTGGCTTCAAAGCTTCATAGGACATAAATTGACTCCTATTAGGGAAATTCAGTTGATGACTTGAAGTTGAAGCCAATGCTCATATACCTTTCTGAAAATCCTAGAACCTTTAAGAACTATTCTAAAATCTACTCTGCCCATACTTTAGAAATGGAACAATGCCTGGATGACAGCACATCTGTTTATAACATGTTTTACTAAATATTTTAAGGCTACTGTTGAGAACTACTGCTCAGAAGAAAAGATTCCTTTCAAAATATTACTGCTCACTGACAATGAATCCAGAGCTCTGATAGAGATGTACCACAAGATGAATGTTGTTTTCATGTTTGCTAACACAACCTCCATTCTGCAGCCCATGGATCAAGGATTCATTTTGACTTTTAAGTCTTATTATTTAAGAAATACATTTCTTAAATCTATAGTGGCCGTAGATAGTGATTCTTCTGATGGATCTGGGCAAAGTCAACCCTTCTGGAAAGGATTCACCATTCTAGATGCCATTAAGAACATTTGGGATTCACAGGAAGGGGTCAAAATATCAACATTAACAGGAGGTGAAGAGGTTGATTCTAACCCACATGGATGACTTGGAAGGGTTCAAGACTTCACAGGAGGCAGTAACTGCAGAGGTCGTAGAAGCAGTAAGAGAACTAGAATTAGAAGTGGAGCCTGAAGATGTGACTAAACAGTGGCAATCTCATGACCAAACATTCATGGATGAGGAGTT
The DNA here is from genome assembly GCA_002007465.1 of Ailurus styani. Classification (NCBI taxonomy): domain Eukaryota; kingdom Metazoa; phylum Chordata; class Mammalia; order Carnivora; family Ailuridae; genus Ailurus; species Ailurus styani. The sequence goes on from LNAC01000042.1 coordinate 8,460,024, forward strand.
GCTTCTTAGGAATGAGCAAAGAAAGTGGTTTCTTTTTTTCTTTTTTTTAAGAAAGTGGTTTCTTTTTTTTCTTTTTTTTTTTTTAAAGATTTTATTTATTTATTTCACAGAGGGAGAGAGATCACAAGGAGGCAGAGAGGCAGGCAGAGAGAGAGAGGGGGAAGCAGGCTCCCCACTGAGCAGGGAGCCCGATGTGGGCCTCGATCCCAGGACCCTGAGATCATGACCTGAGCCGAAAGCAGAGGCTTTAACCCACTGAGCCACCCAGGCGCCCAAGAAAGTGGTTTCTTGAGATGGAATCTACTCCTGGTGAAGATGCTGTGAAGGCTGTTGAAATGACAACAGAGGATTTAGAATATCACATAAACTTAGTTAATTAAGCAGCAGCAGGGTTTGAGAAGACTGACTCCAATTTAGAGAGAAGTTCTGCTGTGCATTAAACGTTATCAAACAGCATCACATGCTGGAGAAAAAAATGTTGGTGAAAGGAATAGTCAGTTGACATGACAAACGTCATTGTTGCCTTATCTCAAGAAATTGTCACAGCCACCCCAACCTTCAGCAACCACCACCCTCATCAGTCAGTAGCCATCAACACTGAGGCAAGACTCACCCCCACAAAAAGATCATGACTCCCTAAAGCCTAGGATGATGATTAGCATTTTTAAGTAATAAAGTACTCTTTAGTTAAGGTATGTACATTGTTGTTTTAGACATAATGCCATTGCACTCTTAATAAACTACAGTATAGTATAAACATAACTTTTATATGCACTAGGAAACCAAAAAACTCATTTGATTCACTTGATTGCGATATTCACTTTATTGTAGTGATCTGGACCTAAACCTGAAAAATCTTGGAGGTATGCCTGTAATTTTCCTTCCCACAACTCTTAGCCATTTCATGAGATATGGTGTGCATTTTCCCCCAGAAGACCTAACAGAAGAAGGCATGACATACTATGTCCTTTGTTGGACTGGTAAGGGATTAAAAATTTTTATGAAATTGCAATTAACCATGCCAATAATAAACATGCCATTTTTTATTTCATTAATCTATGACTATAGGAAACATTCATTAAACAAATGCTTCTTGAGCACCTATTGTATGGGAACGAGTATTAAAAAAGATTGTAATGACCATATATCAGCCATTTATTACGTGCCAAGCACTGGGTTAAGTGCATTCATAATACATACATACATAATCTTTACGTTTTTCACCACACTGTGAGACGGGGAATATAATCCCCTTTTCTCACATGGGAAATTTTTGGCTTAAAAACATCAATAGCCGAAAGTCAGTTGGTAATGGGATAGGGAGAGAATTCAAACTACCTCTATGTGATACAAAATCTATGTTAATAACTCAAACTCCGTAACTCTTCCTTCAAACTTGCATAATCTGTAGCTCACTGTATCTCTGATCAATTAATTGCTCAGGAGTTAAATTTTCCATCTGACTTAGTCCATTGTTGCAGGCTATAATTTATTTTAAAAGATATTTTTTCTGTATTATCGTTTTAACTTTACACTTTAACTGCCCAATGCAGTAGAAAGGACATAGAGACATAACTTTTTTAAAAGATAGACAGATTTCAAACCGTATTCTTAAAACCCAGGATTTTTAAATCCTGCAATTATAACAATGGTCTGAAATCAATAGGAAACTTTTCTCTGCATCTATGCTTCACCAGAAAAAAATAAATCCTGAACTTTTTTCAACTTTTAGTATTCAAGTAAAACTTCTGCCAAACAATACTGGGAAACCAAAGGAACTGCAGCTTAGCTAGATACCTGTCTCTCAGCGGTGAATGCACACGTGTACACAGGAATGTAGCTGTCTGAATATGCATGCACACATTCACACACATGTACACACACTCTGCACTCAGCTTCTGATTCCCTCACTCAGCTTTCTCTACTGCAAGATCGTCTTTCTCCTGCTTTTTAATGCAGGGAAAGCTTTCTAAATGTACAGTACAACACTGCCAAGGTTAACCAATACATTCTAATACTCCCTATTATCTTCACATAGCCAGCAGTCAGTGACACTCAGTTTCTTTTTCCTTCTCAAACATCCTCTACATGATAATTTTTAAGCATTTTCCATAGTATTCCCTACTAGGTAGAGATTGAGCTCCTGAAAGTGATCAGCAAATAGTCAATCCTTAGAGCTGTGGTCACTAACTATGTCTCTCTTTTGTTAAAGTCATAGCAGGATAGTATTTTCAAAGTGGAAGAAAATTTTGTCCAACCCCCTTATTTCACAGATGAAGAAACTATGGCTCATTAAAGCCAAGAGAGGTAAAATGCTAGGAACAATCAAATCCGCACAGTGAAGCTGCTGGAATTAGAATCTGGTGCTGCAGGCAGAGCTGATACAGTCAGCAGTCCACTCCTCCACACACAGTGTACTGCCTGTGGCATACCACCCACAAAGACTGAAATGCCATCTCGACTAGTACTACATAGGTCTGTAGCCCGACTCTTAAGCATTAGCTCTTTCATCAGACAACCAACTGGCAGCTACTTGAGCAAATGAATTCTGTGGTCTCATTTTGTAAAATGATTTTATCCTTCCTTTATTATCCTATGATGGATATTCTTTCACATTCATATTACTCTGGCATGATACACTCATGCTGTTTTATGAAAAAAAAACCCATACTTTAGAGTAGACTATTATTATACAATCTTGATATAACCAGTGTCACCTCATATAATGAATGAGTTAATAAAGTGTACAAAATGATTGCTTCTCTTTCCCATTTTCTGTATATCATAGTTGAGGCTGCTACAAATACATATAATACAATAATTATTATTGTGTTCTATTGTCAAAATATATTGAAGGCTTAACAACTGCTGATGAGCAAATCTCAATGGGGTTGGAGTTGCAAACTCTTCAGACAAAAAAAAAAAAAAACTCAGTAAAGTAGACTTCTCCTAAAATCCTTAGGGTGCCTTAGTCTCCACTGAGAGAAAAATTCTGTAATAACATTTTTCTTTCTATTTCTGGCATATACGATTAAGATCATTGCCTAGACTGAGTTACTAGCTTGAATTCTATTCTCTCCAAACCCTCACTGTTAAGACCTGTGCTTCAATCAACAATCCTAACACTGCTTTGTGTCTTTAATCTTTCAGGAGAATACTTTTTTTTTTTTTTTGATACACAGGCCAGTATTTTTCTGACGTATATCCTAGGTTTTAGGACCCATGTTTCACACCTGTAACAAAATTTTTCCCTCCATTTTTTAGTATTGTCATTCTTAATCCCAATGAAGGATGATTTATGTAATTTTTCACAGACCATTAATCCACATTCAAGTAGAAACAACATTTCCTTAACTAATTAGCATATACACAGCAGGAATGGGAAATCGCCTTCTTAAAAGTTGAATCCAGGGCGCCTGGGTGGCTCAGTAGGTTAAAAGCCTCTGCTTTCGGCTCAGGTCATGATCTCAGCGTCCTGGGATCGAGGCCCACATCGGGCTCTCTGCTCAGCAGGGAGCCTGCTTTCTCCTCTCCCTGTCTCTCTGCCTGCCTCTCTGCCTACTTGTAATCTCTCTCTCTGTGTCAAATAAATAAATAAAATCTTAAAAAAAAAAAAAGTTGAATCCAGGTAAGCCTGAATTTATGTTATCTAGTTCTTGGGGCAAATATCAAATATCAATGTTGCCGTGTATACCTAATGTTGTAAAAATGCAACATTATAAAGCATTCCTAATAACAAAATCAGAAAACGTCATAAATGGGATATGTTGCCCAATTATTTTCTGCATCTTTAGTATTATCTTATCTTTAGTATTCTTTCTACGTCCTTCTCTTTAGCCTCTTTTCTGTGTTCCTTCCATTCCTTAACAGATATTTATGGTCCAGACACTATGGCAGGCACTAGAAATACAAAAGGTAAATAAGTTAAAGCACACCTCCCACTTCTGTCATTTTTCACTGTCATTCCTCAATGTCATCTCTCTCTCTCTCTCACTCTCTCTCTCTCTCTCTCTGTCTCACACACACACACCACACACACACACACAAACACACACACATAATTCTCTCAAACTCAGCTCGGGGTCTGTTCTCTCTAAAAAATAACTGCCATAATTCCTCCAAGGGAACATAGCCACACACCCTGGGAATTCAGCACATTCCCTGCTGACTAAATCTGAAGAGATACTTTGGGGTCTGACTGTAATTCCTGGTTAAGATCCTGCCTGTGAAGTCCCCCTGAAGCACAAAAGACTTCAAATCTTGCCTTGCCAACCCATCTAGATAAATTCACCCTCCAGCACCACTTTCAGCATCCCTCAAAGGAAAGGCATGGAAAACTACATGCTGTTCTACTCTACCCTCCATGGGAGGGAAATTTTGAGGTAGCCAAGCCCGATCTTTGCCTATACAAACAAAATTCTGACTGTTCTATTGTTCTCGCATGCCTGTATGTCTTTCCAGAATTCCAAACAAGACCTCTCTACTTCGATTTTTCTCTCAGCCCTGCTGAGATTTCTCCCTTGCTGTTATCTTCCCATCTCCATCTCTGAAGTCCTGGATTCCTGAAGGACCTAAGCATGTTCCATCTCCAGTCTCATTCCCACAAAATCTCTCCCTTGCTCAAGGCTCTAACTCTCAGCCTTAGGAACTCTCCATTCTCATAGGCAGTGAAAACTCCTTTTACACCATTATCTTGAGTTGTGGATACCTAAAGCTTAAAATAAATCCGATGCTCAGACTTGCTCCAATCTGGACTCATTACTCTCTAGGCCTCCTGTTCAGCTGGGTTTTCACTTCATGATTCTCCTGTATTGGATTTTCCTGTTTTCTAAATCCTATGACTTTTTTTTTTAATTTTTCTATCACTGTGCTGAAACAGCTTTTAGTATATTTCTTAGAGAATTTGTTTCTGAGAATTTGCAGGTTTGAAAATGTCTTTATTCCAACTCTCATACCTGATTGTTAGTTTATTTCTTTTTATATAGGATGAAAATTCTTTCCCTTCTATACACGGAAAGAATCACTCCATTATTTTCTAGCTTAAAGTGCTCCTAATGAGGAATTAAGTAATATTCTCCTTTACCCTTCACATTACTTGTCATTGCTGTTTCTCTGCCTGAGCTTTTAAGTTCTTTTCTTTATCTCTGGGTGTGGTAGAGGCTGTAGTTGCTCCTTAATTAACTACAGTATTCTCTTCTGACTTCATTAGTTCGAGCTCTAAGATTTAATTAGGCACAGGGCAGCCCAAACTAAGGACTGTCATTCCCAGCTTCCCTTGTGGGCGGGATGACCACGTGACCAACTTTGGGCCAACCAGATGAGTAGAAATTATATATAGCTTCTGGAGTGGCCCCTGAAAAAAAAGAGGGGGAAATGGCCTCACTTTCCCTTTCTCTTCTTCCTTTGCTAGCTATAAACAGATGTGACAGTGAGAGCTAAAGCGGCCATCAAACCCAGAGAGGGAGCCACATTTTAAGGATGGCAAGAGCAAAAGATGTAAGGAGCTTGGGTTCACAATACTATGAAGCAGCTTGTGTTTGGACTAATATTTGAGTGACAGATAAATTTCCATCTTATTTCAGCCACTATTGTTTTAGCCTTTGCAGCAAAAGACAACACTGTATGCTGAGTAACATCTTTGTCCTCATAAATTTATTCATGGTCATTGTTATGAGCACTTGGTAGTGTCTTTGAACATGAACACCTTTCTTTAACAATAGTGAAATCTACCTTTATATAATTTCTTTGATAATTTCCTCCCCTCTATTTTCTGTTTCTCTCTGGAACTAGTTGTTGGATCTCCAAAATTGGTCTTATAATGTTCTTAGTTACTTCAACCACCCCTCATTTTTCATCTCTTATCTTTTTATTCTAATTGCAGGGAGATAGACTCAACTTTATCTTTACAGACTACTGAATTTTTATTTTGAATGTTATACATCTATTTTTATTGCTTCTTTATTTTTAGAATCCTATTTTGCTTCATAAATAGAATATCTTTGGTGGTTATTCTAAGAATATTATGACAGTCTTTTTTAAAGTATTTTCTGCTTCCTTTATGGTTTTGCTTCCTAAGAGTTCCATTTTACAGATTATTTTGTTTTCTTCTCTTTCCTCCATTAACTGTCAACCTTCCCTGTCCATTTTTATATGTTTAAGAGTCAGATACTTAAAACAGTCATGAGAAGTTCTATGTGTTATGGTGGGTCTTGTTAAGTATTGAACCTTGAGTGACAAGCTAAACTTTACGTATGAGATCCCACCAATGTCAAGATTTAAAGATTATTATTTATTCTTTTAGATCCATTCTGCTTTTTCAGAGAAAAGTTCTCCAGACTTTTACCTGGAGATAGAAGTGGGAGGGGGTATCCTTCTGACTCTCTGCATTCTAATAGATGAGAGAGTGAGAGATTCAGAAAGAGAGAGAAAAAGAGAGTGCAAGCCCATGAGAGCACCAAGCTGGCTACCCCACCGTTTAAAATGCAAATGTCAAGCTTTCATCCTATTTTCATCACTTAAACTGACCCTACCCCCAACTGGGTCTGGAGTACCTAAAATCAGACATGTTCTAGTCCAATTTCAAAAGAAGTTGAACCTCTAGGCATGAATGAAAGTTAGATTAGCCTGGAGGTGCAGGGTGGGGGAGGTCACAGGGGGTGTAGAGAGTAAAAATCAGGGTCACTGAGGGGGACCATGTTGGGAAGGTGACCCAGAAAGCTTAACTGTTCCATATGTAGACCCTTTATGTTCATTGCTGTGCCTCTTGTCTTCTGAGGTAGCTGGTGCCTCCTTTCTGGAGTTCTGCAGAGCAAATTTAATTCCCTTTCTGCAGTATCCTCTGCTGCACCTTGCCTAAATCAGATTCAGTCCTCAATCCTCTATCTCCCAAAATTCATTGTCTACTATTGCCTTCTCTTCTGTTCTTTTTCTCATGTGTTTGTGTGCTTTATTATTATTTTTTTTAATAATTCCCTTACTGGTGCTAGGCTTCTCTGAGTGAGAACTCAGAGAAACGTGTATTTAATCATCCAGATGACCTGGCACACATTTAAGCTATATTGGAACATAACATGTTGCATCCATGATATCGTGGTGTGTTTCAAATGGCAAATTCCCCAGATTATTGTGATAATTGCTTCCTAGCATCAAATACAGTCCTTTACCTAGTGTCAATACATAATTGAAACATATAAATAGGCTTTTATTTTTCATTTTAGCCAATCTTTCTAGAAAGTACAAATTCTATTTATAGAACAAGCTATAGCTACTTACTTAAAAAGAAAACGGGCTTTTTTCCTCCATGAAAACATTTCATATGCATGACTTTGTTTGCAAATTCACTTACAAGTGAAGATAATGTTGGCCAAAGAATCACACGAAGATTGATCCTAGACAACTTATTTCCCTAGAAAACTTCCTGTTAAATTAGCCCTGTTCCTCCAGGTCAAGCCATTTGGGTAACGGGAGAAAGTCATTGGTAGCTACTGTTTCAAAGGGTCTCTAAGATATAAATAAGTCCACTGGAGCCTCCAGAACAAGGCATGCCTGTTCTTTCAGTTAAACTGTGGTACTGAACCTCAAGTCACTACCCAATCAAAGAAGTTGATAGAAAACGTGTCTGCTTCTCTGGAATGCCTGCTACAATGAAAATCTCATATGGTCTTCCAAAGGACAGACCTTGTCTTTGGTTAGTGTCATTACAGGGAATTTACATTCTCTGGTGAATAGAAATTAGTCCTAGAAAATGACATCTTGGGTTTAACAGTTACATGGTGTTGGAAAGCTACCGACATTTAATTTGTTAGTGTTCAAACCCTACAAACCTTGGATTATAAGCCACTGAAAACTTCTACTTCATTTAGTCTATTGCCATAATTCAGAATAATCTGCCTTTGGGTCTTTTCTGAGGTGTTCTGTTGTTTTTGTTTGGTTGGTTGGTTGGTTTGGCTGGTTTTTTTCAATCCTCTTAATGCTCTAAGTTTCCATTTGCTCACTCATTGGATATTATTTTACCTATCGTTCTTCTCTTAATTATTCAATTATATTCACTTTAATTGTACATATCCTGAACCCCATTCCAGGTCACACACTCAGCTGGTTTTCATCAGAATGTGGAGCTATGCTAAGTTTGCCTGTCCCTACCCTTCCGTTCCAGAAATCATGACTTTCTGTGATCCTCTCCTCTAACCTTCCTCCCTCAAATTGCCTTCTGACTCCCTTGGAGTTCAGTCAGCTTTTCATTCCAGTTGGGAAAATGTCAGGATTATTACTCAGATACTTGGTTGAAAACTTCACTCCTGAGAAAGAGATTTTTTTTCCCCCTCAACACTGTGACAGGAAATAGAACACTGAGCCTGTCCAAGGCAGGAATGACATAGAAACTAGGCCCAGTGCCACAACCGTTACGTCACTTCTGATGAAGCTCAGCCTTCCACAATTTAGGCACTTTTGTAGCATAGACAGATTCCAGAGTCTACCCCAAACCCGAAAATCATTTTTAGTCTACTTAGTTTGCCCTGATGAATGTTAATGCCTTAGTTTTCGATTCTTCCTTAAAATAGTTCTAGATGACAAAAACGCACCATTGCATGTCTGCAAACCCCAGGCATGTTAGAGTCCAAATATGTACGTCAAATATGACAAGTTCTCCAGGTTGGCCAATGAGACTAATGAGGTGAAAATAGCAGACAAAGGGATTAAGCACAAGGGGAGATAGGTTTTTTATTTTAGCTCATTAAAGTCCCATGCCGCTATCCTGTTTCCAAATTATGAATAGGTTATCAGACATGGCAGGATGCATTTTAAAGCTCCCGCACTCTAGATTCAGATATGTCTGAATTTGTTTCCCAACTCTGCCTCTGAGGAACTGTGTGACATCGAATGAGTTATTTAACCTCTCTAAATGGCCATCTCTTCATCTGCAAGTCCTAGTAGTAATAGCTACTTGGAAGCTGATATTCAGAAGTCACTGAAAAAAATAATGCATTAATGACAAAATATGCAAAGCAGATAGCCTGATGCAACATAATTACCCAACAGGTACTTATGACATTAACATTATAAACACAGTGTCGTTGTCTCTTTTTGAGAGGTTGCCAAAAATCATTCTAAGTGTCAGTGAAAATAAAACAAAACAAAATCACCAAGGCAGGCCTTATAAGAAAGAATGCTGTATGCTGACCCTGAACTATAACCTTACTTGTACTACTACAACCATTTTTATTCTTTAAAATGCTACATAATAATCAGGAACATACTGAGCAGGAACCAAATGCATTTGAAGATTTTAAAAAAAGAAATATAGCAGCTTTTATAGGAGTTAGAGACTACTAATTCTGCCACCTTCCAGAATTAAATATCTCACCCCCTCACATTTAATCCTGGCAATAGTAAAGATACACAAATCAAAACTTGACAATATCCTAATTTCAGAGATAAATGTTAATCAGTACATCCTCATTCCAATTAAGTTCTTCATTCTTCACTGACTGCCCCATATTCTACTTAATGTGTCAACTTTTTAGTTAGGCGGTATTTCTGATGCTCTGGAGATATATATATATATATATATATATATATATATATATAGTGTATATATATATATAGTGTGTATATATATAGTGTGTATATATATATAGTATAATAAAGATTTAATATTATTAAACATATAATTCAAAGACCAGTTTCAGAAAATTTAATGAGTCCAGCTAATGTTTTTCAGCCTTCTTTAGGACTGAAGAAGTGGTTCTTACTCATGATGTGTGTAAAAATATCCTGGCATGCTTGTTAAAAATACGTTTGCTGGCCTGACCCCAGAAATTTTGATTCGATATATCTGGGATAGGGCCAGGAAGGGGCATTTTAATAGATGTCCCAAGTGATCCCATGGGAGTACATCTCAAAGCTCACTTGGAGGAATACAGGATGGAAAGCACAATTGATAATATTGTGCTTCTATTTCATATGAAAGTCTCAATTATATTACAAAAATCATTGTAGATGCCTTTAAATATCACATCTTCTCCCTACATACTCTTTTACAGCTGAGAAAATTGTGCTCTTACATACACATGCACATATATGCCTATTTTCCCCCATTTTAATAGCAAGTTTGCTCAATCTTACACCAGTATTTCAGAAAACAGGTATTAAGAAAAAAAAACTCATAAGAAAACTGAAGCTAGAAACTAGACAAGTCAAGGTATGTTTTGTTTTGTCTTTTACAAAAGTATTTATTTTTCTAAAGGATATACTCTGGATTTATTTGAATACTGAGTTCTCAGACACATAATTGTGTATCACTTAATACTACTTGCTATAGAGTCTGTTGGGACAGTTAGAAGTTAGAGTGGCAAGGCCACAACCAATTAAATATCAATCAGAAATGAAAATAAAGCAGTTCTGAAATTAGAATGTAAATTCAATGTAAATATATTCATTCATTCTTTTTATTAGCTACTATTTATTAAGCACCCACTACATGCCAAGAGATCATATTTCAATTTATTTTAAAAAGACATCTATTGTATAAAGCAAAATATATCCACATGGGATAACAGAGTGACATTTACAGGCTCTTTGGGGTATATTTAAATGTATGTCTGATCTTCAAGAGCAGGCCTTTGAACACAAAAAAAGCAATGGTGCTGAATTAAAATAATCACAAAAATTATCACTAAGACCTTCACAACGTCTGCCTACCAATTTTTCCCAACCTTCCACATTCTTATTTTTATCTTCCAAAACATGTAGCCCATAGCATTAGTTCATGTTACTTATTTTTAAGCTGACTAAATTCAGTTTTATAATAAGTCTATATAAAGGGACAGGCTATATGTCTTTGACACTCTTCAATATTTCTCAACAACACTCAAAAAAACAGGAGTCATCTTTAAGACAAAATGAACAGTATTTTTAAAAAAACACTGCTGAGATATCTGGGGAGGAAGAATTTTTGAAATCCTATTGTTTAATGGCTGTCTGCACAGAGTATAACTGCATGTGTGACCCTGGACAAGTCATAGAACTGCTCTGAACAACAATGTCTTCGCGTGTTAAACAGGACAAATAACATCTCATTGCAGGATTGGTATGTAGGAATTCACAGACGTAGTGTGTGTAAAATAGCAAGCATAGAATCTGGAAAGAGTAAGGGATCAATAACTAGAAGTTGGATGATGAGATAATGAGGCTGATGTTACTGCTGAATTGGTCTCTAATTGTTTCCTGTGTGTATATTTTATCTCTTCCACTAGACTGTAAATTATTTGAGAGCAGGAATTGTGTCACTTTTTTTTAATCTCCAGCAATCTGGTATAGTATTAAGTAAATAATATCCACTGTATGGATATTCATGTCATTGAATTCATATCAATTGACAGGAGTGTAGTTATTTTTCTCTTACTAAAAGTATGAGCCATATCTTACCTAAGAACACAACTTGAAGTGTCTCAAGCCTTAGAACAAATGTCTCCTGAAGAAAGTTAAGCACTACAATGATGGTAAAAATAGCAAATTGCATTTTGGTGCTTTCCATGACCCAAATGCTGTTCAAAGCACTTTGCAGGTATTAACTCATGTAATCCTTTCACCAATCCTACAAAGAAAGTACCATTGTTATCCCTGTTTAATGAGTGAGGAACTGGGAATGGGAAAGGTTAAATGACTTCCCAAGGTCACACAGCTAGAAGTGAGAGAACCAGGATATGAAACCCAGAGTGCTGGGCATAAGTCTGTGCACTTAACTGCTATTCTGTACTTCAGCTATGGTAGATAAAGGGGGGGGGGAAGGCTGGGGGTGGAGAAAGACTTTTGGTCTTAAGTACAGGAAAAAACAGATTCAAATCGAATAAAATGGATTGCTGACCCTTATGCTCATCAGTTCCTTTTTAAATCTCAGGACAGTGAAATGATTGTGAGGGTGTTCACTTCCTCCCTGAGGAACAAGTTTGTGCAGAAAAGTACCTTAATTAAAACTCATCATATAGTTTAGGCAAAGGGACACATATATATCATTATGGAAAAAAGCACTCTGTTGCATTTGGAACCACCTGAAAATTAGTTATGCCAAATTTAACAGCAAGTTCCAAACTTAGTGAGCTTGGAGTTCCTTTGCCTCTAGCAACATACATGTTCTGGTCTGCCACCAGAGTTTGGGGAGGGAGCTCTTAGTTTATGATTGGTTGTTATTGTTTTATCTTTCTTTCCCTGTAGTTTTTATAGACATAGGATCAGAACTTCTCCCAATATATCAACATATTTCCAACTCTGCAAAATCTTCAAACGATTTGGAAAGAGAATGCTAACTATTTACTTAATGGTGATCTTAATGCCAGTTTTAGCAGGGGCCAGCAAACTTTTTCTATAAAGGGTCAGATAGTAAATAGTTTAGGCTCTGTTGACGAGACAGTCCCTGTTAAAGCTACTCAAGTCTGCTTCTGAAGTGTGAAATCTGCCACAGACAATATATAAGTGAATAGGTGAGGCTGTGTTCCAATAAAACTTTATTTACAAAGGGAACAGATGGGATTTGGACCCCAGGCAATGGATCCCAGGCTATAAACCTAGGATCTCAAACCATAGCCTGGGATCCTAGGTTTATAGCAGCCCATAATCTTACAAGCCTAATTGTTTTTGAATCATTGCGATTTGCCTGCCACTTCATCCCAACATAAATTATCTTATTCATTCTCCCAGCAACCCTTAGAGGTAAAAAAAAAAGGCGACTTGGGCAGATCAAGTGGACAAAAGTTAAACACTTAGTAACTTATAAAGAAGTTAAAAAGCAAAAAAAAAAAAAATTCAAACCCAAATGGTTTGTTTACAAGCTTTCATTCTGTGTCTCATTCTACCTGATACACAATGCCAGAGTTCTTATGAAAACTTTAAAAAAATAAATTCAAATATTTTTCATTTAAATGGGTTGTAACCAGAGATAATTGGCTTCAATAACAGTAACTTTGAGAGAATGGAAGACTGAATTACTGGCCAAAATACTTAGAATACAGAGCACTCAGCTGGCCTTTGACCAATCCTGTCATAAGAATAGAAAAGAAGGCTGGAGAATGCAGGCCAGTTTGATATTTCAAAACAGTAAGGATATAATTAATAGCTAGGCTGGGTGTAAAGTCCTTAAAAAACTGTTCCATCAGTTTTATACTTAATATGTAATTTAGCATTATGAAATTAAATCCTAACTACTATGGTTATAAGGTTATAAGACAATTCTCTTGGGATATTCTGACTTCTTAAGCTGCAGCGTTATATATTGCTAATCTCAAGGTTATGACATATGTTTCACTTGTTTGTTGTAGGAAAGTATACTTACTCATTATACAGTTGATAGATGATACTAAGTTTAATTTATTCATAGACTATATAGTATTTAATCATCTATGACTATGAAGAAAAATGCCTTTTTTCTCTTGCATCGTTGTGCAAATAAAAATTGTAATTGTAACAATCTTTTTTAAAACAATACAGAACCTTACCATTTTCTCATACTCGCCATACTAATTTCTCTTACTCCAATATTTGTTGATCTCTACTGAGAATATCCAGGGTTGGTCACCTTTGAAAGATCTGCTTTGAAAATCTAGACTTGCAACATTTTTTGTTTTTTAATGGTGGGTGGAATGCAACTATATCCTGGAAACTTCACCTAGATACCTGTCTGTGGAAAGGATAATATCACCTAGGGGGTAGAGGTTTTTTTATTGGTCTTTTAACTAAAAACTTTGTAAAGGGAAAGTTTTTCCCTTTACAGTTTCGTATCCAATTGTAATTAGAAACCATGGCTTGAGTTTTCTAGTTAGAACATCATACAACACTTCCAGAATACTGAATTGACCACGGTTTTATTATTCTTCAAAAAAACTATTAGAAAATGTTCTATCAACTTGATGAAAAGGGAAATGCCTAATAGGTCATTAAGCAGAAAAAGGAATAAAAGGAAATTGGTTGTTTTTAATTAACACAGTGGTGCTATGCAAAGTGGTCATCATTAGAAAGGATGGAAATGGTGTCATACTTGGTGTGAAAGCCTCATAATTTGGACCCAAATTAGCATAGGAACAAGATGGAGAGGAGGCAGATATTGCTCTTATGTGGGCAGAAATCCTGTATCCCATCAAGCTGCTGATGCTCTGCCATTAGACTTCAATAGTCCTAAACTGAACCTCTAGTGATAACTGTACTTTAAAAGGTAACTTTAACCCAATCAACACTTAAAAATAACTCCAGGGGCACCTGGGTGGCTTAGTTGGTTGAGTGTCTGGCTCTCGATTTTGGCTCAGGTCTTGATCTCAGGGTCCTGAGATTAAGCCCCACATTGGGCTCCCGGCTCAACAAGGAGTCTGCTTCCTCTCTCTCTCTCCCCTCACTCATGCTCTCTCTCTCTCTCTCTCTGTCTTGTGCATGTGCTCTCTCTAAAATAAATAAATCTTTAAAAAAAATAACACCAACTATATTGGTAAGGGTGCTCCAAAAAAATGGAATCAATAGGGGTGTGTGTGTGTGTGTGTGTGTGTGTGTGTGTGTGTGTAAAACATATATGGAAATTACATACTGGCTCAGTTGATTATGGGGGCTGGCAAGTCCAAAGTCTACAGTGTGGGCCAGTAGGCTAGAGACCCAGGAAAGCCAGTGGTGCAGTTCTAGTCCAAAGCTGGACAGGCATAGGCCTAGGAGAGCCAATGTTCCAGGTCATCTCAAGGCTATCTGCCGGAGAATTTTCTTTTGCTCAGAGAGGCCAGTCCCTTGTTCTATTCATGCTTTTAATTGATTGAATGACTGCCTCCACATTATGGAGAGCAATTTGCTTTATACAAAGTTCACTGATTCAAATGTTAATATGATCCAAAACCACCCTCCAAGTTGACACATAAAATTAACTATCACACCAAGGATACCAAACTCGAGGGCAGGAATCTAGTAGACATAGAATTAGTTGCAGACCCAAGATAAAACATACTAGCTGTCTGACTTTAGGCAAAGCATCTAATCTCTCTAAAACCCAGTTTCCTCATTAGTGCCTACTTCAGAGAATGGCTGTGAATCCTAACTGACAGAAGTGCCTACAGTACCCATTAAGTAAACAAAGCATCTTCAGTACTGACACTGACTGATCAGTTTTACATTTAAATACACTGCCTATGCCTTGGAGGGAAGAGGGATTATGGAACTAGGAAGGAGAAGTAGTCATACATTTTTTTCTAGACAGATGTAATATGAATTTGTGCATCAAGATATGCTATAGCTCAGCTGAAACACTGCACTCAACTAAACACCATCCTAACAAACTTGAAAAAAGTCAAGAAGAGGGCAGGCAGAATGTCCATGAGGATAGAAGGTTACTGTAGGAGAAGAGTATTCAAAGCCCTCAGTCTAGAAAGGTGATGGCCTTGGTGGGAATCTCAAAGTTTACAAATTCAAGAAAATTATAAAGGCACCTGCCTGGGCGGCTTAGTCCATTGAGCGTCTGACTCTTGATTTTAGCTCAGGTCATGATCTCAGGGTCCTGGGATCGAGCCCCATGTCAGGCTCCACATTCAGTGGGGAGTCTGCTTGAGATTCTCTCCCTCTGCCCCTCCCCCTGCTCACGTGCATGCTCTCTGTCTCTCTCTAAAATAAATAAATAAATCTTTTTTAAAAATCAAGAAAACTATAGATAAAGGCAAATAAGTCCACATCTAGAAGCTGTACAAGTATGATATAAGGATGATACGTTACATACACACTCCACATGCAATACATCAGCAAACCTTGTTGGCCCACGGCCTTTCCAGTATTCTCCGAACCTAGCCACTTTCACCACCTCCACGGGTGACATTCTTATCTAAGCCATGGTTCTCTCTCACCTGAGTTATTTCAGCAGCCTAATTCATCATTCCATTGCCAATCTTGCCTACTTACAGGGTTTTCTCAACAGGGCAAATGAACTGTTCAAAACCAGTCTTTTCTTAAAACTGTCAAATGATTTCTCATCCCAAAGAAAATACCAGAGTCCTTTAAATGGCCAACATGACGCTACATAGTCAGGGCCCCAGGTACCTCCCGCTTCCTCCACTGCATGCAGTCTCCTTGCTTTTCCTTGAAAATACCAGGCCTGCTCCTTCACCAGCACCTTGGCATCTCCTCTTCCCTGGACCTGAAACATTCTTCCCCTAGATGGTACATAGCTTACTCCTCACCTTCTCTGGGGCTTTACTCAAACGCCACCTTTTCAATGAGGCCTTATGTGACCACCCAGTTTAGAACTCTTCTAATCATCTCCATCATCTAATCTCTCATCTAATCATCTTCCATCATGTCTTTCTCCCCAGACCCCAAAAGCCACCCTCCCTGCTTTCCTAGCCCCTTGCCCTGTAGCTCACTTGTCTCCATTTATTTTAATGTTTTTATTATGATGATCTTTCCTTTGGAATATAAACCCAAGGAGGGAAGAGATTTTTATCTGGTCTCCTCAGTGCCTGGAGCAAAGCATTTGACACAGAGCAGGTGGTTAATAAATGTTTGTTAAATAAATTAATGGATATCTTCTAGTCAAGGTATGGAGCTCTGGAAGAAAAAAATACATATACAAACAACAACAGTGTTCACGAATTCTTGGATGATTAATCCTTAGAGGGTTTTACTTCGACATCAGGGTTCCTGTCATGTACAGCCACCACAGCCTCCAGAAAATACTTCTTCTTTGTACCACTCTAAGATACAAAATACAAAGCTGAATAGGCCACATCATCAATTCAGTACAGCAAGTTCTATGTTCTACTCTGACATCTAATAGTACCAGCGTTACTCATAATACCGCTTCTGCCCCATTTTTATCTACATTTTGAAAGGTGGCATTTAAAATGATTGGTCCCTTTATATCTATTCTCCTCCCTCTGCAAAAAGTAATCACGGGATAAGCATTCAATAGTATGAAAACAAGCACCATGGTAAATGTTCAAATGGCAAGGGGGAATGCCAGGAGGTTTCAGATTTCCCACGTCACGCCTATTTTTTGCATAGGAAAAAAGGAAAAGAGGTTTCATAATCCAAATCCATTCCTTTTTGAATGCCTGCTGCCTGTGTAAATACTGCTTAGATAAATGACTCCTTGTCCAATATATTTGTTCCCCCACAGTTGTTAACAGTTCTCAAAGCAGTTGCTGCCTCGATCAGTACTAGGGGCTCTCTCTCCACTTACCACAGTCCTCACACCCTACTTTTTGTCTTCCATCCAGATGGCCTTCATTACAGAGAGAAATTTTGCCAACAGGTGCCTCCTGTGCCTGGAAATGGCATCTGAAATCCAAGGAAGAGATAATCTTCTGTGTGTGTTGGTGGTGTGTGTGGATTTAATTGTATGCATGGTTTGAGAAGCCTATAGTCTGTTGACATATTTCTTGACACTCATAGGTTCGCTTCTTGCTCTTAGAAAAATCTATCCAAGTCACAGGAAATGCAATCTCATAATCTTAATTCCACTCTTGTAGGGCTAGATGCCACTTGAAGAAAGATCAACTCCTTCATAAGCCCATACCCACCAGGTATCCCTACAGAATAGTTGAAATGGAAAGGAAGGTTATTATAGAAGCTCTTGAATATTCATTAGCTCATTCCTTCATGGACATCTTCTAAATTGCCAAGCAAAATCTTCCATTTCAAAATTAGTGTCTCCCTTCTCTTTCTTGAGTTAGGTTTTTTGGTAGTTCCACTGGATGGGGTTAGTTGGTCACACTCTAAATCCAACTCCTAATTCTGTAGCTGAAGGACACCGCTTTTACCATGTGCAAAACAACTGTTTTGCTATGGAAAAAAACTAACAGATACTCAGCTCATTGATCTTAGAAGAAATTACTGAGATGGTGGGGGAATTTGTCCTGACAAGAAATGATTTTAGGGCTTCAAATGATCCAAAATTCTTTCTGTGGCACACATTAGCAATAATCAGGGAGCGTTGCTATGGTTCAGTAGAAGTCAGCACTGAACTTCAGAGAACTCTTTCAACCTTTCCTCTCTCATTGTGTAAATGTGAAAGTAACAATAAATCTTGTTGACAATTACTTCCACGTCTATTGGCAGGAAGTCAGCAGCAGTTTGAACAGTATTGTGAGCAATATGTGCAGTGGAGCCAACACCCATTAACTATCTCCCTAGTTTCTCCTGTGACTTATAGAACATGTTATTTTTCCCCAGTGAGCAACGCTTCCAAATGTTGAATTAGTAATATTAGCACCAAATACCACTAATTTGTCAGCTAAGCTGTGTTTTTCCACAGCGCTTACAGTGGGGTCCGATTACCCCTTTGCAACAACAGCTGAGCAAAGACTAAAATCTGAAGACATTTTATTTATATAATTTTGCCAGGCTTTACAGAAACACATTAAAACAGTCACAGAGGTGATTTAGTTACACTTCAAAATACCCAGACTACAAACAGAATCCTGACATTTCAACCTAGGCCTCCAAAGAAGGTGGCATTTTTGGCAGAACCATGATTATTTTTGAATTCCACGAACTAAGTTTTAATTCTTGAAGTCACTTTTACATGTAAAAAAAAAAATCCTATGTTCATTCTGAATAGAGAAGTAAGTTGTTCTTTCTTTCAAGCTGTGTCAGAGTTTTATAAAGAACTAGGGGCAGATAGCTGAGCAGGGAAAGAAGGAGAAAGGTATCTTGAAAACCCCACAAGTGTTTCCATCTGACACCACTGCCCAGCACAGGAGGCCAAGGCAGGATGCGTTGTTCCCAGCTGCGGTGTCAGCTGCTCTGCGAGGAAGGGGTGGAATGTGTACTAGCTTGCTTGTTTCTAAGAGCACAGATGCTGCCAAAGTTTCAAATTTGAAAGGGTTTTTAGCGTCAATTTGGAGTCCTGCATGGTTCATCAGAAACTGTACTCTGAACTTCACTTAATCAAAATATCCCACCTTCGCTGGGCAACAGCTCTCCCCTGCAGATCTCTGAAAGCTAAAAGGCATGCAATTCCCTAAGCCCTCACATATATCGGCCAAGGGAGCAAGCCTCAGGGGGACAGAGCAAGGGGACAGAAGAGAACCCAGCAATGTAGACTATCCAGGGACTCCATGTGTCCTCAAACACCTATGGTGTCTTTCCCACACGGTTTTCCAGGGACAAGACAATGTGTGGGAAAAACTCATTACCTTAGAGTAATGAGTTTTAAGCGTTTTTTTTTTTTTAAGTATTCTGTTTCCCTATACTAGAGAAAAATACCCAAAATTAAGATGATTGTATAACTTACTGTCCAAATCAGAACACTTTTGAGAATGCTAACAGGTGCTAGTATATATACCAAAAGGATGGGTGTAAACCAAAGCCACCAGGGAAAACTGGAATTTGTGGCCCCCATCCAAATAAATGCTGAGCTCTTCGGGGATGGGAAATATGCTCTTGGGATTATTGGGGATGGAAGGGAAGCTTAACTCTTTGCTCTTTGGCAGAGGACTGAGAAAAGGGATAGAGTGATCCAAATTTCTCCACACCCATAAGCACTTACTCTCATCCAGAGTTTAGCACAGTACTGGGCTTATGATCAGTATCTGTTCAGTCCCAATGTTTGCAGACATTAAAATTTACCATCCTGTGAGTACAATCTCATGAGGGCACCTCCTGCTTTGGACTCCCCAAATCCACTTCCTGGTCATGGAGCATATCTGCTCTGTAGCTTTGGGAAGAGGTTTGAAATCTGCAGATTTGAGAAGTAGAATGAGAAAAATGCTACCAATACAGGCTTTGGGTCAGTATCACACATCCTTACTCTCTACATGACTTCGGCAAGTGACAACCTTTGTGAGTTTTACACTTCTGTAAAGTCGTAATAGTACAGCAACCTTTCAGTTTCTTAGAAAGATGAAATGAGATAACTATGGCATTTAATCGTTGAGCCTAGGAGTTAGTACTGGGAGTTCAATTGGTAAACAACTGTGGTTGCTAATAATAATGTTATTCTCATTGTAAGTGTCAAGATGAGTGACTTGAAATCTGTGCTGTTGCCTTGGATTTCTGTTGCCCAAGGTTACCAGTCTTGGTCTTTTTGTCACTGTGTGGTTCAATGTACACAACCTGTAGTCTCAACGTGAAAGATAGTAGTTTACAAAACAAAAGACTGCCTTGGTAGAGAATTACTTGCTCTTTTCCTTGCTCTTTTACTGTTAAACACAGATTAATTGATCAACCATAAGGACTAGTCAGTTTCTTAAAACTTACTTAATAGACTTAAGTTTTGGCAGCAGCTTTCCCCAACTTTTCAAGTTCTGACGTGCGTGCAGGTACTTGCGTGGTCCCCTACTAGCATTTTTACTTGTACAATATTTCTTTGTGTAATTCCTTAGGAAGTGGCCCCAGAGAATTTCAGATGATCCATCAGGCTGCATGTGGAGGGGGGGTGGGAAAAGGCCCTGTAGGGGTTCTCCATTCAGAAGGGGAAGGGGAGTGAGCTAACTATGAAAAATCTAATACAATTTTGCATGGAATGTGGTTTCAACTAGCTGCTCAGTTCTTTCCCAGATGCTGGAAAGCCAGAGAACCAACAGATCTTCTTTCAGCTGACAGTTCTTCGCACCTTGTAACGCCCTCAGCAAAACTGTTTATAAGTGGTGACAACACTACAGACAGTTTGTTCATTGTTCTCGCACCTTCCTTTTAAAAAGGCGGTATGTCCAAACATGAATTTGAAATAGTAGTTCTTGCTTACATGAGTCAAGTCCCAAGTGATGAAAATTTAAAACTGCAAGGGAAAGTGTGTTAAGGCCCTGGAACAACTATGCCCAGACCTGAGGATGGCTTACTTTCACATGAAGGCAAACAACATAGTCCTCTTCACCAGTTAAATGCATACAATAATATCGATTCATATGACTTTAATTAATTAATCTTCTTAAAGAGGTAAAGATAAAAATTTACGGGACACATATATCAAAAAGAATAGGAGCAGGATATTCCTTTCCCAGCCAGCCTCAAACTAAACGTTTAATTGACTAGCATCTTATAATCCTGATGACTCTGAAGGAGCAGAAAATTTTTCAAGGAAAGAACATCATAGAACCCCTACAGGGAGGACAGACAGATACCTCTCACACTGACATCCCAAGTTGAGTTGATATAGGAAAGCAATTCATGTCTTGGTGTGTCATGTGTGTTGCAGAATTACCATGGGAACAGCTGAACTCTCACACAGGCACTTCAGCACCCACAGGCCTAAGACTGTGCTGGTCTGACAAGGGCGGTGAGTTAGAAAATAGGGTATTAGGTCCTGCCTCAGAGCTGGCTGCAGACTACATTCTGCATTATCCAGTTGATAAACCCATTCAACTATCTGAACAACTAGATGTGATTTTTCTGTATGTGGATGTTGGGCAGGATTCAAATTCTACAGTGGTCTTTGCTCTCAAAAAAGTCTTCATAAAAAGGATTTTTTTTTTAAATTTGAGAACAATTTTGGCAATATATCTAGACAGACACAGGAAAAGTATTATATTATACTGAAATATTAACTACCTCTTTTATTCACACTACTAGCATTTATTTTTATTTATTTATTTATTTATTTATTTTTGCCAGTCACTAGGCTAGAGCATCCAGATGCAAATTTAAATGAGACATATGAAGTGTGATCAAGGATGAAAACACTTTAGCTGAGGAGCCAGACATGTAAGAAACAATTATAATTCAGTGTGATAACTACTGCAAAAGACCAGCACAGAGTGCCATGGTAGTATCGAACAAGACACGGCACATTCATCAGAAAGGAAAGCTAGCTCCTGGGCTGCAAAGATAAGTAGGAGTTTTTAGAAGCAGGAAAAAGGAACTACTGGCCTGAAAAATTAAATGTGGTAATAACATTATCCAATATTTTTTAGCCCCAGCTATGTTTCAAGTAATAAAACTTTACAGACATTATTTCAATTAAGCCTCACAGCAATCCAATGATGTAGGTATAATATATTTACATTAAAGATGAGGAAGCTGAGGTACAGAGAACTCAAGCAACTTGCCCAAGATCACACAGCTACAAGGTGGAGGAGCACTCAGGAAAGCTTAAAAAATCATAACATCTTTCTGAACTGGCCAGGGGTCTGATAAAATTTAGGCATTATGCATGAGATTAAATAGCAGAGGAAGAAAGTGTGAATCTCCTAGGAGATTGGGAAGTATATTAGAAATATATCACAGGGCGCCTGGGTGGCTCAGTGGGTTAAAGCCTCTGCTTTCAGCTCAGGTCATGATCTCAGGGTCCTGGGATCAAGGCCCGCATCGGGCTCTCTGCTCAGCAGGGAGCCTGCTTCCCCCTCTCTCTCTGCCTGCCTCTCTGCCTCCTTGTGATCTCTCTCCCTCTGTGAAATAAATAAATAAAATCTTTAAAAAAAAATAAAAATAAAAAAGAAATATATCACAGCATTATAATATTATGGTATTATTTACCAACAGCACTAAAAGCCCACCTGAAGTTCTTTGTGATGCATTTGAAGTAAAGCCATTCTATGTGATGTTGTGTTTGTCTCTAATCTCATTCAGCTCTATGGTTATGGACATAAAGTAGGCAAAGGTTACAGAGAATCAAAAGTTGTGGTTTTCCTCTAGTGAATACAATATAACAAGAGTGGGGCAGGGGGTTGAGGAGCCTGGTGTTAGAAAGATCAACTCTTTCTACCTGAAATCATCCCATACTGAAATCATCACAAATGAAGTCACGAAGCTGGAGGTAATATTGGAGAGACGGGCAATGAGCAATGTGTGAAAATCATCGTGCTAAGAGAGGGATCACCCAGAGGTCAGTAGATGACAGCAACAATGAGGAGAAGCTGACAAATGAGATCAAACTTAGGATTTTTAAAGGGGAGGGGAGAGAGACTGATGTGAAAGGGGCAGAGAGGATCAAGAGTACCTACTCTCCCTGCAGGCCAGTGGGAAGAGGGCTCTGGGACAAAAAGAGAGCTCCCATTTGAGAGGGATGTAAGGAAAGCTGTCTTTAGAACAAAACCAGGTTTTCATTCAAATCAAACTATGAAGGGAACATTTAGAGATAAAGTTGGGAGCACAGGATATTTCCCTAATATTAGATTAGAATCACATTGGAAGAATGCCAGGAGTTTGCAGGAAGGATGTGGGATATAGGTAAGTTTGGGGGGATTACAGTATGGTAGAAAGGTGTGCCCTGCACCTTGGAGGCTCTCGAGGTGACTGACATAATCAGGAAAAAGTATGACGGGTTCAAGGCAGATAGTGGGAGAAGGCCTGTGATAGGAAAGGTAGGTTTCTGGGACTTCCTTTTCTAACCATGAAGATGGAAGAAGAAAACTCTCAGACTCAAGAAAATTCTAATTTACTACAGTATTCCAACCTGTTTTCACTGAGCTTATAATAAAAGAGAAAATTCATCTGAATTGGAAGGTAGAGCAATCCTTTAAGTTCTCTAAGTCCAGAAGAATAAGAGAAAGAGATGCCTGCTACTCAAAGCTGCATGCAGCAGGAGCCAAAATCCCCACGTGAAGGGCCTGCATCCTGCGGCTGACAACCTGCATCCTCTGTGCTTTATGTTCTCAAGTAGGAACCCTCCCTTGTCATGCAGTCTTTGCCCATTTCCCTCTGCCTAACATAAAGGCAAGACTGTTTACAAAATTATTTATTCCATTTGCTTTTTTTTTTCCAGTTGCTTTTGTTTTAAGTCATCCAAGAGTCAGAGGTTACTCCAACAGTAAGCTAGGAGGTTGGAAGAGGAAGGATTAATGACGCTTCCTCTAACAAACAATGGATCAGATTCTCATTCAAAAGACAATGGTCTTGGATACTATTAGGCAAGGGGAGAAATTTTAACATGAAGAAAATAAAAAGAAATAATCCAGAAGAAAACAAAAGGTCAAAGAATCGTCCTATCCTTTTTAATGCTTGGGGCCTCTGTTGAGCAGGGAAACATTGAAATAGACATTAGTGTCATCTCTTGCCTCTGCCTGTCCCATTTTGGTTGCTTTATCTCCACCTATAACTTAGAAAGAGCAATTATAAACAAATGGGGCCCAGCATGAGCACCTCTCTGCCAGCCTCTCAGGGTCAACTGTCTCCTCCCCAGTTCCTGCACCAGCAGAGTGATGCATGGCCCCTGGATGTCAGCATGAGGAGGAACCAAGGATGCAAGCGGCCTGTGATTTAAAACCATGCCTGCCTTTGTCCGCTCTGCATGGAATTGCATCAGGAAGGGAGCCTGGACAAAGCTTTGCTACTTTAGAATACAGGAATGGATACGGGATATATGATGAGCATACAGAGTAATTTAAAGGGAAAAAAGCGATGGAAATCATTTCCCATTATAATCCCCGCGAATTGCCTTACATCTCTAATATAGATCGCCTGGGAAATAATTTAAAAGCATTTAAAAATATCTTCCATTTTCTATTATGAGCCTTTGGATTTCCACAGTTTGAAAGAGGGAAGAGACTGTAGCTTAGAAAACTAATTACAAAACATAAAAATGCTCAAGTCTAATGGAACATATCAGATTGGAGGAAGATTCCAGCAATGGCAGGCAGTATTACAAATGTAGCCGAATGAAAGAGCCACATCTGAAGCAGAGACAGCAGTCCTACCTAAATGTCTTGTTCTCAACATCTTTGTTTTACATTTTCTTTGTTCCTGTTGGCTTACTAATTAGCTGTGATTTTTTTAATGCCCCTTACAGTAGGTTAATTTTGTCTAACTCACCAGCAGGGGTTTTTGTAATACATAATTCACAGAGCAATGTCAATGATTAAAATTCTTTCATTAACACAGCACCTTAAAGATAATAAATATGAAGCACTTAGCTTCCAATCTATGGGTGCAGAAAGCCTAATTCTCCATGGAAAGAAAATGCATGCTCAGATAACTTGGCACTGGAGAACAAAATGAAATCTGTTTTAGGGTATTGCAAACACAAAGTCAAACAAATCAAAGAGCACTTATTTTGAGAACAATAATGTAACGGGGGGGGGGGTTCAGAGAAGGAATTCAAACAATGTGCTTGAAGAATACAAAACGTGCAGCCAGAAGTGCTCTTCTCTGGCATTGTTGTGGGCAGTGCTATGCCACTGCAGATGCTCAGCTGAACAGAGGGTCAACATGGCTTGGGCTGAAGTCGTCAGTGGTGAGGTGCAGGTTGCTTTGGCCTCCATGTGCCATTACTTTTCACTCTCCCCAAGATTTTTAACGGGTCTGACTCATCAGGATACAAGAAGAGCAATCCAATAATTAGACATAGGGCATGAGATCTCATTTTGAAAAGTTTTAATAACTCTTAGAACATCTGTTCCTCTGAACTTTATCACTTCCTTTCCACCTACACCCGAACGATTCTTATATTTCATTCGCTACATGCAGACTCTGTTTGCTTCCATGTGTTCATTCTGATACAAAAAGGATAATAATTGCAGATGCCTTGGCAACAGCAGCCAAGAAAACAGAGAATCTGATCACTAAATGTGATTTTGCTTAGAGGCTTTCCCCCTGATGTATTATATTTTTTTCCTTCCCTTCTCCAAAGATGAATCAGATTCTTTTTTATTGAGGGGGAGGGAGGCAGGAAGGGATGGAGGGTATAGATTTTTTTTTTCGGTAGTAATAACAAATAGCACTTCTCCAATTCAAAACATCTTCCTGCATTAAATATATCAACTGAGAGTAACTCTGCACAGAAACAGCTTTAAGTTCAAAGACATGAAAGTAGAATTAAAAACCACAAAATTGTCACCCAGTCCAAAGGTTTTGGCTCAAATTTAACAGGTGGCCCTGACATAATGCATTTTCTACTCTCAGCTATGGTTCTAATGGGTTTGTCTCTGGAACCAAAGTGCAACATCAAACTAAGCCCTCAACTGGCATTTTGCACTAAAGAGACATGGAACCAGGTGAGAGAAGATGGTTCTCCAACATGTCATCCATTCACGTAAATGGCCTGTCCAGTTCAAGAGGGAGGTCAGCAGCAGGCCAGTCGGAGGGAATGTTGTTCATGGCTTGTCCCTGCTCTGTAATTTGCCTGTGGCTAATTTCATAATTTCTATTTTTAGTGTTTGGTTGCTCCCATCGCTCTCATAAGCACAAATAATTGCTCCCATTTTTTAAAAGAAAGAAAGCAGCAAATAGCCCTTTAGTAAGGAAAGCCACTAATTTTAGCTACTAAAATTAATATTGAATACCACTAAGAGAAATTTGCTACTGATCAACACATTAACAGGAAAGTTGTAACAAATGGTTCTATTTAAAAAAACAATAGTGAGGCAAAGTTGGTTCTTTTAGCCCAGGCAGACTTTTTAAACTAGAAGTGTTTTAATTTCACACATATAAACCAAAAAGAATTGATTTTTTTCTCCTTGTTTCCACTTATGGATTAAAGTCTGGGTAGCTTGCCAAGCTTGGTCAACCGATTACTGTTAACGATAATAGATGAGGTGGGTGCAGAGGGACTGATACCCGTAACTATTGGGCAATAGATACATATGATTCAAATAAATCAAGAATTTTATATGGATAGACTGAATCATAACTTGAGCATATGAATTCATAGTTCTTCAATGTCACATAAAAGAGGATCGTAAAAGGCTAAGAGTAAAGTCTTTATGTCAAATCAATCTGCTTCCTCCTACTGAAAAGATTCAGTTTGAGAATTTTCTTCTTCCTAGAGTAGCCACAGCCATGTCTAACCAGATTGGTCTTAATGTCAAAAACTAGGCTGACTATTTGTCAATCAAATACTCAGACCTCTGTGTCCTGTGCACTCTACCTCCTCCACCAGACAACCATATTAACAAGCTTGACCTTGGCTTTGGAAGTGGGAATGAAGGAGGAGGCTGTCTATAGAGGGCCTGCAGGTCATAGCCTTTCACTCTCACATCCAGCCTTTCACACTAGATATTTGCTGAGTTGCTACTATCGTCAAGGAGTTCATGGTAAGGACTTTGGATGTGGTTTGGAAATGGGAAGGATTTTTTTTTTAATTCTAGTATAGTTAACATAAAATTATTATATTAGTTCCAGGTCTATGTACAATACAGTAATTAAACAATTCTGTACAGTTCTCAGTGCTCATCATGATAAGTGTACTCTTAATCCCCGCCACCTATTTCACCCATGCCCTTCCTACCTCCCCTCCGGTAACCATCAGTTTGTTCCCTAAAATTAAGTCTATTTTTTAGTTTGTCTTTTTTTTAATTAGTTTGTTTTGTTCTTAAATTCCACATATGACTGAAATAATATGATATTTGTCTTTTTCTGGATGACTTATTTCACTTAGAATTACACTTTCTAGATCCATCCATGTTGTTGCAAATGACAAGGTTTCATTCTTTTTGTGGCTAAGTAATATTCCATTGTACATATATGTACCATATCTTCTTTATCCATTCATTAGTCAGAGGACACTCAACTGCTTCCATAATTTGGCTATTGAAAATAATGTTGCAACAAACATAGAGGTGCATATATCTTTTTGAACTATTGGAAATGGGAAGATTTTTAAATTGAAGAGTGATATGTTCGGCTTTCTAGATGCTATGTTGACAAGAATCTTTGCTGAGGCAAAGAACAGTAAAGAAGACCAGTTAGAAGACTAATGCAACAGTCCAGGAGAAAGACAATGACAGCATGGACTGGATGGAAAGGTATAGAGACTATGGAAAGTGGTCAGATTTGGATATATTATGAAAGCAGAATCAACAGAATTTACTGAAAGAATGACAGGGCTAAGAGAAACAGAAGTCAAGCCCATTAGAACATAAACTATTTTGAGAGTGTGTGTGTGTGTGTGTGTGTGTGTGTGTGTGTGTGTGTGTATCCAACTGACTGATCTCCAGCATTTATAATAGAGATTGCAAATACAACAGACCCTTAGTATTTACTTGTTGAATAAATACGGTACCTCCACCTCCAAAGTTCTGAACAGAGAAACTACATGAATGATGTTACTATTTACTGAAGGTCCCCAGGAACAACTACAGAAGCATGTTGTTTGTTTCTTTTATTCCTGGAAGAGTGTGAATTAATAGCTCAGTTCTGGGGATGTTAAATTTGAAATGCCTACAAGATATTCAATTGGAAAGATCAAGTTGGTAGTATATGCCTGTAATGTAGGGAAAAATTAGAGCTAGACAATAAATCTGGCTCTTATTAGAGAATAGATGGTGTTTAGAGCAATGGGGAAGATGAGATCATCCAGGTTGTGAATACCATAGTCCTAAAAGAGAAGTTTAAGGAATGGACCCTGGGTCACTTAAGTATGTATAGGTCAGAAAAATGAAGATAAAAAAAAAACACAGAAAGAGCAGCCAATGAAATGGAAGGGGAACCAAGAGTAAGTGGTGTCTCTGATACAAAGAAAAAAAATGTGTTCTGAAAAAAGTGATTAAGTAATTATGTCTAATTCTACTGATGAGTTCATTTAAAAGATATGAAAACTGATCACTGAACTTTGCAACATACAGGTGAACAGTGACCTTGACAAAAGCAGTTTCAACAGCCTCAGCATAAACTAGTACTAAAAAATAAGTTGGATTCCCTAGCATCCAGAACAGTGCTAACACAGCAGATACTCAACAGACATTTAAATGAATGAAGAACATTATCACTCTATTTAAGGTACATTTAAAGTAAAAAAAATAAATTAAAAAAATATTTGAAAAAGTGATTCACACATATCCCATGTTGGTCATGCCTCAAAGGGAGATTAATTTAGACCCTGAGAATGAGAAAGTATTTAAATAAATTTATATACATGTAAAAGATTTGACACATAAATCACTAGAAGTATATGAAGATTTGGGCCAAATATATCTATCGAAATATTATTCTTAATAATGACTGAATGTCAAACTCTAATAGTTAAGTAAACTTTAGCTTACCCATATAATGGACTAATAAGCAGCCATTAAAAATGTTTAGTGGAAAAAAAAAGTTTAGTGGAAAATGACATATTTAAGCATCCAATAGTATGGGTTGATATTATATAGTGGATCAAATAATATAATATGCAAATAAAAAGCAGGAATTGCAATTCTATGCAGAATAAATTGAATTATTTAAAATGTGTGTATGAATTTGATGAGTATGTGTGTAGAGGCATGTGTGCATGTGTTTGTTTCTTTATAGGAAAAGAGACTGCACAAACATGTCAAAATGTTAACAGATTAGCTCTATATGATTACTCTCTTCCCTCTAATATTTTTTCTATTCTTCATAATACATTGTATTTCTCCATCTTCCTCAAATCTGAATATTTTGCTTTTAAAATTCAAAAAAGTAACCTTTAAATTTTAATAAACATTAATTATTGTATATATACATATATGTATATATATAATTTAATAATTTTTAGAATGCATTTAATCATCCACTAAACACCTGCTATCAGCCAAAGACATCTATGATAACTGAAGTCAACAACAGTTGTCTATATAGTTAGATAGTTAAATAGTCAACTATAGCAAGAATTCTGTTTTTGTACCAACTATCAAAGGATGATGAGACAAGGTATTTACTATGGGCCATGTCCACATTCCTTGCTGTGTATTTTTCATCACTATCTTAAAGCCTACACCAGTGCACTGAATTACAAAATGTTCATCCCTTTTCAGTCTTCCAAGTAGACAAATCAGATTCACTTCATAGTTAATAAAAGTGATTCTGCAAAAATAAATCTGCCTAGAAAAAGAAATAACTAAAAATAACTAAAAATAATCAATTCAGGAACTGTGAAGACAAATTTTTTGGCAAAGTATCTAACATACTGACCCAGTGATACTAACAAATAATGCTGTATATCAGCTAACTCCAGATTCAAATTAAAGAGAGACCTTATAACTTTAGTATCGTAATGAAATCTGGTCCTCTAAATTCTCCAAATTATTAACTACCCTGATAGGACTAACAGAATATTTTCCTTACAACAAAGGCCACTATTATAAAATTTTAATGGAATCAATTTTAAGCAAATGCGTAGCTAGTTTTTTTTCTTTTAGTTGTGTGACTTAATTAGTCTAAAAATGAGGCTGGAAAATAGTAAGAATATTGTTGTTCCCAGATTATTTTATTATACTAAAAATGATATTTTAAATGTTCTATTAGATGCTTTTAAACTTCAGCTACATTTGAATAGAAGACATAATTAATGAGAGAATAAATGAAGGAGTAGATAGATTAATGCATTATAAAAACCACTATTATTTTCTACTGAATTCAGATTCAATAGCATATATTAATCATTTAGCCTCTGTGTTAGATTTCACATGTACTTAATTTTCTAAATAAAAGCAATACCTATTTTCTTAACATTCTCAGCCAACAAAAACCCTCTCTGTATAAATGACCAAATGAAAACCAAGTATTTTACCTAAGCTGTTTATCTTGATCCCTTTAGGAGAGTTTATTCTAATGTAAATGAAAATGCTTGTGGTTATTGAAATGTATAATATAAAAATATCTATATAAACCAGAAATAAGCCAGATATCCTTATTATGTCATCAACTCTATGAATTCACCTGCTTTTCTAGAGACATATACATAAATATAATCCACTAAATAATTATTTCACTATTATCTTTGACTCTTAACAATTTAGAGAACCCTGACACTAATGAATTGTCCTATTATTTAAAGTATAAGTCAAAGACTAATTATTTTTAAATATACTTTTACCATTACAAAATTAAATTCTTACTATTCTTGACTAGGAAACACTAAGAATGACAAAAAAATTAAGAAATAAAGTCACACACAAGATCACCCCCAAAACATAACAGCTTTAACATGCAGATGGATTACTTTCTGTGTTATTAACACATATATTATTTTCAATTTTAAACCTGGACACCTCTAGTGATGAAATTAGGCTTTTTTTTTCAGTGAAACACTGTAAATAATCTCAGAATTTTAAGTATGCGGATATGAGATATTTTCAATGGCGGCTTAGTATTACATCAAATGGATTTGCCATAATCTGTTTAAGCAATCCTATGTTGAATATGTGGATCATTTCTAATTTTCTCCATTATGAGCAAAACTACAAATAACATTCTTGTAGATAAATATTTGTATAATATCATGACTGTATCCTTTGGCTACATTTTCAGATTTGGTTTATTATCGAGTTTCCTATATTTCTGAAACTATAAAAATGAAATAGAAACTTGAAGTAATCTATTCTTTCTCTCAAAAATAGATTCTTCTTACTCCCCAGTTTCTTTATTGGAAGGGAACCTAAGATTTTGCAGGTGCTAGTGCGAGGTGCTTTTATAATCCTCTCAGTAATCCTGTTTGATAGATCCTATCATCTCCATCTTATAGAAAAGAAAAGTGAGACTCTAAAAGGTTAAGAACTTTGCCTAAAGTCACATTGTTGGTAACAAACAAAACTCGAATTTAAATTTAGGTCTGCATCCAAAGACCGTGCTCTCTTAATTCAAGCAAGTCACAAGCTCCTGTGGGTGGGGAATGGCTTGTCCTATATTACACTTCAGTTCCTTTACAGAATACCAAAAACCTAATGAAAGAATCAGTAGAAAGTGAAAAATCAGATCATAGAATCCGTGGTTTTCAAAACAACTACTTTGAGGAGCAGGATTTTGTTTGTTATAATCAGAATGCCATGTCATTGGCTGGTTTTTGTGATTTCTTTCTTTTCTTCGAAGTGGTTATGGTGGTTCCCTCCATTTTTCTTTCTTTCTTTCTTTCTTTCTTTCTTTCTTTTTTTTTTTTTTTTAACTATGCCCCCACTGGGGGTTTGGAAGGAGCCTATGAGTCCGAACAGTTCAGAGCTTTCACTGTCCTTATTGTCTGGCCAGGCTGAATGTCTCAACGTCACACTCAAGACAACCCTGGCATTACAATTAGCCACACTTCCTTTTGAGCACAATCCTTCTGGAATTCAAATTCCCCCCACCTGACAGTGCATGATTCCAGTAGTGTAGAACAAAGCTCTTACACATCACAACAAAGGTAAAATCTGACAAGAGAAAATTCATGGTTCTCACTCTTTATGACTCCTTCCGATAGGTTTTCCCACACCCATGACATCAGACAGAGAGAGCTAAAGATCCTGAGATCACTCCTATATCTTCCTAAGCAAAAAGATTCTGTCTTTTCAAACCAATGAGAATTCAATTTAATTTTAAATTAAAAATAAAAAGAAGATAAGTACTCTATGGTTATTTTCCATATGTTACGATTAATCATAATTATGTTTGTCAAATACAAGTTTTCATACAATCAAGCTGAAAAGTGTATTACCAAAGTCTGAGAAGTATTTAACTAAAAGTGAACTTCCTTTTACCCATTCCACCTCTCATCTCTCTAAGGTTCTTCTTATTTGCGTGGTTTTTTGCTTGTTTTGTTTAACAAAGATATTTTTTCAGGACCTTCGATCAAATTGTCCATTTTTCCTAGATCTTAAATCTTCTCGCCACACATACCTGAAACCCTCTTTCTTTCCAAATTTATCTTCCTTTCATTCCTTCTACAAAAATTTTACAGAGCATCTACTATAGCCCAGATGCCATTTTAGCCCCTCAAAATATAAACATTTATATTTGGAAGAGAGAAGAGTGAAATTATTCCCTTAGAATATCCTCTGAGTAACTGGAATTCATGAGACTCTTTCTCCCTCAATAGCAGTTCTGATAGGCACATTTCGTGTCTCAAAATTCACTTTCCAAGCAATGTATAAGTAATGTGCAAACTATTGTATATCACATAGGTATTGGGTTCAATTTGCTTTTTTGGTTGGTGTTGTTACTTGTCTGTGTATCTTCTAATCTGTTGATGCAGGTACTACTCACGTGAAGCTTTTAGAGGTTTGGGGATCTGTTTATATTTAACTTAGATGTGCATAAACCAGCAAGCATCAATATCAATCCAGATGGATATTTACTGAGTTATTCAATAATTATAACATCCCTTAAGTTCTTAATATAGGAATGACTGCATTTTAGTGAATCACCAGCCAAATATCCTTCTGAACACCAGCCACACTATTCAGGCATTGCCTAGGGACCAAAATTATACTGATAGTAGCTACCCTTTTTTGATATGGACAGTAGATTTATTCATATGTTTATCCATACAGCTTTTCACACTGGCCTTCAGCCAGGCTATGACAAAGTGAGGAGATCCTTGCCAGTTCCTATCTGGCAGATCAATGTGACTTGAAGGAATCTTTGGCCTAGAGTTTGATCAATAATGCCAGAATCGGCTAGAGAATTGAGAACATATGGACTTCCTGGGCTTCCAAACATTGATTAACTGTATTTGTTGGTTGAATACATTTAATTATTACGAACATATTTTAAAATTGTCCCAATGTGGTAATCTTCTTTTTTGGCACGTAAAACTTTGACATATAAAGTTTTCTTTATTGGCAGGTGTAGTTGTTAAGTGTACCATGCTGGATATTGGGGTGATATGAGCCTTTTTAAGTTCGCAGAGGTCCCTAAAGAATAAACTATTTTACTAAAATGCAAGCCAACATGATCACCACTTCCAAAGATCTGAGGTATCTATGCTTTTCATTGTGGAATTCCTTTTTTGGGGTAGGAAGGAGGGACCTGGACCTCTCCTCAGAGGTCAAATACCAGATACTCCAAATAGGAAAATTATCACATATAGTATGGCTTACAAAACAACAGGACAATTCTGTCAAGTCTGTGTTTTTAACTGGATAGTTATCTTTCAAATATATAAATCAGAAAGAGACCATTACTTTAGGTTTAAAAAGATGATGATAATTTATCTTCTGACCAAATGATGGCTCTTACTCATACCATTTGGAGTATATTTTTCTTATCAACTCTCTATGGATGAGGAATTGTATTAGCCTGTCCTTCACATAATACATACAGCAACACTGATAGAGGGACCATCCTTCAACAGCAGTTTCATCTCTCAATCTAGTGGCCCAGTCCCCCCGGGGTGTTTGCCTGGTGGCAGTTAAATAGTTGCTATAACCCCTGTGCGTTAGGGTTCCTAATGCAATTGGCCAAGGTTTTGAGTGATGACACTGAGTACCTCAGAGTGAAGGTGGTCCTTTCTGTGAGGACATCAAAGTCAAACAGTCCTGAGCCCTGCAGTTCCTCTGAGATCAAAATGTTTTTTCTGTTCCAGACTGTCAAAAGATGAACACAGATAAGGGGAAAAGCCTGAAAAAATTAACCGGTAAATGTAACATGGATTTTTTGCTTCTTCCCTTGTAGGAAATCATTAGGATACATAGATACAAGACTAAAATGAAATGTCATCAAAATAGTTGTACCTTTTTACAACATACTTTTTCACTACTATTAGTTGCATACCTATTTTTAAACAAGCATTCTAAAGATTTTTTTAATTTATTTGAGAGAGAGCATGAGCAGGGGGAAGGGCAGAGAGAGAAGCAGACTCCCCGCTGAGCAGGGAGCCCAATGCAGGACTCCATCCCAAGACCCCAGTATCATGACCTGAGCCAAAGGCAGACGCTTAACCAAATGAGCCACCCAGGTGCCCTTACACAAGCATTTTAAAGTTACTTTTAACTTTTATAGATTTGCTTCAAAGTCATCCATCATCAAAAGTTATATATATCAAAAACATCACAAAGTTGACAAGAAGAAGATAAATTGGAAAAAAATCTGTAAATAAGTAACAAAATGCTAATATTTATAATATAATAAATAGTTTATATTTATGAGTGCTTCCTGGGAACAGGCACTGTTCTTAGTGGTTTACAGGTAATACTTTATAACACATCCAAGGGGTAGTTCAATTCCAATGATCACTTAAGGGAAAAGTGAGTAAGTCACCTGCAGAATATGAACACGAGAGTAGTTCATGAACAGTGCCAGTACATAAACCCAGGAAGTTTGAACCCAGAATCTGTCATTTGGTTCTCTACATACCCTAAAATCAATTTTACAAATCAATCAGAGAAAAAAATGAACTTCTCTTTAGGGAGAAAAAAAAGGCCAAGCATAGGAATTGATGATCCCAGAAGGAATACAAATAACAGCCACCCCCCTCTAAAAAAAGAAAAATCTCACCAGTTATGGTGACATACAAATTTCCACCATAAGCACACTGCTGTGCTGCAACTGGGTTCCAGGTTTGCCTGGACAAGGGTCTGCCCAGAACTTCTGGTTGACTGGCTCTAATAGCAAGCACCCTCATCTACTTTCCTCAGTGTGCCACACAGGTGTAATATTCTCAGTGTTCTAGGACTTGAAAAAGTCGGGCAGTTCTAATAAATGTCTTTGATTTTCAACCAAAGATATAATGTCTGTAGGGAACTTAGCAAAGTCCTAGGCACATCATAACCACTCAAAACTAACATTACCTGCTTTAGGCTGAGTGATATATGCTGCCCAATTGCCCATTAGCAGTTGCAAGAAATGTTTTATAACCATTTTTCCTCCTGCCAAATATTACTGGTATATGCTAACCCACTACTCACTAGGGTATTTTTAATAAAATTGGTGCAAGGTAGCCATTATTAAATATGTGGAAGAACTAGTCTAACTGCAGGTCTGTACCAGCAGAATTCTGAGTTGGATGCTTGCTCCTGTTACTGACTTCTAGATCATGGCGAAGGTAATACTCTCTCATCTCAACCTCTACAAAGTAAAAATTTGCATATCATGCAACAAAAGTACAAAAGCTAATTACTGTATCCTGTACTTCATAATGCACCAAGAAGCAGAACCTATGGTAAGACTTACAAATATCTACATGTTACATAGTATGCCATTTTAAGAACAGACACATTTGTATGATCTACTAGATAGCTTTCTTTGAGACTTGATCATTGATCATTCCCCTGCTCCCTGGAAGGAGGAAGGGAAATGATGGACAGTAACAAGGGGAGAGAAAAGGAGACGTTAAGTCATATCCAAAAGAAACAAATATAAAATGATTTGACAGTAACAATTTGTGAGTCAACAGGGAAGCTTTGTACAGTGAAGTGCAGTGAATCAAAATGATCAAATGATTTTATTAGTTTCGTTTTATTAGTCAGATCTATTACCTTTTTTTTTATGATCAGGGAAAAACAAAATAATTATAATCAGTTTATCAAGGCAGACCCTGGTGGAAAGTACACCCGATTCCCTGATTCCACTCCAGCCAAGCTACAACCACTGTCCTTGGACTAATACTGAGCTTCCTAACTCATTCACTCCACACAGGGAGGACACTGGATGCAGCAAACAAAGGTTTCTCACACAACATCGAAAGAAAAATAAAGTGTGAGCTATTGTATTTAAAAAGCATTGGAGATGGACACTGCTCAAAGCTGAGGGGGAAAAAATCTTAATTTATCTTCAAGCCCCAGACTGTAAATATACTGCCAGCACTCACAGCAGAAGCCTTTCTCACACCACCGCCCTCTTTCCCAAGCCCATGAACCTCACCTGGAGTAATCACATTCTCAGTGGGAGAGAGGGGATTCAGTTACCGTGATAGCTAATTCCTGGACCTCCCCGAAGCAAAGACGAACAGTCATTATAAGCCATTCCAAATTATAGATGGGCACTCTGTGATGTAGACTGTTGTAGACAGATCTGAGACAATTACCAAATGAAAGAAATATTATTATTTTAAGAAACCTAACATTTTAATACAATCTGAAAAATGATGAGGGAATAATAAATGGAGTACATAAAAAGAGCTAATAATAAAAAAGAGCTTGGTGAGAAATCCCGCTGTAATATTTGCATTTACCCTGAAACTAATGCCATGCCATTTCTGAATGCAAATAATTCACGAGAGGAAGCAAAATGAGGATGTTAATAATCATTTTTCCCTTAATGAGAAGCTGTTCTTTGACTGAAAGGTGCTTCAAGATGGACTAAGTGGGGCTTAACAAAAGAGTTCCTTTTTGGGGGAATGCATAAATGAAGGCAGTTGAGTTTCATTCTGGGATTCAAAGGCAGCAGCATTAACATTATCATCACAAATATTATTTCTACATTTTTAAATAATAAAAATTCAACTTGTCAATTTAAAATTCCTCCTCGTGCTGACTTTAGCTCAAAGTGATATTTCTTGTGAGGTTTCCAAGTATTAAAAGCATCTTTCAGTATTACTTTTAGCCATGTCAAACTTCTGCTCCTTTTAATAATAATAAATAACATTAACTGATTGCTTATTATTGGCCACGTACTGTCCTATGAGTTTGACAAGGGTCACCCTCATCTTAGAGCTAATGAAACTCCCAGAGACAGGAGTGAAACTTGTCCAAGGACACCAGCGAGTAAGCAGAATTTATTTAAAATCAGGAGACCCAATTGCCCTTTCCACCTTGGTGGCCCCCATACCTTTTGATATTATGAACAGACCCAAGTGGCCTCAGCAACAAGCCATGAGGACTAACACACAATGACACCACAACACAACGTAAAGCCTAGAGATGCTCTTCTCTTCAAACTGAATTTACAATCTTCTTTCCCTCCTTTCCTTCCTTCCTTCAAGTAGGTGCTAAGTAAGAGGTGGGGAATGTCTAAGGATAGGATACGTTTTAGACAGTCAGCCCCAATTATGTGCCTGTGGCTCCACATCCACCTCACTCAGTGTGATTTATCCCAAGGTTCAGTGGCCTAACTACCAGTGTCATTTCTTTTTTTTTTTTAAGATTTTATTTATTTATTTGATAGATAGAGAGCACAAGTAGGTAGAGCAACTGGCAGAGAGAGAGGGAGATNCCCCAATTATGTGCCTGTGGCTCCACATCCACCTCACTCAGTGTGATTTATCCCAAGGTTCAATGGCCTAACTACCAGTGTCATTTCTTTTTTTTTTTAAGATTTTATTTATTTATTTGATAGAGAGATAGAGAGCACAAGTAGGTAGAGCAACTGGCAGAGAGAGAGGGAGAAGTAGGCTCTCCACCGAGCAGGGAGCCCAATGTGGGATGTGATCCCAGGACCCTGTGATCATGACCTGAGCCGAAGGCAGCTGCTTAACCAACAGAGCCACCCAGGCACCCTACCAGTATCATTTCAATGGAAGAAATTTATGTTACAGAAATGCTTCCATTCCAATAGCAAACCATTTCAACATGTTTTCCTGCTGACTGCATTGCCACAGAGTCAGTGTGGTATAGGGGCTGATAATATGAGTTTTACAGTCAAAGCGTATTGGGAGACAATTCCCCATGGGTCTTTCACATTTCTGCATGTCTTTCAAGCAATGGTACTGAATGACTTTGTTCTGAACTATCTCTTCCAGCATGATTAAACAGCAAACATTCTTGTAAGACTGAAATAGCATTTCTCTCCAGAGTAAAAGGTAGCCATACTTACTGCCTATTATAAAAGATCAGTTTCCTCGACTCAGGGGTCCTGTCCTATAATGCAGCTCACTGCCTGTACAAGTTATACCTGGCCCTCTTCTCACCATTCTGTAGGTACTGAAGCTCAAAGAAATCCTGATACTATGAGTACTACTATTCATTTGAATACTAAATCCTTTCTCTCTAATCCAAGAGCCTTAAGTCCTCTGCCAGCAACCATGAAAAAAGGCTAACTTACTCAGCTTGCAGGGAAGTTTAAAAGTTCCTTCACAGCTCTTCAAAGCTCTTAACAGGCCCATATTGGAATCCTAGTTCTTTTGTTTACAGATTATGTGACGTTAAGAAAGTAATTTAAACTCTCTAAGCATCAATATATACTCCACTGTCAGGTGGGGCCAGCCTTAAGAGTTTAATGCTACGTGGTATAATATATATTATCTTATATAGTATATAACACATGCATTGCCATAATGCCAGGCACAAAGTATGTGCTCAATACATTTACCAACTATGATTCTGTTATAATGAAGGAATCATTGGGAATGACGAACCCAATTCTAGCCCATATTCTGTAGCCTCATAAGTCACCCAACTCATCCAGGACTTGATTTTATCCTCTGTAAAATGAGACAGCTAGATGAGTTGACCCTAAGTTTCCTGATGGCTTTAAATCCTGAAATGTTAAGCTTCTCCTCACCATACTCCTTCTCTTGTCTTAAAAGCAGTTTCTCTCATCAACTATTTCCAGAGGTAACAGATCCAGCATAGAGCCTGAATGGAGGTAGAACCAAGCCCCAACTCTGATCCAAAGGAGAAAAGTCTGGCTGCTGCAGGAGAGGGAGTTGCTTTGCTAAGGCCAGCTGAAGATGAAGCTAGTACTGCTGTTACTTGATAAATCAAGAGTCCTGCTAATTGTAGCCATTTCTGTTCTCTCTAACCGACACTCAGCTGGCTTTCCTGTTGCAGCTAGAAAAAGGACAGAGACAATGAAAATGTAGAGGAGGTCTTGGATATCAGAAATAATAAGTAGAATCAATAATTGGACTTGTTGCCTAATTTGATATGGCATGTGAGCAAAATGATGAGAAGATCTAACTTTTATATCCAGCTCTGTACACAACAGACTGTGTGACCCAAATTAATCTATTGACTCTCGCTAGGTCTCATTTCCCCTACTGGTACCATGAGGACACTGGATCAGATGATTCCCGAGGTCTTTTCTGACTTTATAATTCTATGACTAACTAATGTCACTAACACTTTCACCTCCCTGAATAATTTAGCTAAAGAAATGATTAAATTTATCTTAGCGCAACTGCAGGCAGAGGGATCAAATTAAGTGACAACAAGTTTTTTGTACATAGCCAGGAATGTGTAAGAGAACTGTAACAGTCATCTTGATCTAGAATCTATGTTAGTCCCAATGTAAAGTCCAGCCAAAGATATGTCAGATCTGGGTGAGAACTGACAAGTCTATGTGCATCTGAATACTCTACTCTTGACATACTTGTCCATATTGAATGGCTTTTCTGGTAGCAGTGATGCCTGTGCTCATTTCTACCCACAGACACCTACGTTGTTCTTCTTGGACTCAAGACACATACTCACGAAATAATTTGCAGGGCTAGGGCAGACATATAGAATGGTATCAGAGAACACAATGTAGACCAGTCAATGACTAAGCCCCAACAATTATCTTATTAGCAACAATCTCTAACCAACAAATGTCAGGAAAATACACCACTCTGTAATAGCTACAATGGAAAAACAAACTAGGTTTCTTCCCATAGTTCATCACTGATATTTTTAACACTTAGCAAGATATATACTTTTTAATATCTCTGCCATGACTAAACTGATTTCTTCTGGGCTACATCATTTTTATCTTTGCACCTACCCCTGTTACTCACTAGAGAATGCTTTGGAATTTAGCATACCTGGGTTTAAATTCTGGCTTTGCCATCTGCTAACTGTGTGACTCTGGACAAGTTACTTAACCTCTCAGAGACATAGTTATTTCACCTGTGCAATTAACAAAATAATTATCTACCACACAGAGGGGTTGTTAAAATTTACTGAGACAACTTTTAAAGTGTCAAGTACATTGTCTGACCTATGAGATTTAATATATTACAGTTTTTACTATAGCAGATCATCAATAAATACTTATTGAATAATATAGTTCCCTGATTGTTTGTGTACCAGGCCCTAAGATGTTATTTCACACAGAACTATGTAAAGCAGGTACCATTATAGGCCTCATTGGAAAGACAAAGACCTGAGAACACAGAGGTGAAGTGAAATGCTTCCATAGGTCCAACAGTCAGTAAAGAGCAGAGTCAGAATTTAAACTAAGGTATTCTAGCTCCACAGCCCAAACTCCTAATAACATACAACATTACCTCCAAATGAATGAATGATTTGATTTCAAATAGAGCTAGGCAGCCAGAAGAGACTAAGAGATGATTTATTATATACTTTAATCTTAAGACAAGTCCCTATATCTTCATCTGGAACTAGATATAGACCCATATTTATTAAATTTCTATTGCCAGTTTTCAAAATCCTAAAGAGCAACACATGGAAGAAGAATCTTGGGTGCCTGGGTGGCTCAGTGGGTTAAGCCTCTGCCTTTGGCTCAGGTCATGATCTCAGGGTCCCGGGATCGAGGCCCTCATCGGGCTCTGCTCAGAAGGTAGTCTGCTTCCTCCTCTCTCTCTGCCTGCCTCTCTGCCTACTTGTGATCTCTCTCTCTCTCTGTCAAATAAATAAATAAAATCTAAAAAAAAAGAAGAATCTATTCCACTATTTAGCATACAAATATTTCTACATATTTGTGACCTCTAGTGTCCACAGACAAGAAAAATTGGAAAATTCACTAAATCTCCTGTAGTTTATATTTCAATTTCACAGAAACATAGTTAAATACCATGTAAATAAGGTTTTTCTCTGTACAGGTATTAGTTGAAATGGTCTCTGGTAGAAAATGAAAGGCAAAATTCTAACTTACAGATGTAACTAAAATATAGCTTTCTTATGAATAACCATTATTAAGCATACTGAAGAAAATCCTTCTAGTAAAAAGGACAACATATTTTTAACAGAGTTTGAAGAATTCATTTGCAAACAATTCTTTGTAGTAAATCTTTGGTCCTCTTCCTATATTTTAAAGCTTTTTCTTTTGTTTTTCTTTGAAGATAAAGTGGTTTATAAATCTCCATATTATAACAAATGTATTTGGATATTATTCATCTACTAGAAAAATCTTTTCATGCTTTAGGTTAAATAATAAAACAACAATTCAAGATGCAATGTTATTCATCATTCCAACACACATACACACACACACACACACATACACACACACACGTGAGTTCATTGTTCTCACTGTTTTATGGAAGAGAATCCAAAACAAGGAAAAGAAAAGTCTTTGTCCAAGATCAGAGAAGAAATAAACACAATAAGATGGGACAGGCTACTCAATGTTTCATCTAAGTCTGCAGAAGAAACAAATCTAAAAAATGAAGAGTGATTCAAATAGAAGGGAAGTTTCTTTCTTACTTGCATAAAAGACTGAGGCAGGCATTCCTGTTAGCAGATGACACCCTCCCATCACCACATGGTAACTCAGAGACCCAGGCCCCTGCCAAGTTGTGGCTCAGCCATCCCTTAGTACCTCATCATGGTCTGCTTACAGTTAAGAAAAGGAAACAGAGTGAAAGTGGACATACCCTTCCTTAAAAGGTCTAGAAATGGCACACATAACATCCACTGTATTCATATTCCATTGGAGGAACTCAAACATATTGTTACATGTCAGATCAAAAGAGTTAGGGAAATACAGTCTAGCTCAGGAAAAATAAGAAATAAGTATTTGATGAATAGATAATGGTCTTTCCCACACTTTGTATGCCCTATTCCATGTGACTCCAGAGTTGAATGAATTCAGACGCACAGAATTTCTAAGAAGTCTTCCATTACATCTTTTTAAACATTCCAAAATATTCCAAGCAACAGTTTAGCCATGTGCAATGATACAATATAGGATAACTATAATCAAAATGCATTTTCTCTTTGTTCTACACAAATAAAAACCCTTTTTTAATTTGGACAATCTTCACCAGAGTTCTGTTTTACCAGAGTAACAATACTTAAGAATCAAGGGGTTAGAAATGTTTAAAAATTATCTGACCCATTGTTCTATATTTAGGAAGGTCAACACCTACACCATTCTATTTTAATGGAAACATTTTTGCAAAGATGTGCAAAGGAGATTCCAGCAAGCCCTTGTATGCCCAACAACCCTCATTGTCAGGAAATTCTTTTTTGTTGCTAATTTAAATTTGTTATCCTATAGCTTAAGCCCACTTCCTTTTAGATTTTTCTTAGACATAAAAAACAGATGTTCTTTTATCCCTAGTATATTACACATTCCCACATTTCTACATTTAGCCTTGTCCCTAGCAAACTGAATAATCCCAGAACCTTTCCCCACAGGTCTCATGCCCAAGCCCTTTAATTGTATTTATGACTCTCCTTAGAAATCTCTCCAACTTTCTCATGTTCCCTTTAAGTCGTCATGGTCCATAATGAGGTCCTTGTAATTTAGCCAATTTGTATAAATACCTGCTCTATGAGAGTACAGCCTACCCAGAGAGAAAACGAACCTAATTCCCAAGAAAATGATATTCTATCAACAATAAAATAAAATCTCATCACTATATTTTGTCTTTTTCTTGCCAGTTGCTGCTTTTACATTTGTCATCCCCCTTAAGCAGAAGTCTTGGCTCACAATCCACGTTTCCAGTTACAGAACTGGCAAAGCCTTATACTCCCTTCACCACACACCCTTATCTCAGAAAAGTCAACACTATTCCCCATAAATGTCGGGAATCTTTCACACTTTCACAACCAAGACACTTAAAATATTTCACATTCGAATAGCCCCTTTACAGTTTGCAGAATGCTCTGATACATATGTTCTCATTAAGTCTTCACAATAACCATGTGAGATAAATTACACATCTTCCTTTGAAGGACAAGGAACCCAGAACTAGAGGTTAAGGGGTTTGCCTAAATCAGCTTAGGAATAGGTGGCAGTTTTACATCACTAATTCAGAGCACTTAAGTCCAAATCTAGTGCTTTTGCAGACCACACAGGGGAACAATTTCTTTGTTTTTAGATCTACTGTCTAAGAATCTTAACAGAAATAAATAATTCTTGAAATTAAAAAGATGTTGTATGGGTTATATCAATAAAAATATCTGATTTGAAAACTATCTCCTATTATTATAGGAGGATGTTGAAATATAACTTCAGTATTTTAAGATTGATTTTCATACAATGATTTCATAAAATATTGGTCTTGATCAGGGTTCAATAGAAGTGTGACTGTATGTATTCTTGGCAGGGGGATAATG
The DNA here is from genome assembly GCA_002007465.1 of Ailurus styani. Lineage (NCBI taxonomy): Eukaryota > Metazoa > Chordata > Mammalia > Carnivora > Ailuridae > Ailurus > Ailurus styani. Next base: position 8,503,718 of record LNAC01000042.1, read on the forward strand.
TGCTTGGTACATAGTAGTAGATGCTTGGTAAATGTGCATCTGAACAAAACATCGTTATTCATTATTCTTATGTAATTATTTGTAGAGTTTAGCAGAGCTTTCCAAAACTTTGTCAAACCACTTACTTACTCATGAAAAGAAAATCCCATCGGTGCAAATATCAATTAGCCTTGATAAAGATAGCAAATTTTTCTAACATATATTTTTATTTCAGTCAAGGTATTTAAGAGTTTTTCGTTTTTTCAGAAAAACTTGATAAAGAGAAATTAAAATACATTTTATGAGACATTGAAAACAATATTTAACTCAAAACAAGGCAAACAAGTTAATATCACATAAAGATATAGCTATAAATAAATAATTATATATATGGCTCATTTTTAGTAAAAAATCAAGCTTATTAACTTGGAACTTTTCAGGTATTTTTTGCCATTATTATCCATTAACTTCCTACCTAAATGAGAGTAATAGTAGTTAAATTAGACCAAACCTTGCTTATCCCATGCTTGTGTACATTCTATTGGCTATTCATTTGAGTTAGGAGGCACACATGATTTTCAAAGACTCTCTCCTTCTTATCCACTTGATTTGTTAAAATTTCTCTTTCGAGAAAGTTTCTGATATCAAGTAATTTTTATCAATACATACTTCCTTTTTTTTTAAGATTTTATTTATTCATTTGACACAGACAGAGAGATTATAAGTAGGCAGAGAAGCAGGCAGAGAGAGGAGAGAGGAGGAAGCAGGCTCCCTGCTGAGCAGAGAGCCCAATGTGGGCCTCGATCCCAGGACCCTGGGACCATGACCTGAGCCGAAGGCAGCAGCCTTAACCCACTGAGCCACCCAGGCGCCCCATACTTCCTTTTTATTTAAGGAATAAGTAAAAAATTTGCAACTACAGAACCTTCTTCNCCCTGGGACCATGACCTGAGCCGAAGGCAGCAGCTTTAACCCACTGAGCCACCCAGGCGCCCCATACTTCCTTTTTATTTAAGGAAGAAGTAAAAAATCTGCAACTACAGAACCTTCTTTCCAGAGCTATATAACACTTTAAATCGTTAACAGCTAATGGATTTTCATTTTCTCCAGTATACTCTAGGCAACGCATATTTTAATTATGTTTATATGATTCCTTTTGGGATTTTTGCTTGAAAATAAGTCTAGAAACAGGTATTCATTTTTAACCTAATTATATGGCAAACTTATTAGCCTATAAGAGAGACATTTAAATTGGCAGCATAGTTTCACATTCTTATTCTGAATGGTTTTGCATATTTAGCTTCTGTCTTAATTAGAAGTAATGGGGGGGTTGCCTGGGTGGCTCAATTGGTTAAGTGTCTGGACTCTTGATTTTGGCTCAGGTCATGACCTCAGGGTTCTGAGACTGAGCCCTGCTTCAGGTTCTGTGCTGGGTAACAAGCCTACTTTGGAGTCTCACCCCGCCCCCCCCTTCGACCCCTCCCCTAACTTGAGCTCTCTCTCTCTCAAAAAAAAAAAAAGTAACTTGGAAATAACGTCATGAGGAGACAAATATAAATTTAGAATTTTTTTATTACGTCACACAAAGAAGAAACTTACAAACCATACTTTTGCTAATATCCTATGATTACACTATGGCTTCCTCTGGTACTTTTTATTTAATTAAAATACTGTAATTTTAACAATAATTTTAAAAACTTAAATAAGGTCTTTATGTCTATCAAATATCAATGTTATTTATTTCATGCTAAAATGTATGTTTTGTCCTAAAAATGTAGATTTTAAGCCAAGTTCAAAACTTGACTGCAATATTTTATATTAGAGTTAAAGAATGGGATAAATCACTACACGTTTTCAAGCAGAAAAGAATATGCTTTGAGTTTCACAAGATATTTGTTTCAGGCCCTAACACTCTTAAACCAAACTTTCTAAAGTATGTTAATATTTGTACATATTAGACAAGTCTGTCATCGGGCAAGTAGCTTAGCTTTGAGGGAATAACTTCAGTAACAGAAATATCTACCTATATGTATAGTATAATTTCACACTTACAGAGTTTGCTACATGGAAATCACCTTCCTCTTTCATTTTGGTTTGCATGTCCTTGGGTACTTGCCATTTAATTTTGGGTTACTCATACCTTGGAAGTTAGAGAACACAACACATAAGAATAATGCTGGAACCAAACTTCTGCAACCACGGAATTATGGATCATGAAGATATGATGCAAAATTCCCCAATAATGTTATATTCATCTATAGGCCCGGATCATAAGCTTTTATAAAGAGCTGTTGGGGATATTCACTGGTCTACGCATTTCTATCAAGCAGAACTATTAGTATCTGAAAACTAAGTCAGTATATACCATATTCACTAATTAAGCAACATCATTTCAAGTTCTGCCATTTTAATAATTAACTTTTATGGAAGCTATAATTTCTGAGCCAAAATCATGGCCCAAAACATTTACAGATGCAGTTACAGCTGCTTTTCTGTAAATCAATGTTTAGCATAACCCACCGTTGAAGGGAAGGGAGAAAAAAAAAACCACTGGGAAAAATGCCTGTAAATTAATAGATTTATTCAAAGAGCTTTTTTTTTTTTAAAGATTTTACTTATTTGAGAGAGAGAGAGCGAGCGTGAGTGGGGGTGGGGGGGGAAGGGCAGAGGGACAGGGGGCAGATTCCCCACCAAGCAGGGAGCAGGACACGGGGCTTGATCCCAGGACCCTGAGATCATGACCTGAGCTGAAGGCAGATGTTCAACTGACTGAACCACCCAGCTGCCCCCAAAGAACTTTTTTTTAATCTTTTAATTTATATCTCAATTAGAAATTGGAGAAAGATGGAGATGAAAAATAAGAAAAGTACAAAGCAGGAAGAGAAAAACAAGAGTATTGGCACCTTCCTTTCCACAAAGAAAAACAACATGGGCTTATCCATAGAAATTTACAGCATGGATGTAAATAAATAACTAATAATGATAGAACAATGCCACAGGTGATGTGGCAATTATAATTACCTTTACTGTCATATAAGTGACAGATAATAGAGACCCTTCACCACCTTGGAGATTTACAGAACAAAATGCCTGTGTATAATTTAGTAAATACATATTTTTATGGAGGAGATTTACCATGTGTTAATTAGGAGGTAGTTTTAAGGATTTACTGCAGCAAAGGAAAAAAGATGCATCCATAGTAGGTAAACAGAGTAAAAAAGAGAAAAGGTCAGGAATGGGAATTTGGCTAATTAAAAGGAGAAAGCAGGTATGTGGGTGGAAGACACAAGATGAAGTGGGAGAGTATTTTTCAGAGAAGATATCCAGATACATCATCTGTAAAGCATACACCTTTGTTAGTAAGCAGGTTAAATACATATTCCTCCTCCAGTTTTGTTTTGGATTCATAACCTTCTGCTTCTTATCAAATCATGAATGACTCTATATGCTAATAAATACTACATTAGGAATCTAAGACCTGTGGTGTCTAGCAAAACTCTGGATTTCCTAAGGAGGGTGCCGGCTAATTAGAAGGTAGTATGCAGGGTTTGGATAAGGGTTTTATCACCCTGTGGAATCACTGATGTCCTTAGGACTTAAAGCCTGATTCCTTAGGTAAAAATCTACTCTGGATTCACAGGCTAATGAGTTGACAAAGAATCAGAGAAACTATATATAAAAATAAGTTTGGCTTCTTAAAAAAAGGGGGGGGAGAAAGAAAAAATCAGCATCAAATCTTCAATCTGAAATTAAAACTGTTGCTTTAGATTTTTTCTCCTTTTTATTTATTTTTATTTATTTATTTTTATTTGGGGTTTTTTGTTTTTGTTTTTGCCTTTCTTCTTCTTTTGATGAAAAGCTGAAAACTTAAAGCACAAAGGTTTTACCAGCCCAGCAAGCAGATTCGTGGCTTAAATAAGTCCTTGAAAATTGTCCAGGTTCCCATTCTTCTTTAACACTAGAAGAGGCCAGACTGGGGCAAGCATTTCATGAAATCTCAGATCTTTGCCACATTATATACATTGTGTGGGAAAGAGCCTTGACCAGATAAAGGTTTCTCATTAATTTATAATGGTGATGATGTTTTCCATTCAGCATGGAAGCGGTACACAGATGGGCCCTATGTTTCTTGATTTCCGCTCTACAAGACATCAAGTGCAATGCTTTGCACCAGATTCCTGGTGGGAGAGGTAGAAAGGAGATTTTTCATGCTCCTTATAGAAGCCAAAGGATAATAACTCAGGAAGAGTCACGTATAGAGTTTAGGGAACATTGGTGGCTGCTTCATTGTTCCTTTCACAGCAGGCTAGAGGGCAAAAGTTTATCAGAAGGGAAGAAAAAAAAAAACTGAGGGTGAAATGGAACTGAAAAGAAATTCAAATATGCTTAAATAAAATTTTCTCTTGGGCTTTAATTCTAGTCTTTGATTTACATTCTTCTAAAAAAATTAAGTGATGTTTTAAAAATGGCAGTCCTTTTGTATCCTTCATTTAATCACAAACCTTTGACTTGGGGCATTGTTAATAACATTAAATATTAGGCTTAGATTGTTAGCTTAATAGTAAGTGGAAAGGATGGCTTTGTAATTGTATGATTTTTTCTCACTCAAGCCTTTTCTTTTAATAAGTCAGTTTAAAAAATTCAAGAGACAGTCTAACATTAGGGTACTTACTAGAGGAACTACTCATCCAAGAAAGAAGCATAGCCAGTGCAAATCATTTAAAATTTAGAAATTAATGAGTTCTACTAACTGAGTTTATCCTTGAAAATTACCAAAATACTACCTAAAATGTGTATTAATTAGACATACAGTATCTTGGGATTCTTAAATATTGCAAGCCAGTTATTAAATAACATTTGAAAATAAACCCAATAGAATTCAGTCACTAACTCTTTACAGGACCTTCAACCCTTTATCAAATAAATTTTAAACTAGGTGGTTTATAATATAAAATAACTGTGCTGAGTTTTACATTTAACCTAGCAAAATATTTTTAGTAAGGGTTATTTAATATAACTGGTCTAAAGTCATGGATACTTTCTAATCTGAGGGGCTCTCTATTCAAATCACTTTCATGAATAATGGTTCAAGGTTAGGAAATGGTCACATAATAGTTTAAAGAAAAAGTGTTTAGGGATATTCAGTGGTTTGTATATAATGCTGTAAAAACACTGGCACAGAAAACCAAGTCAATCTGAGCAAATTTATGTCTACACAGATTTTCTCTTAATAAAAGAAAGAAATGTCAATATTTATAGTAGCAACATTTCTGTAACAAAAATTATTAGTTATCTATCAATATCCACTCTCTCCTTTTTTGACAATAGGACTGAACTAAGCTTGGCAAACAGTCCTCTCAGCTATAGATGATACTCTACCATTTGCCTAGGTTCTAAGGAATAAGATCAGAGCAGAAGTGAGATAGATAAATAGATAGACAGACAGAGAGATGCACCAATTTGAGGCTTTCTCCCTGAAAAAAGATTGTACATGTACTCCCAGGCTCTTTGTTCTCTCTGTTTGGGAAATGATAGCAACTGGAGTGACCACGATGGACCCAGGAAGGCAGATATGGGGCAAGGACAGCAGCATCTTCTTACCAGCTTTCGATCACAAAGTCTGGATTATTGTAAGAGAAATAGACTACTTTGAATTCTCTTTGTTAGAGAATTTTAGCCTGTACCCAGTTTAACACTTCCTATTAGGAAGGGAAAAAATGGTAGGTGTGGTAATGGAAAACACTCAACAAATGAGAAAGGCCACATGGCTGGAACTACAAAACATGTCATGACAAATTTAACTGTAGTTAATAAGCATCTATTTCACCAAAAAATGGGAAAATGTACATATGTTATTTGAATTTCTTTACAAAATCTTTTTAAACGTAATTCCAATCATCTATGGTATTGTTGTCGACTACTAAAATTAAAAAACATCCTTCCATCTTCTATCTACCTATTCATGTCAGCAGTTCTTGATATTAGTATAAGAATTAATCAACTAGAAAAAAAAAGCAGGATTAAAGACTGCTTCACCTCTGTTACAGGTGAGCCCCACACCAATTCCAAAAGTGAAACACATCATGTCTTAACTTGTAAGGTTTTAGACCAAGCTCTAGGTTTCCTTGATGTATGTGAAAGTTTTTGGAAAATTAAAAAAGTACAATATACTACTGAAATATAAAGGGTTATTATTATTCCTATCATTATTATTTTTTTCCAGAGGTTTTTTTTTCCAATTATAATGGCTATTGACCCAAAGCTTGAGAGCTAAGAAAGGGAAAGAGAGATATATAAAAAAGAAAGAATATTTCTGGAGTTCATAGAATAATTATAACTCAAAAGAGTCTGAATTTAGAATTTAGGTTTTAAATGCTTTACCCTCAAAATGACTCATAGTTATACACAAATATGAGTTATTTTTTTTAAACATATCTTTTTTTTTTTTAAGATTTTATTTATTCATTTTGACAGAGAGAGAGATTACAATTAGGCAGAGAGGCAGGCAGAGAGAGAGGAGAGAGGAGGAAGCAGGCTCCCCGCTGAGCAGAGAGCCCGATGTGGGCCTCGATCCCAGGACCCTGGGATCATGACCTGAGCCGAAGGCAGCGGCTTTAACCCACTGAGCCACCCAGGCGCCCAAATATGAGTTATTTTTGAGGGTATATAAATGAAAGCAAGTGGGAACACAAAACTCTGAAATAAGAATTACTAAATTTGATATTAAGCAATGCATGAATTTTATCAATATTGGTTCATATCCTTATAGGGAGATTTGGTTTTAAAAACTGTACAGCTTATCACTTTACAATCATGATTGATAGTAAATTATCTAAGTATAATTTATAGTTTAAAAGAGGACTAAATATGCATGTGGTCATTTATCTTGATTCTTTCAAAATCAAAAGCAAGACAAACTCCATAGGGTCTCTTTTTATTTGTTTTCTTTAGAGCAGATGTTGGCAGATTTTAGTAGAGGGTCAGACAGTCAATATTTTAGGCTTTGTAGGCCTTATAGTCTGCATAGAAAATATGTAACTGCCACTTAGAGCAAAATCAGCCATAGATGATACAGAAATGAATGAACATGTGTGTGTTCCAATAAAATTGTTCATGAGCACTAAAATTTTCATTTCTGACAATTTTCACATACCATGAACTATTACTCTTCTTTTGATTTTTTCTAAACATTTATAAACATAAAAGAATTTTAAATTTACAAGCCTCACAAAACACGCAACAGGCCAGATTTTGCCTGTAGGCCATAGTTTGCCAATTCCTGATATTAAATGATCACAAAATCTAATCAATATATACAGGTATATTTACCTATGCAGGATGAATTTTAAATAGCTGCCTTATTTAGGCCAGTTAAAAAGGGTTACAAGTCATAATTGAAATTCATTCATTCAACAAAAATTAGTGAGATCCTACTGGGAACCAAGTATGTAATACAAATAGAGCAAATCTCTGCCTCATGGGAATTATGGTCCAGTTTGCGAAACAGACATGAATAAATAACTCATGCAAATAAATTAATAAAGCCCATCAACCACAAGACCAAGTTTAATTCAAAAATTAAGTAAAACTATGCTTTTCAACAAAGTTTTGTTTCATTTAATTATAAACTGAAATTTTTACATTTTCAATCAAAATAATGATATAGAGAGGTTGAGCAAACTGAATAAAATTTCAGACTAGTAGCTCAAAGGTAAAGGTGGAACTAGAACTAGCACATGGAAAGATGTATATGATTACTCTGTATTTTAATATCTTGACCTTATTTTGATTGAGTTTCATATGGTCTCATATTGGATCCCACGGGTCCTGCACAATACTTCTATTAAGACACAAAGACAAAAACAAAACCAAACAAAAAATAAATAAATAAAATACACAAGGACACAACCCCTCTACATCTTCTCAAATCAAACTGGTTTTCTCCAAATTAGAACCAGGAAAATTACTTAGCAATCATTAAATATTTTATACATGCAAAGCATTATTGATACAGAAATAATAACAGGTACTATTTGGGGATATTTACTATATTCATTAAATACCATAATAATTGCTTAATATATATTCTCAAATTTAATTCTCACATAGCTCTAGGAAAGAGATAATATCCTCATGATTTCAAACATGAGCTATTAAATGTCTGAGGTAAAGGCGTAAATCCACATCTTTCTAATGCCCAAACATGTGCTCTGTACCACTAGCCTATACTGCCCTCCAGGTGCTTACCACAGGTAAATATAGAATAAATATAAAAGATATAAAGTTTCATGAGAGGAGAAAGCTAATATGAATTAATTAATTAATAATATTAATAGTATGCAGCATTTGCTTGAGCGATTATGCTGTGCCAAACACTTTTTAAAGAATTTCTATAAATTTTAAGATTTAATCTCTACTTAATCTCTTTGAGGCAAGTATTATTATTGTCCCCATTTTATATATAAGGACAATAAGGAAGATGAAAACAAAGTAACTTATCAAAGGTCAAAGAGCTCATAAGTAATGGATCCAGGATTTAAATCCAAGAAATCTCTTTCCAGGGCTTAAATATTTATGTCAGGACCACTGCCCACAGCCACACAGGCAATAATTCTGCACAACTCTTGGAAATATCATTCATTGATCACAAAGAACTTTGTATACTGTGGCAAAGATACTGGACTTTATCTACAAATACTGGTGAGCCACTGAAATGCTCTATTTTGGTAAGAATGAATATGTTTTGGAATGATTACTCTAAAGACAGGGGAAGGACAGACTCCAGGAGTTTAAGTTATCAATGTCATAGTCTTATCTAAAACAAAATTAAATAAATGCTAAAAACCTGAACTGTGGCAGCAGAAGTGGGAAGAGAATGGGTCTCAACTTCATTAATCCAGACAAGAAAATTGAGGAGGGTGTACAGAATTCGGTGTATAGATTTGGATGGAAAAAATGAATGGTGATTGAGGTGTGCAAGTTGTAAAGAGTATAAAGTTCTGTAGCACTCCAGGAGGAGATGGTTAGAAGGCTGACGTGTAGCTCAGGGTAGGAGTTGAACAGATTAACATGGTTACCAAAAAAACCAGGTAGTAATATCATGGGTTTTGGTAAAGAACCCAGGAATGCAAAGAAGAGAAAGACAATATTTGTGGATAAAACCATGTAAAACAGCTACAGTTAAGCAGTAAGTGAGGAAGTGTTTTCCTTGAAAAGGAATAATAGGAATGGTCAAAGAGATATAAAGAATGTAAGAAAAAAATGATGACATGGAAGAGTCGAATGCTGGCTGCACAGAAGGTAAGTAAATCATACTTCACCATACAACTGAAGAAATAACTGGAGACTCCAAGAGGAATTGTATGAAGTAAAGTAAACAGTTGCAGCCTAGGTCAAAACATGTCTGGAAGACAACAACAAGTAGTTACTGAGTATCCACGATCCTCTCATCATTGTATCCAATGCTGCAGATTCCAGAGTAAACACACTTGCAGTCTACTAGGAGAAATGGTTAGGAACAGGCATGAATAATATGGCATAAGTAATACAGTAGAAGTAAACATGAGGTTTTATTAGTCGGGCCCACTTGGGGGACATATAACTTAGTCTGGTGTGGTAGAAGTCATGTGAAGTAATGCATTCTCGGTGGTAGGGGTAATGTCTAAACTGAAGAATACCTTCCGGTTTGCTCCATGTGGAAGGCTAATAATGTCCCACTAAACATGTCCACGTGGTATTCACCAGAATTTGTGAGTATGTTACCTTACATGGCAAGAGGGATTTAGCAAAAATTATTTAAATGAGCATTTTAGGATGAGGAAATTATCCTTTATTATCCAAATAAGCTAAATAAGGAGGAGGGGGAAGGTGGCAGAGAAGTGGGAGTCCCTGTTTCAACAGGTCCCCTGAAGTGAGCTAAATAGCTACAAAACACTCTGAGCACCCATGAAATCAGCCTGAGAAGTAAGATTATACACTTCTGGATCTCTACTGAGGCAGAAGATCATCACCAGTGAGCTATTCATCTTCTCAATCACCTCCCAACAAAATGACTAGAAGGAGGAACACCCAGAAAAGGAAAAATTCAGACTCTGACCTCTGCCACAGAACTATTGGATATGGACATAAACAATATATCAGAAATGGAATTCAGGGTAAAAATTGTCCAGGCAATGGCTAGATTGGAGAAGACCATAGTGGCCATAGAGTGGCCAACATAGAATCTCTAAGGGCGGAAGTGAGAGTTGATCTGGTGGAAGTAAAAAATACTATCTGGGGCACCTGGGTGGCTCAGTGGGTTAACCCTCTGCCTTCAGCTCAGGTCATGATCTCAGAGTCCTGGGATCGAGGCCCACATCGGGCTCCCTGCTCAGTAGGGAGCCTGCTTCCCCCTCCCTCTGCCTGCTGCTCTGCCTACTTGTGATCTCTCTCTCTCTCTCTCTNCTCTCTCTCTCTCTCTCTCTCTCTCTCTCTCTCTCTCTCTCTGTCAAATAAGTAAATAAATAAATCATAAAAAAAATGTGGCTGGTTAGGAGGTTCTAGTTAAAAAAAATACTATCAAGGAGATCCGATCTAATCTAAGTACTCTAATAGCTAGGATAACTGAGGCAGAAGATTGAATTAGTGATCTACAAGACAGGCTGATAGATAAGCAGGATCAGGAGGAGGCATGGAACAAACAACTTAGAAGCCATGAAAATAGGATTAGGGAAATAAATGACACCATGAAACATTCCAATGTCAGAATTACTGGAATCCCTGAGGGGGTGGAAAAAGAGAGAAGACTTGAAGAAGTGGTTGATCAAATACTGGATGAAAATGTCCCTAATCTGGGGAATGAAACAAATATTCATGTCCTAGAGGCAGAGAGGACCCCCCCCCCAAGATCAATGAGTCTAGAAAGACCCCCAGACACTTAATTGTGAGATTCATGAATAATAAATTCAGACAGGAGGTCTTAAGGGCAGCCAGGGAGAAGAGATTCCTTACATATAGAGGAATGATCATCAGAATAACATCAGACCTGTCCACAGAAACCTGGCAAGCCAGAAAGGGCTGGCAAGACATATTCAGGGCACTAAATGAGAAGAACATGCAGCCAAAAATACTTAATCCAGCAAGGTTGATATTCAGAATGGATGGAGAGATAAAGAGCTTCCAAGACTGGCAAGGTCATCTAAAAGATTATGTGACCAAAAAGACAGCACTACAAGAAATATTAAGGGGGGTTCTCTAAAAGAACAAAGAACCCAAGAGTGACATAAAACAGAACTTTACAGAGACAATGCATAGAAACAAGGATTTCACAGGCAACATGATATCAAAAAAAAACACTTACCTTTCAATAATCACTCTCAATGTGAATGGCCTAAATGCTCTCATAAAAAGGCCCAGGGATGTAGACTGGATAATATGACAGGACCCATCCATATGCTGTCTAAAGATATATCCAGACTGAAAGTGAAGGGATGGAGAACCATCTTTCATGCCAATAGGCCTCAAAAGAAAGCTGGGGTAGCAATTCTCATATCAGATAAATTAGATTTTAAGCTAAAGACTGTAGTCAGAGATACAGAAGGACACTACATCATTCTTAAGGGGTCTAACCAACAGGAATATCTAACAATTGTAAATATTTATGCCCCCAACATGGGAGCAGCCAACTACATAAGCCAACCATTAAACGAAAGAGTCATATTGATATGAATATATTAATTGTAGGAGATCTTAACACATCACTCTCAGCAATAGACAGATTATCTAAACAGAAAATCAACAATGAAACAAGAGCTTTGAATGACACATTGGATCAGATGGACCTCATAGATATATACAGAACATTCTACCCTAAAGCAATAGAATACTCATTCTTCTCTAGCACACATGGAAATTTCTCCAGAATAGACCACATCCTTGGCCACAAATCAGGGCTTAACCGATACCAAAAGATTGAGATTATCCTCTGCATATTCTCAGACCACAATGCTTTGAAACTGGAACTCAACCACAAGAAAAAGGTTGGAAGGAAATCAAACACTTGGAAGCTAAAGACCATTCTGCTCAAGAATGTTTGGATCAACCAGGAAATCAAAGAAGAACTTAAACAATTCATGGAAACCAATGAGAATGAAGACACATGGGTCCAAAACCTATGGGTTACAGCAAAGGTGGTTCTAAAGGGGAAATACATAGCCTTCCAAGACTCACTCAAAAAAACTGAAAGATCCTGAATACGCCAACTCTCTTTATACCTTAAGGAACTAGAAAATCAACAACGAATTAAGCCAATCCTATGCACAAGAAGGGAAATAATTAAGATTAGAGTAGAGATCAGTGAGTTAGAAACTAGAGTTACAGTAGAACACATCAACGAAACTAGAAGCTGGTTCTTTGAAAGAATTAATAAGATCGATAAACCACTGGCCAAACTAATCCAAAAGAAGAGAGAGAGGACTCAAATTAATAAAATTATGAATGAAAGGGGAGAGATCATGACTAAAACCAAGGAAATAGAAACAATCATCAGAACCTATTATAAACAGTTATATGCCAATAAGTTAAGCAGCCTAGAAGAAATGGATACATTCCTGGAAACCTATAAACTTCCAAGACTGAAACAGGAAGAAATTGACAGCCTGAATAGACCAATATCTAGCAACAAGACTGAACTGGTGATCAAAAACCTCCTAAAAAACAAGAGTCCAGGACCTAATGGATTCCTTGGGGAAGCCTACCAAATATTCAAAGAAGAAATAATACCTATTCTCCTGAAGCTGTTTCAAAAAATAGAAACAGAGGGAAAACTTCCAGACTCTATGAAGCCAGCATTACCTTGATCCCCAAACCAGGCAAATATCCCATCAAAAAGGAGAATTTCAGACCAATATCCCTGATGAATATGGATGCCAAGATTCTCAACAAGATCCTAGCTAGTAGGATCCAACAGTACATTAAAAAGATTATCCACCATGACCAGGTGGGATTTATCCCTGGGATGCAAGGGTAAGGTTCAACATTCGCAAATCAATCAATGTGATAGGACATATCAATAAGAGAAGAGGGAAGAACCACATGGTACTCTCAATTGATGCAGAAAATGCATTTGACAAAATACAGCATCCGTTCCTGATTAAAACTCTTCAAAGTATAGGGATAGAGGGAATATTCCTCAACTTCATAAAATCTATCTATGAAAAACCCACAGCGAATATCATTCTCAATGGGGAAAAACTGACAGCCTTCCCACTGAGATCAGGAACATGACAAGGATGCCCACTGTCACCACTGCTGTAGTACTAGAAGTCCTAGCAACAGCAATCAGACAATAAAAAGAAATAAAAGGTGTTCAAACTGGCAAAGAAGAAATCAAACTCTCTCCCTTCACAGATGATATGATACTTTATATGGAAAACCCACAAGACTCCACCCTCAAACTACTAGAACTTATACATCAATTCAGTAATGTGGCAGGATACAAAATCTACCCACAGAAATCAGTTGCTTTCTTATACACTAGCAAAGAAAATATAGAAAGGGAAATTAGAGAATTGATTCCATTTACTATAGCACCAAGAACCATAAGATACCTTGGAATAAACCCAACCAAACAGGTAAAGGATCTGTACTCGAGGAACTACAGAACACTCATGAAAGAAACTGAAGAAGATATAAAAAGATGGAAAAGCATTCCATGCTTGTGGATCAAAGAATAAACATTGTTAAAATGTCTATACTGCCCAGAGAAATCTATACTTTCAATGCCATCCCAATCAAAATTCCACCAGCGTTTTCCAAAGTGCTGAAACAAACAATCCTAAAATTTGTATGGAACCAGAAAAGGCCCCTGAATCACTAAGGAAATGTTGAAAAAGAAAAACAAAGCTGGGGACATTACGTTGCTTGATTTCAAACTTTACTACAAAGCTATGATCACCAAGACAGCATGGTACTGGCACAAAAACAGACACATAGACCAAAGGAACAGAGTGGAGAGTCCAGATATGGACCCTCAACTTTATGGTCAAATAATCTTCAACAAAAAAGGAAAAAATATCCAGTGGAAAAAAGACAGTCTCTTCAATAAATGGTGCTGCGAAAATTGGACAGCTATGTATAGAAGAATGAAACTTGACCATTCTCTCACACCAAACACAAAGATAAACTCAAAATAGATGAAAGACCTCAATGCGAGGCAGGAATCTATCAAAATCCTAGAGGAGAACATAGGCAGTAATCTCTTTGACATTGGCCACAGCAACTTCTTTCAAGATACATCTCCAAAGGCATAGGAAACAAAAGCAAAAATGAACTTTTGGGACTTCATCAAGATAAAAAGCTTCTGTACAGCAAAGGAAACAGTCAACAAAACAAAGAGGTAACACACAGAATGAGAGAAGATATTTGCAAATGACACTTATAAACAAGGGGCTGACATCTAAGATCTATAAAAAACTTCTCAAGCTCAACACCCAAAAAACAGATAATCACGTCAAAAAATGGGCAGAAGATATGAACAGACACTTCTCCAAAGAAGACATACAAATGGCCAACAGACACATGAAAAAATGTTCATCATCACTAGCCATCAGGGAAACTCAAATCAAACCACATTGAGAAACCATCTTACACCAGTTAGAATGGCCAAAATCAACAAGACAGGAAACAACAAGTGTTGGAGAGGATGTGGAGAAAGGGGAACCCTCTTTCACTGTTGGTAGGAATGCAAGGTGGTGCAGCCACTTTGGAAAACAGTGTGGAGATTACTCAAAAAAATAAAAATAGAGCTACCCTATGACCCTGCAATTGCACTACTGGGTATTTACCCCAAAGATACAGATATAGTGAAAAGAAGGGCCATATGTACCCCAATGTTCATAGCAGCAATGTCCACAATCTCCAAACTGTGGAAAGAGCTGAGATGCCCTTCAACAGACGAATGGATAAAGAAGATGTGGTCCATATATACAATGGAATATTAGTCATCAGAAAGGATGAATACCCAACTTTTGTATCAACATGGATGGGTCTGGAGGAGATTATGCTGAGTGAAATAAGTCAAGTTGAGAAAGTCAATTATCATATGGTTTCACTTACTTGTGGAACACAAGGAATAAAATGGAGGACTCTAGGGGGAAGGAAAGGAAAAGTGAACTGGGGTAAATAGGAAGGGGAGACGAACCATGAGAGACTGTGGACTCTGAGAAACAAACTGAGGGTTATGGAGGGGAGGAGAGAGGGNGGGGGGAGGGGGATGGGTGAGCCTGGTGGTGGGTATTAAGGAGGGCACGTATTGCGTGGAGCACTGGGTGTGGTGTGTAAACAATGAATCTTGGACCAATGAATAAATAAAATTTAAAAAAAGAGGCCAAATAAAATCACAAGGATCATTATAAGAGAGAGACAGAGAGAGGGAAGATGAGGGGAGTAGTAGAAAAAGTAGATGTGATGACAGCAAAATCCGAAATCCGAAAAAGACTTGAAAATACTATGCTGCTGGCATAAAGGCAAAGAAAGAGGCCACAAGCCAAGGAGTGCAGCGATCTCTAGAATCTGGAAAAAGAATGAAAACAGATTTTTCTCTAGGGTGTCCAGAAGGAACACAACCCTGATGACACGTTGATTTTAGCTCAGTGAAAGACATTTCAGATTTCTGACCTCCAGAACTTAAGATAATAAATTTGTGTTGTTTAAACCACTAAATTATATGATCTCTCTGATATGAGGAACTTGAGGGGTAGGGCAGGGGGTCGTCGGGTGTAGGGAGGGAAAAATAATGAAACAAGATGGGATGGGGAAGGAGACAAACCATAAGAGACTCCTAATCTCACAAAACAAACTGAGGGTTACTGGGGGGGGGGTGTGGGAGGGTAGGGATAGGGTGGATGGGTTATGGACATTGGGGAGGGTTTGTGCTATGGTGAGTGCTGTGAGAGGTGTAAGCCGGATGATTCACAGACCTGTACCCCTGGGGCAAATTTAAAAAAAATTTTTTAAAAAACCCCACTAAATTTGTGGTAATTTATTACAGCAACAATAGCAAAGTGGCAATAGGGAAAATTAATTCTCCCCAAAGTGAACAATACTTGCCAAAGAATAGAAGTGGGAGAGTTTACATTTACCATTCTGAGCCATAATTCTAAATTTGGTTATAATATCATGATATTCCCAACCTTGTAGACCAATGCTGCTGAAATACTCTTGGAAACATTTTACAATCTATATCCTCCCATGGGAATTTTCCAACCTTGGTCATCTATAAATGCTGTACGCAGATTAAACAGTTTAGCAACATTAAGAATAAACTGTATTACCCATGTAATCCACACCCACCACACCCACTACTCTTCTTTACCATTTCATGATCATACCACTCTATTTGAAGTGACCCACTGAAAACCTTCCATTTATACCATATTCTATGCTCTGAGAAACCATGTGTTATATGACTGAAGAAACCTGAAACAAACAGGAGCCCCAATTTTTATCAGCTTACTTGACATAAACATTATCTGCAATCAGTATTTTTTTTTTTTAAAGATTTTTTATTTATTTATTTGACACAGAGAGAGAGATTACAAGTAGGCAGAGAGGCAGGCAGAGAGACAGGGAGAGGAGGAAGCAGGCTCCCTGCTGAGCAGAGAGCCTGATGCGGGCCTCGATCCCAGGATGCTGAGATCATGACCTGAGCCGAAAGCAGAGGCTTTAACCCACTGAGCCACCCAGGCGCCCTGCAATCAGTATTTTTTATTGATCTAAATTAACTCACACTTAGGAGGGGGAAAATATCACACTATTTTACTGAATATACTGTCCATGTGCATTTCCTTTTTGTAAATGATTACTTCTACCTAAAGAAAGATACATTATTAACTTAGACTGTCCAACTGTGAAGAAAATGCTAGATGTACATTTAATTTTTCCAGAGCAGCTAATTTATATAGCTGGCTTTCAAATATTTTCTAAGTGCAGCAGTGTGGAGAAAAATCATGCAGTTACATAACTGTTCAACATACACTGTGTTCAAGTTGAGTTTAAAATTGTTCAAAAGAATGAAAAAATACTTTAAAAATGAGGTCACATATGAAAATAACTTATACTGGGATCATGTTGAAATAGTAGAAGCAAGGTACACATTATATTAAGTTAAATAACTCTCATAATATCTACATCAGGGAGAAAAGAGAGAATTGACCATCCTCTCAAGCAGTAAAGGGAATTTAGATATAGACAATCATGAAGAAAATTCATGTATTTCAGCATTTCTCAAAGTGTGCTTTGCAGATCATTAAGCTCATATATAGTATGAGTAGTAGGAATAGTAATTTTGGAAAATACTAACATATTTCCTTCTAAAAGGGTCAAGATGCATATTAGTACATTAATCAGAAGAAATTCTGTAGTAAGGAAAAAAATAATTTGCTTAACTGTTTCCTTAACTATCTGCCTTTGACTAATCCATTAAAATCCCCTTTAACACTTATCATATGGAAAAATTTAGGGAACCTTTCACTAGAGCAAAGGTCAGCAAACTTTTTTGTAAAGGGACAAACAGGAATTCCTTTAGGCTTTGCAGTCCACGTGGTCTCTGTAACAATTATAAATTCTACCTTTGCAGCATGCAAAAAACTATAATTGATACGTAAATGAAGGGGCATGGCTGTGATCCAATAAACTTTATTTCCAGAAGCACAGCAGACCAGATTTAGTCAGTGGGCCATAGTTTGCCAACCCCTGAAATAGAACCATGATCATTCTCCCAGGAATAGAAGCTGAAAATTCACCATTTTTATCCATTAGGGTTTGTCTTCAGGGAGCATTGAGGAGTTTCCTTAAACTTTGCTATGACATGAAAAGACATATGCCAGCAATGAAGGTCTAGCTTTATCAACTGTGCTAAATAAAGGAAAGACACCCCAAGTGCTAAGATACTATAGCCTTCAGCTCAAAATAAGATGCCTTCAGTTTAGCAGATGACTGAAATAATTGTACCAATTTTAAGCAGCTACAAGCTTCTAAGCAAATGGAAAGAATTAAGCTGGACATACACCTCAAAAACAGAATTGACTATATTTACTAAGTGTGCTAGAAAATTGAAAACATAATACTTGTGTACATACTTAGTTTTTATTTTGGTTAGTAACTATGCAAATCCCAAAGTTATATTTTATATACTGATATATTATTCTAGGCAAGTGACTAAAAATAAGGGATAAATAGTAGCATCCCTTTACATATACCTAGTGATGTCTATCTTACCAACATTCCTATGAAGACAATACTATCATCTCAGGAAATAACCTCAGGTAACTAGAACAAGTAGTGATGTAAAATGGAATATTTTTCCCCATTACAGTTCCTTCACTGTTTGCATCCTGTTGTTTAGAAGTTCATATAACTTATCAAATTAGCAAAAACGTTAGTAAGTATTAAGAGTCCTGGCTCCCAGCATTAGTTTTGATCATGTAGCTCATTTCTTCAGTTCTCTGGAGGTTCAAAAGACCTTTGGCAATTCCATTAAATGATGTGTTACTTTCCTCAGTAAATGTCATTTCCCTCATCTAGTAATTAATAAAAAACAAAGAATAGTTTTCTCAGTGAGTGTTGCTTGCTTTCTTTTTGTGCTGTATTTCTACCATTTGCCATTTTTTACCAAAAAAAATTAAAAAGTAAAAAATGAGGCTATTATTATTAACGACTAACATTTAATTAGGTTGTTTGATCTTTGGTTGAATAAGTGTGCAGATTTCCATTACCATACCTACAAAGATCAGCCCAACTCCTTTAATGAATATGGATGTCTTCATATAATGACAAAGCCCTTGATTCTCTGGCTACTGAATTACTCGGCAATGATCACAAGAAAATATGTGATACACACTAAATAGAAAACCTTAATTTTTCACAGAAATCTCACTTCTAATAAAGGATTTAGGTCAGTAATTTGTATTGTGTGATCATAATTACATCACTATAGAACTTAGTAAACAGAAGAGTTTCTAATTATTCAGAGTTTAGACATAAATGCTAATAGCTAAGTTCATATGGAATTGATTTTTAACATCTAATTTTCACAGTGTTAGAAATTTTTTCAATGGGTTGTCCATATCAACAGATTATTTGACTTGGCATACAAAGGCATTCCTTATATGGTCAAAATGTACCATTCTGTCACCAGTCACTCCCTTTATCACCTCCAACCTCATCAACACTGCCACTAAGCCATTTCATAGGATGCTACAAACATACCAAATTACTGATTGCTACTTAAATATACCATCCTGGCTCATGCTTCTAGGACATTTCATATGCTTTCCCATTTACTTAAAATGACCTGCTCTACCTCACCTACACTGTTAATGGTTACCCATAAAGACTCCGCCCAAATAATATTTCTTTTATTCATTGATTTGTTCAAAAGTATATTGACCATCTCCTATATCCCAATTCGTCTTTAGGCACTGGAGAGAAAATGGGGAACAAGATAGTCCCCACTCTTCGGGAGCTTAAATCTAGAAGAAGAAAGACAATAAACAAATGCAAAAAATAAACAAGATACTTACAGATCTTCCTCAACTTACAATGGGGTTAAAACTCAATAATCCCATTGTAAGTTGAAAATACCTTACATCGAAAATGCATTTAATAAACTAACCTACTGACCATCATTGCTCAGTCTAGCGTATCTTAAACATGCTCAGAACACTGACATTTGCATACAGTTGGGCAAAACCAGCTAACATAAAGCCTATTTTATAATAAAGTGTTGAATATCTCATGTCATTTGTTGAATACTCCATTGAAAGTGAAAACCAGGATGGCTGTGTGGGTAAAGAATGGTTGTCAGTGTATCAGTTGTCTATACTCAAGATCATGAGGCTGACTGTGAGCTAAGTTTCACTGCTACTGCCCAGCAGCATGAGAGAGAATCATATACATATGCCTAACCCAGGAAAAGATCAAAATTCACAACATGATGTAGGGTTTCTACTGAATGTGTACTGCTTTCATACCACCATTAAGTCAAAAAGTTGGAAGTCAAACCATCATAAATCGGGAATGATCTGTTATAAACTGAAAATGGCCATGAAGTAAATGGAGTAATGTGAGAGAAAATAAAGTGTGGGGAAGTGTAACTGCAGATATGTGGTGAGGGAAGGACTCTCAGTAGAAGTGACATTCCAACTGGAACCCGAAGAGAAGGGACCAGGTATGTGAATCCTTGGGACTAGAAAGAGCTTTGCCTTCTCAGGAATTAAAAGGAGGCCAGTGTGAATGGAGCATAAACCCTTGGGCTAAGGTGGTAGGACATGAACATTCACTCCTAAACTTCTGGATCTCGTCCTCTTGAAGTCAGTCTATCAGCACCCCCTTTCATAACAGCACATGCCATAATGCACTGTTATAACTGTCTGCCTCCAATTGAACTTGGAGCTTTTTCACAGCAAATTACTAAATATGTGCATGTGTGTGTGTGTGCGTGTGTGTGTATACATATATATATATATATATACACATGGATGGATGTGTGTATAAAATATATTCACATATACTTAACACACATATTTGTGTTCCTATATAATATGTATATTATATATATACATAACACATCTTAATAAATTCAACACCTATTAAGGACAAGTATATACTATGTATTCAATAAATATTTGTTCACTACTTATGTCTGTACCTATATTGATTCTAACCCCTTCTGATGCCTTCAAGGACTCACTTCATTGTTTTCCACATTTATCCACACCTTTACCAGCTCAAGTAACTCAATGCATAAATAACTTCAAATCTCTCCAATTTAAAAAAAGGGGGGCAGGCGCCTGGATGGTTCAGTCGTTAAGTGTCTGCCTTCAGCTCAGGCCATGATCCCAGTGTCCTGGGATGGAGCCCCATATTGGGCTCCCTGCTCAGCAGGGAGTCTGCTTCTCCCTCTCCAGCTCTCCTGTGCTTGTGTTCCCTCTCTCTGGCTATCTCTCTCTATCATAAATAAAATCTTTAAAAATATATTTTTTTAAAAATCTCCCTTCAGCCCCACTTCCCCTCTAGCCAGGATCTCTCCAATTTACTTGATGAAAATTCCTTGAGAAAGGTATCTACTCATTATTTCTACTTCCTATATTTCCCCTATACTACCTCGTCTCACTGCAATTCAGCTTTGTATTTTGGTTTTTTAGTTCTTCAGCACTGTCAAAGCTGGTACTTACATATCTGAACTAGGGAATCAAACTGTGTGTATATGAATATTTGTTTTATCATGTGGGTCTGATGACTTAACTTCTTTGTGTGTTAGGAGCCTCATCTGTAACATGGAGACAAAAGCATATAACCTGGGCGCCTGGGTGGCTCAGTGGGTTAAGCCCCTGCCTTCAGCTCAGGTCATGATCTCCTGGGATGGAGTCCCGCATCGGGTTCTCTGCTCAGCAGGGAGTCTGATTCCTCCTCTCTCTCTGCCTACTCGTGATCTCTCTCTGTCAAATAAATAAATAAAATCTTTAAAAAAAAAAAAAGCATATAACCCATAGGTGTGCTATGAGGATTAAATGAGCTACCATATGTAAAGTATCTGGCAAAGTGAGTACACTTGTTGTCTTGCCCTTTACATTCACAGTAGAATTTACTCATCATGCTGACTCTTCTGTACCTCTTCTTGGTCTTGAAATTATTTCCTCCTATAGTTTTCATATCACCACGGTCTCTTCATTTCCCTTCTCCCTTTCTGGCCATTATTTCTTGATTTCATAAATCCTTTCTTCCTGATTCTCCTAAATGTCAGTATCTACCAGAGCTCTCTCCTTTTTCACTCTATACTCTTCATTCAAATCCATCAGTTTCAGTCACCCCTTAAATCCTAATGAACTCCAAACACCTATCACGAGCCCAGATATTTTTTCTAAGTTTTAGACCTACACATGACTGCTTTTAGATTGTCCCCCTTCCACTTTTCAGAAGACCCTCAAACTCGATACCTTCATCTGTGAAATCAGCTTTGTAATTCCTCTGGGAGTCCCTGCTGCAGCGAATCGCAGGTACCCAATTCTATCCCAAGTACCCAATTCAAAAACATTAGATTCCTAGACGCTGCTCTTCTTCTTCTCCCGTTCCTCTGAACCAGTCTTTCTCCACCTTCCAGGTGTTCCCAAAATGTATCCTCCATAGCTCATTTCCACTGTAGCACCTTAGACCAGACTTTCACCAACTCTCTTGAGTAGAAACCCTCTTCCCTAATTTCCACGCCTTCAGGCTCACAAACTTTCAATCTATCCATACACAGCAGCCAACAAGATCTTTTTAAAACACAAATCCAATCATGCCACTGTCCTGCTTAAACCCCCTGCAATGATTCCCCGAAGCTTTCAAGATACAGTTCACACTCGTCAGTTTAGTTCAAGGCCCTCTGCCTGAGCCAGATCAGTGCCCTTAACAGCTCCCTTCTCACCAATTCAGGAGGCTGCAAGTGCCCTATAAAAATCTGCTGCAGCTATGTTCCGGCTGCTCAGGAAATTCCTCCAAGCTCCACATCACACCCAGGTCGCAGCTTTGAGCCTTATGCTCTCATGTCAAGTCCCTGTTTTCCCTCAGTCTCTGCCTCCAAACTGAACACTGCCTGACTGCCTCCTTAGATGTCAGATCTTCCTACTCTCAATTTCTCAGTATCTCCAAAGTATGGTCTCCTTAATCACCCCTCATGCTCTGCTGCACACTGTGACCCATGGGCAAAGGACACTCCAGCCACAGTTCCTGATCCAGGCTCCCTTGACACTGTCCCCTGGCCTCACCCAGCACCCAGTTTCTACCCTCCTGCAAGAGGACACTGGAAATGTCTCCACAGACTCATCAATTCCTGTGCCCCATCCACAGGAATACTTGTGTTCCCCAAACAGTTCATGCTTTTTCACACCTCTGTCCCTTTACACAAGCTGTTCCCTTTGAGTAGAATATGCCACCAGTCTTCCTGCACCACTCATGCATAACATATTGCCTAACATATATATGTGTGTGTGTGTGTGTATATATATATATATATATATATATATATATATATATATATTGAAATTATTTCCTCCTATAGTTTTCATATCACCACTGTCTCTTCATTTCCCTTCTCCCTTTCTGGCCATTATTTCTTGATTTCATAAATCCTTTCTTCCTGATTCTCCTAAATGTCAGTATCTACCAGAGCTCTCTCCTTTTTCACTCTACACTCTTCATTCAAATCCATCAGTTTCAGATATATATATATATACACACACATACACATATGTATATGCACCAATTTAGTCAGGCCGGCACTTAAAAGATTCAATTCTCTAAAGCCTTTGGTGACACCTACCCTGGTCTAAATTAGAAACCACTCTTCTGCCCTCTCAATTCTTCTATATAAATCTAACATAGTGCCCTCTATTAAAAATCCTTCTCTCCCCTTTTTCTCCACTATTAAACAGTCAACTCCTTGAGGTCAGGTTTGCATCTCAGTGCCCAGTAAAGTCCTGAATTTTCATGAGTACCTACTGATAATTGTTCAATGAATGAATGAATGAATTTCATAGTCCTAGAACAAACTGAATAAATGTCATTTTGAAGCATTTTTTGGATGTAAGAGAAATTACATTTCACAGTGATCTGTAAACAACTCCAAGTGTGTTTCAGTATTAGTATCTTTAAACTAGATAACATTCAAAATATCTCTACATCATATGACCGGCTTCTCCTTTTAACTTAGACTTATAATGACTGATTCCTTTCAAAATGAAATCAATATCCATCAATTTCCCTCTCTAGAAAGCCTGTGTGATGAGGGAGGGAGTCTCAGCAGAGATTATCCATGTGCAGACTTATGTAGTGTATCTGATGTGGATAGATTCCCACCAGGGAATAAAATAAGATACCCCCATTCTTTCTCGCTGTGTATTTGCAAGGCTTTAGGAAAGAACATTTGCATTGCAACTTTCTGAGCAACTTAGCTCCTGTAGCGTTTTTAATTGTGCCATTTATACCTGACACTATTATCCCTATGACTAAATGTAATATTACTGAACATAGATAGTTATAGGATATATTATTAAAACTGGTAAAGACAAATGTGTGGAACACAGAATACTGATATTATTTTGCCTGAAATAATACTTCATAGTTTTAAGCCCTAACACACATACACACACACACACACACACACAAATCTTTAACTATATTTAAATAGTATGTGATGTATAATTTTAAGAATAACCAACACGTCCTGAGTGCTCACAATGAACCAAGAAATGCTCTGAGAATTTTATATATATTTTAATATTTAGATCTTACAACATTCCTAAGAAACAGGTAGCATTACTATCCCCCTTTTTCAGTTGAGGAAATGGAGACAAAGAAAGATAAACAGCTTAAGGTCATACAGCTAGTAAGTGATAAAGCCAGAACAGAAATCCAGGCAGTCTAATTTGAGAGCTCTGCTTTTAATCTCTTTGCTATCTTGTCTTTGTACATAACACAGTATAAAACAAAGATTTGCATGGCTTTACCAAGAAAGGTGTTTAAAAGAGAAAACAGGTGAAAGTGCTTTCCATCCCATAAATGGAATTATATGCTTGCAATGAAATTCAGTATGATTTGTGTATGTGTACTTTCAATCGTAACTACCAACCTATCTCTTCTCCCCCACAACAAACACTGCTTAACCTTATACCTCTCATACATGGCAGAGATCCTGGTATATAAAAGGTGCCAAAGAAGTTTTCATGATGACATTTATGAATACATGCCAACGAAGACAGAATTTTATCAATAAATTTTAAAGCTACAGATTAAGCAGTGTGATAAGTACTTTGTTTTCATTATTCTATTGAATCCTCAATAATTAAATGAGGAAGAATTATCATATCCATTTTACCAATCTTTTCTGTGGGTTCCAGAAATGAAATAACTTGCCTAAAATCACAAAGCTGGTAAGTGGTAAAGCCAGGATTCAAACCCACATCTGTGTTAATACAAATCTCAGTGCTATTGTAGTTTTAAGCACCTTTAACTTACAATATTAGTACTAAAAGAGACCAAATATTGGGTTGGGTTTGCCACAATCCTGTCCAGACAGGGAAATTTTTTTTTTTATGAATCCTTAATCTCTAGCTACAAAATTATAAAACATCAACACTGCCAATTTTACAGGTATTATATATATATATATATATATATATATATGAGGCAAACAAATTCATGAACATTGTTTTCTTTAAGTATTTTTTACTCCCATTTTATTTAATTTTCATTCCTAATGGATATGCATATAAAAGACAGGATATTGAACTCTAGCATCGTTATGGAAGAAGGAATTCGGGTTAATCAAGCTACCAGGTGACCCTTGCAGAGCCTCATATTTCTGTATCCATATGAGCAATGCTGCATCTGAGGTCAATGGAAGAGGTAAGTCTAACAGAATTCAAGAGAAGCCTAAACAAAACTGATGATCCAATATATTGCTCAAAGCACAAGTTAAAAAATAAGAATGTATCTTGAAGAGACCTCCTATAGCATATATTTTTTGATGCTAGCATAAAACCAAAAACACATTCAATGGAAAGTAATGAAGAATAAAATAGAAGTTTCATACTCAGTAAAGATTGGAAAGAGTAGAAAATTACTCATCATTTAATAAGGTACCTCTCCGGAATAGGCACCTGGTAAATATAGGCACCTGAACAAATGAATGAGGTTCACATTTGCTCCTATAAAATAGGTGACATCTCATTAAAAGTAACTTTGGTGACAAACATTATCAAAACTATTATGAATAACTATAAAATCTAGCTCAAACCTTAAAATTTTAAATAAATGTTTAAATAAAGTGACAATTCTAGTATCTTAAAATAATTTTCATCTACTTCAATTTATGTGATTAGTGTCTAGCTAGGTAAATAGTAGACAGATTTAAAAGTTCTGTAATTTTCCAGTACCTCCAGAATTCAAATCATATTGTTCTATCCATTAGTATAAGAGTTTTTGCAGAATACCCCTAACATGCTGAGGCAATAAAATGACAAGTGTTTTCTGCTGCTGTTTAGGATCTTGATTTATTCAAGATTTTCTATCATTTTCCTAAAAGTCAAGAGAATTTTCTAATTCTTATTAAATCAGATTACAGGGGCACCTGGGTGCTCAGTCAGTTAAGAGTCTGCCTTGGGCTCAGGTCATGATCCCAGAATCCCAGGATCAGGCCCATGTCACATGGGGTTCCCTGCTCAGGGGGAGCCTGCTTCTCCCTGTCCCTGTGCCTCTCCACCTGCTTGTGCCCTCTCACTGTCTCTCTGTGTCAAATAAATAAATAAAATCTTTAAAAAAATAAATCAGATTACATGCCAGCTGAGATCTCATTCAGATATAGTATCCCACCCATCTGTAATTCTCCAAAATTGGTGACAACTCAATTCTTTATGTAAAATTGAGATTGCTATTCAATTGAACAGTCTTTACAAGACAGAAAACATGTTCTGAACATGAAATGACTCTAAGCAAATCTGATCAGAAACAAGTAATAAAGTCAACCTAAATAATTAGGATCACTTTTCCCTTAAGAGTAAAGGATGGCTCCTTCAGAACTCTGACACGGCCTGGATAATCTCACCAATCTACTTTTTTTTCTGTTGTGCCAAATAAACATCAGACATCAAGACTTAATTTAATAGTATTTTGACCCTATTGATCACTATGTCCTTTAAATTGTTCTGAGTGCCTTTGCTACAACTTACATTTTTTTAATTATATTAAAAAGTAGAATTGTTTTTATTTCATCTATTCTTAAGGACAAAACCAAAACTATAATTTTTTAAAATACAAATTTTATTTTACTATTCTAACAATTACATGGAATTAATGTGATTTTTCCCCACTTAATTGATACTAAGAAGGTATCTCATACCATCATCCTAGCATTTTAATTTTATGATTAGGTACATATTTGTTTCTCAGTCTTTTGCAGAGGCTTATATGCCTTTAGAAACATTAAGCATTTCCTAAGGAGAAAAAAGGTGTTATTAGTCAAATGCCCTTTCTGTATATCCTCAGCAGTTTCTCATATGGATTAATATTGATACAAGTTAATGTCCTAATTGTAAAAATTTTAATTCAAACAACTTTGCCTGGCTCCAGATCTAAATGTATCTCCCTAAATAATTTTTCAGATCTCTTTGTAATATCCACCCTAAACAGAAATCCTGGTATATTCTGGCTCTGATTCAATCTTCCAAAATGTCCTTTGTTTACTTGGGTCTTTTGGAAAAGTTCCAAGTTTTTCTCCAGTCTCTAAAAAAAGACAAATGAAATTGAAATTACATTTAGTGTTCTTCTGACTCTTGTGTTTGTGCTCAAAGACAGATCTAACTTCTCTGACAATTTTCATAAAGAAAAACTACCAAATTCATTTATTTTAGCACTCACTAAAACGGGGCTTATTCGCAACTAATATAACCTTATTCCCATTCTTTTATTAAACAATAAAATCCTTATTAAAGTATAGATTATTTTTTTCCAGGTCCAGCTATAAAAAGCTTTATACACTCTCAAGCATACTGAAGTAACCTAAAAGTTAAACTCCTTTAAGAGTTAAAGAAATTGAAGCCTGGAACAGTTAGAGGCTGCTCTAAGGTCACATGGCTAATTAATTAGTGGCCAAGCTGAGACTGGAAACTCAGTCCAGTACCAGTTCTCATCTCGTCTTACTCCTGTGATTGCCTGTAAAACTTCTCAGATTATTGAACTGCTGATTTGATCCTCAAAGATTTTATGGAATGTTGAAAAGTCAACTATTTGTCTCATTCTTTCCATTACTGTGCACTGATGTTATCTTGATCTTTCTCAAAAGAGAAATAAGAATAAATAAACATCAAAAATCATTATGTGCCATAAATATGGAAAAAAGCACAAACTGTATATCTTGAGAAAATATGTAGCAAATAGATGATAGGGTGATAAGCACTGTAGAAGTAGATGACAGTCCCAGAGATTGATAGATAGAAAATTTGCCCACTATTACATTTTCAATACATAACACTTAACTCCTCAAAGATTTTTGTGCACACAAACACAAGAAACCTCAGCTTAGGGGCATCTGTGAATTTTTAGTAGTCTGGGCAAATATTTCAATTCAAAAATACAACAAGTCAAGTATTGGCCTACAAAGATGTAAAATACTTTAAATTGCTTGACAGAAGATGTTTCACACGAGAGAAAATAAAGTTATTATAATGATTTACTTATGTCCCATGTTTCTTCTGATTATTAGTTTATAAAGGCATATAAGCCTCTGCAAAAGACTGAGAAATAAATATGTACCTGGCCTACTGCAACAGCTATGTTTCATAAAATTCAGGAATGAATCAATTTTTTATAAATTATAATCTTATTTTAAAATGCATTGCAAGCTTTTTATTTAAGGGCACTTGGCAGTAACTCTTACAAAGAATAATTCAAAAGAATCACCCTATTTTATCTACGAAACTGCCAAAGAGAGAAGCCGACTGGATCTCTAAGGTTAGCCCTGTGAGGCAGCCAGCAATACGATGGAGTGAACATACTAAGGGATTTGGTCCCTACTTGGAAGGTCTGGGCCAGTTCTCAGTCCCAGCCACAATCTGTAATCAACTGGACAGCTTATAAAAAATATAACAATTCCCAGGCCCCATCCCAAACTAATTAAGTCAAAACCTCTGGGTGTCAGTATTGATAATACTAATAAAAGCAGCTCCACTGGAGTATAGCTACCTAAACTTGAAAGAAGTGGGTTCAATAGAAAACAGGAAGAAGAGAATTAGAATCAAAACACAAGCAACTCTTTCAAGGCAGTTTAGTCCAAAGGGAATAAATGAAATAATCACTGGAAGTGATTCATAGACAAAAGAAGGTTTTATTTGGTTAGTGTTTGGTTTCATTTGTCTTTTAAGATGGGAACTACTATAACACATCTGTGTGTTGGTGGGTATGATCCAGTAGAAAAGAAGTTTATATCATCAAAGTTAGAAGGGCCAATGGCTGGTGTGCTGAATGTGAATCGGTAAGAGAGAGCGGGATGCAGAGCACAAGGGGAGGAGGTGAATTTACATTGGAGCAGGATGGTTCATCCCTAGGAGCTGGGAAAAGGCAGACTGTGTGGACACAAATGCTGGAAGAGGTGGCATTCTGGTGGAAGAAGCTCACAGAAATTTCCTCTGGTATCTTTCATTTTCTTAGTGAAAAAAGATTAAGGTCCTCAAGTAAGAGTGAGAAATGCAGATGGGATGCTGCAGACCGACAGACAGGGCAGATGTAGAATAATCATGCAGCCAGATGGATGATATGCCTAGAGAAACATCACCATGTTGGTCTGTTGTAGCAGAAAATCAATTTCATTCAAAGATGAAATGCATTCTTCTCACATGCTTTGATCTTAGTGAGTCCATACTGGGTCCTAATAACCACCTTTTCCTCTCATAAAAGTGTGAAACCACCCTCCTCTAGCTCATTCTGGTCTTGCCAGAGATCAATGAAGCTGGTCGCTCTCTAGTTTGCAAAGTATTTCTTCCCTTTTTCAAAACTCTGAGTGATATTTGCTTATCTCCAGTTTGCTGAATCCTTGTCTCCAGAATTCTTTAACAATAAAATCACTGAAAATTGCTCAGCAATCTCATTTTTGAGCACTCTCAAGATCACTCAGAACAATTCCATTGAATCAGTACATGTGAACCCATTTAAAAATACTAGGATCTTCCCCTCTCCACCTGAAGCATAACTCAGCACAGTGAGAAATGCTTAACCTAATCTCACTGAGTTCCATTCTTTTTTATCAGCCTGATCTGTTACACACACAGCAAATTCTGCACACCAAATTTGCTCATTTTTGAACTCTTAAATTATGTAACAGTCTACATGCACTTGTAAGTACTTCCAAAGATTAATTTAGATGAACTTTCTCTTATCAAATGAATGAAAGACCTGAAGAGACTTTTGAACTTCTGAAAACCATGAGCATCTAAGAGACTAAGCATCACTTATGCTCAGAAGAAATAAAATCACATTATTCTTTTGTCTAACTGCAGTGTCACCTTAGTTAAGGCTTCTTCTTTTTGGCTCTGGATTTACTTTATTAAACTCTCAAAAATTCCTCTCATTCTCAGTCTCTTCCCCCTTCCAATTTATCTGAATATTGCTTCCAGGCCAACTTTCACTTAGTATCATTTTGTTGATCTCACGGTAATATGAAAAACACACAGCGTCTGCTTCCCCCACAGACTTTGGTTCAAGTCCTCCGCTGGGTTATGGGTTAGTTGCTTCATCTCTTTGAAGTATAATTGTCCTTATTTGTATAGTGACAATAACAAGGTAATTACATCCAGTATACAAAATAGGCTGTCTTTCCAGTGCTTAGAACATACTAAGAGTTCAATAAAAACATGTTCTGCTCCTTTCTTTCTCTCTCCTGTTCACAAATGGCTGCATTTTTCCAATAAGACTAAGTCCAGAGTAACATTATTTTTTTCTGGTAAATGGAAACAACAACCTCTATCATTTCCCTTCTTGACAATTTTTTCACATTCTACCCAGTTCAGACTGTACTTTACTTGTTCCTATCACACTCTATCTTTTAGCTATTTTGTATATTAATATATCATTAGTTCCCAGCTAAAGAGAGACCAAGAGAGAGAAATACATAAATACAAAGATACAGAAACTGATAGAGGCAGTATTAGGTGTGTGTCTGTTTAGATACAGACATGAATATGGTTATATATATGGTTTCTGTATATGTATGATTTTTAACATATGTAATTTTACATATATACACAGTTTTATTTTAGGTACAACAGCTCAGCATAGAGAGCACAGAAGCAAAGTCTGTTCAGCCAGACAGGTAAGACTTCAAGCCCTCACTTGGGACTTAAAATTATATTCCTATATAATCGTAAAAAAAGGGGGGGGGGACTTGAATTCTCTTCAGCCTCCATTTCTTTGTCTGTAAAATAACTTCTTCACTGCAGAGTTGTATTTAGGGACACTGTTTATAAAAATCCTGGCACATAGGGGCATCTGGGTGGCTCAGTGGGTTAAGCCTCTGTGTTAGGCACAGGTCATGATCTCAGGGTCCTGGGATCAAGCCCCACATCAGGCTCTCGNAAGCCTCTGTGTTAGGCACAGGTCATGATCTCAGGGTCCTGGGATCAAGCCCCACATCAGGCACTCGGCTCAATGGAAAGCCTGCTTCCCCCTCTCTCTCTGCCTGCCTCTCTGCCTACTTGTGATCTCCCTCTCTCTGTCAAATAAATAAATAAAAATCTTTAAAAAAAAATCCTGGCACATAGTAGGTTCCCAGTGAGTTGTTGTCATTTGTATTATTTTCACAAACCCTATTTTTTCTGTAGTGCCAGACATTTTTAACAGCAACAATAAATAAAATGCCTGCTGTGTTAGATATTGCTATGATTTTATCTTGTTAATAGTAATGAGTAAATTGGCAGAGTTGACGTTTTCAAATTTTAAAAGATGCCATCTTTTGAGTGAGTCTTATAACATCTGTGGTATAGCTACAAAAAGATTATGCTGATGGATAAGATTTTTAACTCCACATCAAATGAAACAACTATACGATATTATATTGCTGAAGTCCATTTGCAAGCATATCCAGTCTTTGCTACAGTGTTCCAACATATGCATGAGTAATAAAGGTAGGGGCTCTTCTACAAATAAAGTCCAGCTTCTAGGACATAGTTCTTTATTTTGTATTTTCTCTCCTTCCTTTTCTCTCTCTCTCTCTCAATCCTAATACCTTGCTCTCTCTTGCTCACTCTCTCTTCCCATATATACTTCTGATTTTATATATATTCACTATATATTCACTATTCTCCTTTGGGTTTTTCTGTTTGTTTGTTTTTGTTTTTTAAGATGTATTTATTTATTTGTTTGTTTGAGAGAAAGAGAGACAGGCAGAGGGAGAAGCAGGCTCCCTGGGACGCGGGGCTCTAACCCAGGACTCTGGGATCACAACCTGAGCCAAAGGCAGATGCTTATTCTTATCTGGCTGAGCCACCCAAGCTATCCCACTGTTGCTTTTTTGATAATCAAACTTACCTTGAAAGACTCTACTATTGACTTTTCTGTACTTTCTCCATTTTTCTACAATGTCATACAGAGCAGAGTCTAATGAAAACTGAACAATTTCTTGTTATTCTATCTTCTACTTTTCCTTTTCATCAATAACATTTTTTGCTAAAACAAACAAATAGTAGAGATATATCTAGTTCATGTCACTGAAGCTCACTGCAAAGGAATTTCAAGGCCAGGAAAACAAACAGATATTATTGGCTTGATAGTTAGACTAGAAGAATCAAAAGTTGCACTAGATCTAGAACAATTACCTCTAAATTGATTCCTGAAAGTAAATCAATCTCCTAGTCTTTTTACATGTTGGCAAGTTAATGGAAAGAAATAGGCTTATTTATTTATTTGAGTGATATCCAACCTAGTAACATTTCAGTGAGTAAGCAAAAGAAACTAAGGAAGAAAATTCCTTAAAGGATGTAGTTAATTTTTGAAAAATGTAGGGGTTTTTTTTCCTCTTCAGAGGAATGTTTATATTCTCAAAATTGATGAAGGATTGTTTTCACATGTACCTCATTTGACTTGCATAGCATAGTATTTTGGATCAATAAATATGCTTAGCCTAGAGTTGTTGTCAGAGGCTGGGAGTACATAGTTGTCATTCCTGGTATTTTTTTAATTCAAAAATGGTTGTGATTTTTTCTTTAATGCAACTAAAAAAGCAACTTCATGTAACAAACACAAAAAATTCTAGTCTTTGTACAATGATACATCCTAGAATGCACAATTTTTTACCTCTCTGACCTTGAGAAAGATTTTTTACCTCAGTAAGTCTTAATTTTCTCATCAATAAAATGAGAATAATAGTAACATCCACCTTGCAGATTATTGTAAGATTTAAAGTACGTATTTTATGAAAAGTACCTGCTAAAGAGTCCTATGAGAATGGACCATTAGCACAGGACCAAGGCTCCCCAGTAGTTTTACTTGTTTTGTGTGTGTGTGTGTGTTTGTGTGCTTGAATATTCTCAAAACAAATATTTCTAAGAATTTTTGAAACTTTCTAAGAATTATGAAAAAAAGATTCATAATAGGTTTGCCTCTTATTAAAAATAAGCCATGTAGGGTGTCTAGGTGGCTCATTTGGCTAAGCGACTGCCTTTGGCTCAGGTCATGATCCTGGAGTCCTGGGATTGAGTCCTGCATTGGGCTCCCAGCTCCATGGGGAGTCTGCTTCTCCCTCTGACCTTCTTCCCTCTCGTGCTCTCTCTCTCTCTCAAATAAATAAATAAAATCTTTAAAAAAAAATAAGCCACGAAAATTTTGATGAAGCTCTGACATATACAGAAAGAAATGACAACTCCCAAGATAACGAATATGTCTGCTACCTCCACGTGCTTCATATGCATTGCACCATCAACACTATACACCCATCAAGAGATTAACATTTTTGGGCGCCTGGGTGGCTCAGTGGGTTAATGCCTCTGCTTTCGGCTCAGGTCATGATCTCAGGGTCCTGGGATCGAGGCCCGCATCGGGCTCCCT
>LNAC01000042.1:8537340-8631039 GCA_002007465.1 Ailurus styani
CCTGCCTCTCTGCCTCCTTGTGATCTCTCTCCCTCTGTGAAATAAATAAATAAAATCTTTAAAAAAAAAAAAAGAGATTAACATTTTTTTAAAATAAAACCCTGAAGTTTACACAGATTATGAAATCTAGCTAGTGATTACTATATCTGAACCCTAAGGACTGAGCTCTTGACCACTATGCTGTCAATATCTGCTTGGGGTACATAGAATTAACTCCAAAGAAATACTTCAAGTTGGTGCAGCAAAAGGAGAACTCTTCTTGTACAAATATCGAAAGAGAACACTGTAATTTATACCATTTCCAAATTGTTTCTATTTATCCTTATAACTAATCATAAGTCCATTCCTGCACATCTCTTCAACCCAAATTTTCTGCCCAGAACCATGCACTCGGCCCTATGGGACCTCAGAACCAAAGATAACACATACCAAAATAAATATTTGATGATGAAATTTGGGCAAGGAGAATAAATTTCAAATATAATCGTTAACATAAAACTATTCCTCAAAGTTTCAAATGTCCCACTACAGAGAAATAAAATTCTACAAATTAAGCTATCACAAAAAATACTATTAAAATATAGTTCCATAGCATGTGGAACAAGTAGAGATATAATGGCTTAATATGACCAGCACAGCCATTATTAAAATAAATTTTCTTTTTAGTAAATCACAAAGTAACAAATGTAGCTCTATAGAATTAAAGGCAAAAGAAATTTGAAAAAAAGCTGTGGGCACCTGGTTGTGTTAAAACATAGGCAGGGTATTGTAAAGTGGTATGCCAGTGAGAGAAGTGAACCTTTTTATTTTGAACAACTCCAAACTTACAAAGCATGGGCATTTAAGTGACATCCAGATAATATTTGATCCTATCTAGTTGAGCGTGCAAATCAGTAAATTGTGTATATAATGGATGATTAGGTGAGCACAACTGCAGTCTGTGCTTGCAATCCAAATTTACATGCTTAATCATCACACTTCACAGAGAATCGTTTACACACACATATAAATTGTAAAGTTTTCCTGCATATCTATTTTTACACCTATGGTTTCTATTTCTGGTACAGACAAATAGTCCCCTTGTATAGATTTCCTTTGAAGTTAATCTTATTTTCTCTATTAATATATATGTTATATAAACACCTTAGGTCGTTGGACTATGTGTTTATTGTCTGTCAAAATCTTTGGTTGTATCTCTGTGCCCTGTTTCAGATCTGGGAGCACTGTAGAGTAAGGAAGGAAACGGGTTTTCTACCTTTTGAACATGCTGCTTTTTCAATAATATCTTAAGCATTTTAAACATCTAGAATATTCAATTTTAAAATTCAAAAAGAAGCTGGGTAAAGTATAATATGATATATACTTTTATGCATAATTCTCAGTTCAACACAGCTAATCCTTAAATTCACACTTTGCGTATTTGTTTCCATTTGGGAGCTGTCCCATAGGGATCATCCAACATCAGGTTTAGAGAAGAGGAAACTGAGGTCCCATAAGGCTATGTGTTTTTCAAAAGCCACTGCTCTCCCGTAACTTTATATCTCATTGGAAATAAAAAAATAATTTTTCCTATTTATTCATACAAAAGACTTACCAAGGATTTCACCTCAGCCCTTTGCCAGTTTCAACCTGACTTCCCTCATCTTGGCTAGACATTTCTATCTGGATGCTACTCTCACACTCAATAAAATGTTTCTTTTTCTTCCTAAATCTATTAGTCAATCCCTAAAAACCTTTCCATTCCTGAGTTATATCACTCAGAAATGCTGCTTCCCTTTGATACCCTCAGCCGATCATCAGTAAGCCCCTTCCATTCTTCATTTCATTGTCCCTCTTTGGGTATCATTACTTCCACCCACCATATCTGACCCTTTGAACAGCACATCAGATTTACTGCAAAAGTATACCACTAGTCTTATTGCCTCATATCCTCTCCCCTACAATCCACCACACACCACACCATCTGATTCATTCAAAACCCTGCCTTCATTATGTATGTGCATCTGTCCATTGTTTAATATATTTTTAAAAGTAATCATAACAAATAATGAGCATCAAGGGTCTAATATGGTACCAGGAGCTGTGCTAACTGTGTTACATCAGTTACCTCATATGAGATTTACAATAATCAGAGGGGAGTGTATTCTGATTAACTCTATTTTACAGATGGAGAAATTCAAATTTTGAGACATTGATTAATTTGCCCAAGGTCCCATCTTACTCTGTCTAGTACTGACACTCAAGAAATGCAATTCTAGAGCTCAAACTATTAACTGGTGCCCTGAACATATGCAGTAATATTTCCTGTGAACCTCAGATCGCAGAAGAGAAAGCTATTTTGGAAGTGGCAGGGTACAAGGGCAAGGAAATGTGAAAGGCATGTTTAATCCTCCAGAGTTTTTATTTCCAAAAGAACAAACTCAGAGAGTCATGAGTTTCTTTCTCTAAATGTTTTTGTTGTTGTTGTTGTTTTTCCCTCTGTGTTTCTTTTCATTTAAATAGCCAATTTTCCCAATATCTGGAAGAGTAGAGACAAGGTAATGGATTTCCAAAGGAACAGCAGCTTGGATTGGGAAAGATTTCACAAATGTTATAACGAATAAATGGATATCCACCACAGCATAAAAAGAAAAAAAATTTATTTTCTCTTTCTTTTTTCTTTCTCCAAATTTTTACTTAAATTCCAGTTAGTTAACGTACAGTGTAATATTAGTTTCAGGTGTAGAATTTAGCGATTCATAATTTGTTTTCTCTTCTGTGAAAAGACACTGAAACATAATAATACACTTTTCACGGTCTTCCTTCTTAAACTTTTTGTATACTACTTTGGGTAATCAGTCAAGGAAGGGACACAAGTACTTTTCATTATGGACAGAAGGACAGATTTAAAAAATTGCAATTTTGTAATCAAGAGCATTGGTGACACAGTGTTTCTTAAAATTGCCCCCAGCCTCTTTCAAACTGCTGACTCCCATTCTGCACTCATAATCCTTCCTCAAATAATCCTGATGGTTTTTGACTGAAATGTCAAGAGGTTTCCACTGTCCAGCCATGCCACAGAGTAACAATTAGGCTCACACGTGCACACATAATGACACCTTCCTTACAACTGCCACTTGGTCAACAGCAATTGTAAAACTCCATTAATTATAACACACTCCTAATTTAAACTATGTTAAAATGTGGGGGGGAAATGTGCTTTAGAACCAAATATAGTAATTTTTTTTCTATTTTACCCCTTAAAATGAGTATGAGGAAATAGCTTCCATTTCATTATAAAATTTACTAAGCCCCAGAGCACCTGGGTGGCTCAGAAGGTTAAGCTTCCCACTCGGTTTCAGCTCAGGTCATGAACTTAGGATCCTGGGATCCAGCTCCCAGTCCAACTCTGCACTCAGAGGGGAGTCTATTTCTCTGCCTTTCTCTCCTCTCCCTCTGCCCCTCCCCTGCTCATGAGTGCTCTCTCTCAAATAAATAAATCTTTAAAAAGAAAAAAATTACTAAGACTCAGGGCCCCTGGGTGGCTCAGCTGATTAAGTCTCGAACTCTTGATTTCCACTCAGGTCATGATCTTAGTGTTGTGAGCTGAATCCTACATCAGGCTAGCCCTGGGCAGGAAGCCTGGTTAAGATTCTCTCTCTTCCCCTCCCCTCCCAAAAAATTTACTAAGCCTTTAGGTACAGCTACATATCAGCAAATGATACATTATTAGGCAAGTAGAGTAAGAATCCTCTGATTTCTCCAGCCAATATTCACAGGGAGAGTGGACAGATATTTCTACTACTCTTTAAAGTCACTGATACAAACTTCTCAGTTGCAAAAATCATCCTATCCCATTTGGGAATGGGGCTCATTATGAGGCAACTAATACCTTCGCACTGGTTCTGTACTGTCACACACCTTTTCCCAGAGAAGAACAAAACTAAAGACTTGAAGATAGGTAAAGGTCATCTCACTTCATTATAAGAGGACCTCAGTTAATTACATGATCATGCTGGCATCTCGCCCCACTGTGCCATCCTCTTCCCCTTCATTCTCTACATTTACTATCTTTTATTCTTAAAAAAAAACATTGTTGCTATTCCTCCCTCTGCCATAGCTCCTCTCTGATCTTTCCAAAGTGTATCATAGATGTTAAAAGTTATATTGTTCTACAGTTTGTCCTTC
Source organism: Ailurus styani (assembly GCA_002007465.1). Classification (NCBI taxonomy): domain Eukaryota; kingdom Metazoa; phylum Chordata; class Mammalia; order Carnivora; family Ailuridae; genus Ailurus; species Ailurus styani. The sequence goes on from LNAC01000042.1 coordinate 8,541,508, forward strand.
CCACTTTATGTCTGTCTATTTCAAAATCTCATTCAAGGAAGAGCAAAGAAAGGTCAGAATTGGCCTTGGCTGGCTATTATAATGTGCACCATAGCCTCACCCTTAGCCCAGGGGCCCACAAAAGGAGTAGTATCCTTTAATGCTTTTGAAATCATCAAGAGAAGAAGGAAAAAAAAAAAAAACACTTCCAATCCTATCCTTATAACCAGAAGCCCATTGAACAGTGTAGGTAAAGGGATAGCACATTAAGGGGGAATGGCATTTTGAAAGTATGATTTGATCCATACAGCTGAGTGATCACGGCAAGTTCAAATCCCATCTGAGCTAGGGAATAAATCTATACTACTGTCAGCTCTGAAATATCTCATTCATGAAGCACAGGTAAGAAATCACCTCTAGTTGCCATTAATTATCAAACATATTTGAGTTAAGTAACTACTTCACCTATGCAGTGATCCATGTATAAAGTTGCACAATTGAGAGAACAATGTAGTCACAGAAATTCAGAACCCTAAGTAACCTAACATCAAGGCTTGAGCTCTACTTTTTCTAGTAAAAGGCTGAGAATTGGGTCTCAAAAACTGCCTGTCTAGGACTCAGTTTCTTTGTTAAAAAAAAAGAAAGAAAGAAAAGAGAAAGAAGAACAAGAAAGAAAAGAAAGAGTTTGGCCTATTAGAAGGGCCAAAATCTAGAACACTGACAAGACCAGACATTTCTGAGGATGTAGAACAGCAGGAACTCTCATTTATTGCTGGTAGGGATGCAAAATGGTACAGCCACTTTGTAAGACAGTTTGGTGGTTTCTTAAAAAACCCAATCATATTCTTACAATCCAGCAATTATTCCCCTGGTACTTACCCAAAGAAGTTTAAAACTTAGTTCACACACACACACACACACACACACACACACACACACACACACACACAAAACCTGGACACGTATGTTTATAGTAGCTTTATTCAGAATTGCTGAAACTTAGAAGCAAACAAGATGTCCTTCAGTAGGGTAATGAATAAATGTGGTTCATCCAAACAACAGAATATTATCGTCACTAAAAAAGAAATGCACTCTCAAGCCATGACAAGACATGGAGGAAACTTAAATGCATATTAGTATGTAAAAGAAAATATTCTGAGAAGGAAAAATACTAAATGATTTTAACTATATGACATTCTAAAAAAGGTAAAACTATGAAAATGAGAAAAACATCACTGATGCCTGGACTTAAGTGGGAAGGTAGCAGAGCAGAGGCTTTTTAGGGATGTGAAAATGCTCCATATGATGTTATAATGAAGTATATACATCATTATACATTTGCCCAAACCCCTAGAATGTACAACACGAGTGAACCCTAAGGTAAATTGTGGGTTTGGGTGATTATGATACATCAATATAGGTTCATCCTTCATAAAAAAAATTCTAGTAAGTGAATGTGATAATAGGGGTGGTTATGCATGTGTGGGCACAGGAAATTTATGGGAGATTACTGTAACTTTTTCTCGATTCTATTGTAAACCTAAAATTGCTCCAAAAAATAAATTTTTTTTTAAAAAAGGAAGAGTTGAGTGAGCTTCTCTCAAAAGAAACAGTTAGTTTCCAGTACAGGTTAAAATCTTGAACTCTGGAATCAGAGAGTCTTGAGTTCAACTTCAGACTCTAACACTCCCTACCTCCTAACCTTAATCAACTTCTCTAACTACTCCAAGTCTCAGCATTTTCCTCTGTAAAACAGGGATAACAATTGTTCTAACCTTAGGTATATAAAATGTCTGATATAATTCAATAATATGGTCAGAATTCCAAGAACATATTTCAGTTTCCAAATATTGAAAAACAATTTCACATACTATGAGTAACTGTCCTCCCTACTTGTGTTATTCTGAATATCAATGGAAATAACATCAAAGTACTTCAAAAACTATACATCAGTGTATAGGTATGAGGAAATATTCACAGTATTTTGCTCTTCTTACTTTTAAAGGACTAAATAAAAACAATCCCTAAGATGTTTTTATTCTCAGTATCAGAATGAGAAATGTAAATTTGAAATAAGGAAAAAATCCCCTAGTTCTGGCAAAATTTTATGGAGAAAAGTTGAGACAATATGTCTGTAAAAACCAATTTCTAAAAACAAGTACAAATATTAGGAAAAAATTGAAAAATTAGACTGACTAGTATAGTTAAATTATGTTGACAAAAATATTTTTAACTGAGATGGACCCTGTTTTCTATTTTCCATAGTATTAAGATGAGTCAGACCATTTTTATTGGGCATAAATTTTAATCAGAGATGCTAAATCACAGGTAAAATGGTGCCAAAACAAATGGACTTCATCTCAATCCTGGGAAACCTGAAATGATTAACAATGAAGGAAAATAAAGCTGAAGGAATGTCACATCTCATAATTTTTATCCTCTTTTTCCTAATGATTTCTCTTTTTCCTAATGAGTCTTTCTCCCATACTTCTTGTACTTATCATTCTTTTTTTCTTCTTCAGGAATTCTGGTAATACACACATCCACATAAAGTTCTGGCTGTCTAGAAAACAACAAATCCAGGCACCTGGGTGGCTCAGATGGTTAAGCGTCTGCCTTCGACTCAGGTCATGATCCCGGGGGTCCTGGTATCCACCCCTACATCGGCATCGGGCTCCCTCGTCAGCAGGGAGCCTTCTTCTCCCTCTTCCTCTGCCTGCAGCTCCCCCAGATTGCATGCTTTCTCCCTCTCTCTCCCTCTCCCCCCCCCGTCAAATAAATAAATAAAAATCTTTAAAAAAAATAAAAAATAAATAAAAGCAAACACTTGCACAAAGTTGCCAATATCAGTCAATCCCCATGCTTGCTGAATTTGGAAATGCTTTACAGTTGTTTAACCTATCTCTTCCATGATTGAAATTTTAAAAAGCAATTCATTAAAAATAGAATTTTATTAAGACAGTTAAGAATAATTTCTTTGTTTCATGCAACTTCATATTCTTGAAAGTCCTGTTGATAAAGCGTGAGGAGAGGAGAATTGGTAAAAGTAAGTCATACTTAAATATTTTTTTTAAACCACTAAGGTACGACTTCACAAAAATGATGTTGACCTGTCAGTTATACCTTCTTTTCTTTGTGGGTATGCCTCCATTTTGCATGGGAGATATACATATTGGCATGTATTGAAATAGTCTGAATCAAATTATCATCTAGTTGAGATGGGGATGTAGCAAGGGGATGTCTCCATGACTCAAAATTCCACAGAGAGGAACCGCAGTGTCAAACTTGTGATATGGTGTCAAGATGAAATATGCTTTGAATTTTATTAATAGTAGGGAGCATATTTCACTGCTCATTCAAGTGTCATGCTAGAACTAGGTGAGTGTTGCCAATATAAGTGGATGGAAATCAACACTTTTTTGACACTCCTGCTACCAAGTGCCTATAAAATGTTTATACCTATAATTGTGTCAAATTATGCTAATTGAGTACTGAAAAGACACTATAAGTTGAAGTATTCAAAAAGTATATTTCTCAGAATCTCACGGGGCTCTTCAAGTTAGGCACTTGGGGAACCTTTTTTCCCTCTACCAAGTACCGTCAAAGTATAATGTCTTAAAGTGTCATCTTGGTCTTAATTTAATTTTTAATAGTAAGTACCAGGAAACCAAATTCATTTAAATTCTTGATCATATATGCATTAGATATTAAGGGTTTTATCTTCAATAGTTTGGGTGGCTTATTTTCAGCCCAGTTATACTAATATCAGTTAGGAATATTTATTTTATACAAAGTTTGTGTTTATTATAAACGATACTTCAAGCACAGCTCAGGAGTGTTTAACAACCTCAGCCACCGGTAGATGGTAACGATAAATCTGGAGTGATTGTGAGTCAGAAAGAAAATAAGATATGGGTTCCTAGGAGAGATTTTTTTTTTCCCCTAACTCCTTCTCTCAGGTCAAAATAAATAGGGATTTTTCTGTAGGTCATTACAGAAGAGTACAACTTCAATGACTTCTCAATTTTATGTGAAAATATTCTACTTTCAGGAATATAGATAACAATCCTTGAGTTCCCAAATTCTGACCATATTCTATTAAAATCATTTTTCCACTTTTCTGTTAAACTGTATTTAATCCTTTGTGTCAATGTGCTGAGGAAGATAGTAAAGATATATCTGAACTTTGCCTTAAACTTCTTTAATCTTTTTTTAAGCTCTCATTCATGTAACACAGCTTCAGCAATCTGATTTCAATACCCTGTCTCCCGGGGGAAAAATGCTAAGATTTCCAAGTTCAGAGACCAGTGTGAAACTGGTTCTCCTCAACTAAAAGGTGTTTAATTCTAACTGCAGATTCTCTATAGTGCCTCCTGGAGGCCTTTCAAGTCTTTTGAATTCCAATGATAGTAAAGAGGTCTTTTGTACTGGCTAAAGGGGTCCTCGAGCTGAGGGGATTGGTAATGGCGTATGGCACAGGTGGTTACAGAGAATTTTTATCTGGTGTGGAAAACATCAACCCTCTTACAAGGCAGCATATGCCGCCAAGAACACATTTACCCAAAACCTTTGTTCCCTTTGCTGGCTTCAAGTACAACTTAGCAGCCAATATAAAATGCTGTTGTATTTTCAAGGCCCTTAATGATGTGGGATTCAGCTATGGAGGAAACCAACTGATAGCGCATGTTCTGCCACATTCCCTTCGCTTTTCTACAGCACAAACGGAAGAATAAATCTCTCCAGAAAATGTTTGTTTGCAGGCCTGACAGTTCATTCTGAGCTCTTGTCTCTTCTCATCCAATTCCAAGAGCACTCTCCAGTGTGAAGTAGTTCTGAACTATTTTGCCTGTAAACAAGAAACCCCACTGTTTTTGACCAGTCCTCACTGTTTCCATTCAATGTCCCTTATCTCAGTTAAAATAAAAGTCACTTTATCTCATGCCTCTTTGGTATACTTCTAATATTTTTGCATGAGAAATTATGTGTTCCAATAGCAGTGATAGTTCCATGCCTAAGGAGATCTGCTGGCAGATGGAGAGCACGTCAGTGCTCTCTAGGCCTGAACTGACAATTAAAACATCTAGCCCAGATTGGTGGTGATTACTGTCTACCAGTTATCCAAAGGCTTTATGACCCAAGCTGATAGTGACAGTTCATGCTATGGCAACAGAACCAAATCACAGCACACACTTGATAAAGAGCCTTTCATTTATATGAACAGCTTTAGCAATTAGTTTCTTTGTAACAGAGAGAGCAAGAGATTGCCTTCTACTAGTGTCATATCACAAAAATGGTAGAATGATTTTTTTAAAAAACCTTAGCCTTCCAGAGCAAATAGTACATAGAAGCTAAATTACAAGAATAGCATGTTATATTAGAAAAACAGTAATCAGTATACTTAATATCCTAATATAGATTAGGTTCCCTTTTCCTGGACTGTAGACAGTGGAAGAAACCACGGGATTACTATTCCTACAAATAACCATGGCGAGAAGATAGTCTTTACAGGGAAGAAATAACTATCTGAACCAAACTAGATCTTTCAGCATTATGAATCTTTTCCCTTTTGGAATCTCTAGTGTCTTCTGGAAAAACGATTTTTGTTGTTCACTGCACCTCAAGTCAGTGGCAGTTTTAAATGATCAACTTATCTGACAGGCATTTCAAGACCTTCCTATCTTTCTCAGAAAGAAAAGACCAGGCAGCAAAACGGAAAGCAAAACAAGATAATTGAAATAATTGTAGTTATTTCAGCAGATGGAAAATATGGACTGCTAACTCAACTTTCAAGAGGATTAATCTCTGCAACAATCCAGACAGTAGGGAAAATGCTTTAAAAAATTTTGTTTTGGCTCAAATTATTCCACATTTAGCCACTGGGAACTCTTGTGTGTCCCCTTAGAATATCCCAAGATCTTTTTTTGTTTTGTTCTACTTCTTTTAGCATTTCCTTGCTTTCTGGCATGGCTGCAGAGATTAAATCCTGCATGGGTGGCACTGGAAACACAGCAGAGACAAAACCTCCATAGCCTGGGTTACTGAGTGACTACACTGAGCAGAGGTCCCTGTTGTCCGGCACCAGGAGAGAAATAAAGTTTGATATATTTAGCCAATGAGAATTTGAAATTGTTTGTTACTACAACATAACTTGAGCATCGCAGCAGATACACATATATACACATTACCTATCACCTAATAACACAGCGACTCTCCAAAAGTCACAGAAGAAAGTTCATTCCTTAGGGAATGTGTATTTATCGCAAAATACTTAAAATATAGGAGCAAATCAAGCATTTTAGGCAGATTTAGAATAGGAATAAGACTGAGTCTTTTATAGGGTGCCTGGGTGGCTCAGTGGATTAAAGCCTCTGCCTTAGGCTCAGGTCATGATCTCAGGGTCCTGGGATCGAGCCCCGCATTGGGCTCCCTGCTTGGTAGGGAGCTTGCTTCCTCCTCTCTCTGCCTGCCTCTCAGCCTACTTGTGATCTCTCTCTCTGGGTCAAATAAATAAATTAAAAAAAAAAAAAAAAGACTGAGTCTTTTACATAATTGGCTTACTGCCAATTTAGAACTTTTAAACCTTTTTAGTGATTCTCTTACATTGTAACTATGGAGATTTATCTTTAGTTATGAATAGGAAAACTGTTCCTATTGTAATTTGTATTAGATTTTTCAGGTAGACTAGGGTTAAATCACTATGTCTGGAGATAATTTGGGAGCTTGCTCTCTTTTCGAACCACTCTTAAAATTGTTCTTTTTCCCTTAATGAGAAAGGACAAGTAAAATGGTGAATAATTTTTTAAGGGAAAATAAATGTTTCACAAAAAGAATAATCTTGAAAACATATCCAGCAATAAAGCATGGAGAAGATTCATTTTTTATAATGTAATTTTAAGAGGGAAAACAATCCTTTATGATCCTTATAAATAGGTTAGTTAGATATTCCTTCCACACTGATGTACATTAAAAAACATAAAAATTGTTGTAGAGAAATAGACTAATGATCCTCTTGAGGAGGTATAAAACGACCATAATGCACTTGATAGTGCAGTACTCTGGAGTATCAAGAAAGGATAATTCTTTCATTTCCCCTCTCAGAGCTCAGTTATACAGGAAGCATTAGGATTTTAAAACTTCAGGGCTCTTATCTGGATTCTGATGGCCATATGTTTCTACCTTCAATGACATCCTCTGGCACCACATTCCAAAATCAAAATTTGTTTTATTTAAAATACATCTGCCAATTTATTGGCATTAACACACATATCTTTCTTTACTAAGCACAGAAACATTACTGGGTCTGGGGAGTTTAATAATTTTCATAAGAACGGCACTGTCTGAAAAATAAATTATGGGGTCTACCATATTCCTTTATAAAAGACTATTTTTAAAAACTTAATTTTGTACTAAAATAGCCCACCTTAAAGGCCAAACCAAAAGGAACTTCAGCATATGACAGATTTTCCACAAAAGTATATTTTAAAAATGTTCTATAAGAATATTACTCTGTTTAGCTCAATAAACTTCTTATTTGACTGAATGAGTCTTGCAAAGTATTTTGCTTGCCTCTATAACAGTAGGTTCATCGCCTAATATTTATACTTCAAATAGTGGTAGAAACTGAGAAAATGCTTGCTTTTCCTGCAAATCAGTTTTATCGTATCAGATAAAGGACACTGAATAAGGACTGGCGATGGAAAAGAAAATTTTCCCAAAGGAAGAAGGAAGACTTTCAATGAGGCTGGATAAAGAAAAAAATAATGCCTAAAAAGACATGACTTTTTACTACAGCTATACAGAATTATACAGAATACAAACAAATTTTTGATAGGATCATAAAGAAGTTAATTGTGTTTGGGTGTTAGGATTGTGGGAATATGGGTTTTAATGCTCTAAAATAATCACTAATAAAATACTCTAAGGAAGAAGAGAAGTTGATCAACAAGTGTAAATGAATTAAATGTTGAAAATGTAGACAGAATATTCAAAAGTTTAAGCTTTTACAAATAAAATGTATTTTCCCTGGCACCTTAAACTCTTTAAAATAACCAAAAGGTATTTTTTCCCACAAAAATCCATTTAAAATCAAATGTATAACACCCAGGAATCCCACTGAGCTCATCTCTTCTTTTGAAAACTAGCAGGTGTACTTTAAATAGTTCGGGTCTTGATGCTATGGTTGGGTTTATAAACTGCAACAACACATGTCCCCTTATTACTGACAGGAAGATCATTTTCCACAATGACTCACTGATGTTTCTCCCCCTAATCATCATTTCTGCAGCATTTAGGTACTGGATCCACGGTGCCCTCTCCTCAGATGTCAACAGAATGACAATGAGCCAGCAGCATAAGCTGATGGAGTCACAGGCAGAGGCATACACAAGAGGACTTCCAGGTACCAGAGAGAGCTACCCTGCAAATGCAGCTTATCAAGAATATAGGCTACCCTGAGAAGGACTTATAAACTAGGGAATATCACTGCCCATAGATGCCAGATACTCTGCCTCTGGGGTTTTAATAAAGCAGAGCAAAATTTGTTAGTCCTTGAGATTCATGTAGAATAAGGAAGCAAATACCCTGTCATTCATTGTGCCTTCAATTACTGATATTACCTGAACCCTATCACACATTCTAATGTTTAAGGGGTAAAAAGGAGTTCCCTGGACAGTGTCCCAGAATTGAGTTCATAACTGGCAAAATATAGTGTTTTTAAACATTTTACAATAATCTCTGGATGCTGCAATGATTAATTTTATGTGTCAACTTGACTGAGCTACGGGTGTCCAGATATTTGGTCAAACATAATTCCGCGTGTGTCTGTGAGGGTGTTTCTGAATGAGATTAATTAACATCTAGATCAACAGACTAAGTAAAGTACCTTGCCCCCCAAAATGTGTGTGGGCCTTATTCAATCAGTTGAAGGCCTGAATACAACAAAAAGGCTGACCCTCCCCTGAGTAACAAAATTCTTCCTGCGAAATGGCCTTTAAACCAGAACACTGACTTTTTCTCTTGACTCTGGACTCAAACTGAAACATCAGCATTTCCTGGGTCTTAAGCCTACCACCCGTTGGAGGAGAAATACAACCTCTGCTATCATGGTTCTCAGACCTTTGGACTCAGACTAAAACTATGTAATTGGCTCTTCTGGATCTCCACCTTGCCAACTCACCCTGCAGATCTTAGAACCTACCAGCCTCCATAATCACATCAGCCAATTCCTTATAATAAATCTTTCTTTTTCTTTCTCTTTGTGTGTGCCTATGTATACGTATCTAATTAGTTACATCTTATTAGTTCTGTTTTTTTCTGGAGAAGTCTGATGAATACAGTCACCTTTGCATGAGAGAAGGGTTTGGTTCTCTTAATTTTATAGATGTGCTGAGCAGTACCTGCATGTATAGTGAACATAATCTTGTTTGACTGAGTTGGCCAGTCAATTTAGAAAAGCATAATCATCAACCACTTGGTTTGTTGACTGGAGTAGCCAGTTTAAAGATCAAACAAACTGTACATGTACACGTGAAAAGAGAAGAGGGGATTAATCTAAATTATGCATAAGCAGTATTTAAACTTCAATATAAAAAAAGGTCATTTATCAAAAGTTTCATTTAAGAAGATCTGAAGATTAAGCTCGAGCGTACGCGTGCGCACGCGCAGGCGCACACACACACACACACACACACACACACACACACACACGCTGGGGAATAAGTTGCAGTTAGGAAAATTGCAAGAGCACTTTGTAGCCCTAGTATTTGGAAACTGAGACAATTTCCAATAGCTGAAGTACATGTCAGAAATATTATGCCCTGAATAAAGGGACCATGAATGAAAAGCAGCCTTTAGATATCTAAAGTTCCCCATACAGTTGATCTGGCAGAGGCAGGAATGATCTGACATATAATCTGTTAGCTGCTTTCAGAAGGATCTTTGTTCAATGGTTGGACAGATTTCACCAATTGCTAGCCCCTGAGGATGTCAATAATGCCAGGTAGACATAGAAGACACAGCCCAGCAAAAGCAGGAAAAACTAAGAGAGGAAGTCATGATGTTTTACTGTTCTAGTCCAAAAGGAAGAACATTTTGCTCATCCTGATAAATATAACTTTAGTTGTAATAACTGTATGATCCTACAGTTGTAACCTCCTTTGCAAGCTTTTCTATGAGTTTCCATAACAACTTGATGCAAATTTTTAATGTGGTTTTAACTTTCTCTGAATTTAAGATCTCTCAGAAATTTTTTCTTCCTGTGGCCTAACAATAATTAATTGCAATAAAATTAATTTCATAATTAACCTCCTTTAGTAATTCAGTTCCAGATCTATTCCAGCTCCAAGGTGACCTATGTAATTTGAAGAGGCAAACATGACTGTTGAAGACTTACAACCCCTGAGAAGGAAGTTCAGTGTTTCTATTTCTCTCATCTGTATCTTGTCACTTAAAATATTTAAAAAATTATTTTATTTTATTTTCTCAATTTATAGTTTGTTTGATCTATCCATGGCTATTTTTATCTTTTGGTTCTGACTTGCCATTCCAAGGCTTCAAAGGGTATGTTTTAACAGAGAAGTAGATAACAGAAACAGATGATAGATAACAGAAAAGCAGGAAGGAGATTGAGCTAGAGGGAAACCTTACCATCCTATTTGCTTTCTTTGCTCTAAGTATTAGATCAAAATTTTTAAAAAGTGAGGAGAAGGAATTAGGCACGAAGATCAATTACATAAGCCTTCCAATCCTCAGTTTCCACATCTGAAAAATAGAGAAAATAAAACCCATCATATATATAACACGTAAAATACCAAGCACAAGCACCTAGCATGTTACAAGCCCTCAAAAGACAGCAGAAAGAGGTTCCCAGAAAGAGTCTCCTACTAACAATGTTAGTCTCACTCAGTCCCCCAAGAAATGTGGGAGTCTTCCACATTCTATTTTCTGGAACCTATTATGCTACAGGGTTAAAGGAAGTTTGCAGACCCAAACAAGGTCATGGACTACACAATCCCCAACCTCCTAGGGCTCACAATTACAGTGGGAGAAAAAGACATGTACAAAAAAAAAAAAAATTACACAAATTCATGAAATAAAAGGGAGATCTCAGGAATACAGTTCAAATCACTCCAAATTTCAGTCATCTGCCTGGCCCAGAAGTTAATGCCAACATCTGCCACCAGGTTCACAGATTCCTTGCCTCCAAATACAAGCCACAAGCTTGTATCGTTCTCATGTTCTGCGATTACAGTTGTTGTAGGGTCATAGCCCCACGGATGATTTTATGTCAGGTATTTGAGCCTCTTCGATACAAACTGGACTGCAAAATGTAAATTGTGGAAAAAATAAGTTAGGTTTACTTAAACACAAAACTTAGAACGGCAGCTCTTCCTTTTGCCTCCTTGAAACACACATACAAACACAAACCTCCTTGCAAACGGTTTAAAATTTTGCATAGTGAAAATACTATATCAGGAAAAACAGTGACTTTACAGTAGAGAAACCCAGGAGTACCTTAACCGAGTGATCATGATCAATATCATCAGTAACAAGACCTTAGCCACATCGTGTACTCTAGATATGACACATATGTCATGTCTGCAGTATTTTTGCACAAAATGCATAACCTTAATCTAATGCTGGAAAAACTGAATTCAAAGCAGACAAACCAAATTCAAGAGACATTCTACAAAATACTGACCAGTACTACGAAAAAATGTCAAGGTCAAGAAAGACAAGGAAAGAGTGAGGATCTGTCGCAGACTGAGGCAGACTACGAAGAAATCACAATTTCTACATAAATGCAATGTAGGTATCCTGGCTTGGCCCCTGGAAGAGAAAAAAAAAAAGACACTAAGGAAAAACTGATGGTATCTGAATAATCTTGAATTTGAAAAATAATTAAATAAACTATAATTCATTTAATAGCATGAGAGCAGTTTTAACGATTGTGCCATGGTTAAGTAAGTTTAAATAATTAGGGGAAGCTGGGTGAAGGGTATAGGTGAACTTTCTGTAAGGTTTCTGCAAATCTGTGTATGTCTAAAATCGTTTCGAAATAAACAATTGAAAATTAAAAAATAATCTATCATGTCAGGAATTAGGCACTCCCAGGTAGACTCAGTGCAAAGCAGGTCTCCCTTTTAGTGCCATATTCAAGTTTGAGCATCTAAAAAGCTTCTCTCCAAAGTGGCCAATTAGGGACAAGTGGGAAGCTCAGTCACAAGCCTGGCAAAATGTTTTGATCGAGTGGCCCCGGGAAGGCTGAGAACTGAATTGTGAGACAGGCCTGCTAATTTCACTCAGACCACCTGCCTGGTTCGGATACAAGCCAGTGACCTAAACATGATGGGCCATTACCAGCCCTCTGCTGGCATTCTGAAATGACTACATGGGAGACAAACTTGGGAACAATGAGATTTGCAAATGGCATGAGAACAACAGAGGAGTAATGACTTTTCATGAGCAGTCTGAGACACCTCACACACACAAACATAAAGTCACCAGGAGCTATACTGCATTTGGACTATTCACCCAAAATAAAACTTTTCACCAATAAGTTGTGACATGCTATGCAATGCAGTAACAAAAAGAAAAATCTCTAAATAGAACTTTTCATCACACATTTCTTGAGGCAACAGAATAAAAATTTTTAATACAATTATTTCTTAGTTTGCTCCTTTTCTGTCAAGCATGCAACTGCTTTTCCTTTCTTCTGAAGCAGTTCATATTATGATGAGTGAAAGGAGAGAAATAAAAAGAGCTATGATCATGTCAACCACAACTGAACGAATACATTTATTAAAAAGAACTCCCACCAGAAATCTTAGAAGCCTCACAAAGTCTCATTCTTTTTCATACACTAACTCTATTATGAACTGAAACGTCCCTTTCTTTTATTTTAAATTATTGTCATCGTCCCCTGTGCATGTACCAACCAGTGATTTACGCTGTGTCAGATGATAATACACTAGTAAATTTGGTGTTTTAATGGCCGTAATAGCTCTAATAAAGAAATTAAATCAGATGTCATATGCAGAATGTACGTATTTTTGCCACTAACAATAAACTGAATTATAGCAGGCTAAACACTATAAAGGAACGCATGTATCCATTTGCAATTGAAAGTGTGTGTTGAAACTACTCTAAGATAAGCAGAAGAGGCTCTGGAGGAGGCAGAATGGCAAGGAAGGTACTGGGATTTTTTTTTTTTTTTGGAGGAACATGGTCCTTTTTCCCAATTCTTTCAACTCCATCCTTTATGATGATTCACCCCAAATTTTACCCTGAAGATCACCATGCTGTACCCTTTCCCTCCTCTGGTCCAACCAAAATCCTAGAACCCAGGCCCGCAATTTTAATATGCATATAATTTCACACAGTTGATGAATATAACACACCATGGGTAAACAGCAGGGAGGGGCTAAATGGAAAACTCATTTGTTAGTTTTCCCTCTTGGAGGTTGTTATTTCTTAAATTACTGATATTGGACACTGTAGGAGTGCCCTTTTTCATACACACTAAAGCACTCCACTGGCCCCAGGAGTCACTAAGACTAGTGGATTTTAATAGTTATAGATCTTAAATGGAGGGTTAGAAATTGTTTCTTTTCATTACAATTACAACAAGGAATTAACCCCAAGGGTATCCACTTAATTTCATAATATATAGACTGGAACGCTAATGTGGCTCTTCTACAGTGTAATAAAGAGGCAACTGGCCCTTCTCTCCCCAGGGTGGGTTTCTATAAAATGTATCACAAAGAAATGTAAAACGAACAAGATTTGAAGTTAACAAGCTCCCTAATGTCACCAGCTCCAGTGCCTAGCTTGAGTGGGCCCTCACAGGCACTGAGCACTGCTTTTTCTTTTTCCAGTGGGAGCTCAGTCCCAGCACTGTTCTTTGAATCGCTTCACTGACACAAGGAAAATGGAAAAGGAGAGAAGGAAGGATAATTTACAATTAAGCAGAGGAAGTCACGAGGATGGAGAAGAAAGACTTGGAGCAGACCATGAATCACCAGGTTTGGGAGATGGGACCAGCAGTACAAGCTGGCCAATTGCAGTCAGGCCCATTTAACCCTTTGCACTCTGCAGTGACCGCAGGTCTGTATTATGGGAACTCCCTCCCTACTTGCTGGAACCTAAAGCAACACCAAGGGTTAGGATTTTCCATCTTCAGGCTCCAAGTGTCTGAAGCAACTTCCTGGCAGAGATTGAAATCTTGGATCCCTGCTGATTAGCCCTCCTGGTTGAAGGCATTTTTATTTCCCAAAGCTTTTTCATGATGTTTGACGAAGTCTCTCTGGGATGAATGAGAGGAAGGACAAAAATAGAGCTTGAAACAGAAATGGGACAGGGACAGTGGGAGAGGCAAATGGCAGTTCGATAAAAAGCACAACCTGGAAAGAAGAATGTTCTGCTTTTGTATTATGCATTTCCAACATGTATTGTAACATTTAGCCCACTACAGGCTTCCAGCCAGCCATAGCCTGAGACTTCACTTCTTCCTTTCCCACTGAAAGTGTCAGCTCAGTAGAAATCTGCAAATGTGCCAGTCAACTAGGGAAAAACTGATGATCCAGAGAAAAGAAATTGCACATCACTCAACTCATTTGTTCACATCTATCATGCAGATCACATTTCCAGGGACAGATAAGATTGTAGAGGAAAGCCACAAAGGAACTCCAGCTTCAGTGAAAGGCACCCCTTTACAAATCAAAATTCCCAGCTTCCCTCCTGAGACAGGAAGCAGCGGGTTGAAGCAGATGTCAAGAGGCTGCCAGGAGAGCACCAGAGATGAAAAGTCGCTAAAGAGGACTGAGGGAGATATTTATCACAAGAGAAAGTCGAGAGTTCTCCTTGCTGGCTCAGAGCTATAGGAACCATTTCCAGGAGAAGTCGGTATTGCTTGCACACCCAAGAGATCCAGAAAGAGGGGAGAAGAAAGCACATCGCCCCCAGAAAACAAACCTAATGAGGATTCCACCAGAAAACCAATGAGACGGGGTACATGATTTAGCATCTGGTAATTCTCAGCTTAGCCAAATGGCCAAAACTTTGTAATATAAACCACAGACCCATTATCAAGGATGACAGGAGTGATGCATATGCTGCTCAATGGTTTTTAAACTTTTCTATCCCCACAATTCCTCATTCACCATTTCATCCCCTTAAAATCGCATGTCTCTATAAGCTAAGTATCCCAAATATATCAATTGTTGACTTATTAAAAGTTGTGTGTATCTCAAAATAACTCCTTAAGTGTTTTTCCCCAGTGGCTTTAATTGTGTTTGTTCTGGGCTCATAAACTTGGGGAACTTGAAGCATTTAAAACACACACACAAGTGCGGTATCCAAATGTTTTGGTTTTTCTAAGCTCAATGCACTCTAATTGGCTTTTTCCTTTAAAAATTATAATTAAAAGGAGCAAGCTCACCTATGTAGAAATTTCTCATTTCTTTATTTACCTTAAATCTTTTCATGCAGGAAACTGTTAATGTTCTTTGTTTTGTTTTGTATTAAATAGAAACAGGATACAAAATAATTCTCTAATTAGAATTACATGGGATGTATGCCTTACAAGCTTGATTTTCTGAATTTCCCCCTGACATTTTCAAATTGAATATCATATTCAATATCAATCTAACCAATATAAAGCAATTTAATTTTTATAATGAACCAAGAGAATATCTAAATTTGGCATATTAGACATTTTTTATCTCTGTTGAATTATTTTAGGAGATATTTTAGTTAAACTGACTTACAATAGCAAATTTCACACCCTTCAAGTAATATAAGGGTATAGCCTCCTGATACATTATCATTATTTATGGCTAAAACTTGTTCATATCAAACCACATTTGGTAAAGTCTCTGAAATACATACTACTAGTTCTGCTTATAATGGTACTTGTTTTATAGGTCTTAAGCGACGGTAAGCTTTTCAATATCAGATACAACATCATAGTATTTGATTTTTCAGTATCTTTTACAATGTTAGTGATTATTTGGATTCAACAAATACTTAAAATAATATACATGATACAAATGCTTATACTACAATATGAATAGGATAAGCAAATCTATTTATCATTTGTTGCCTCCAGCAAATGACAAAGGCTATTTCACAAACAGAATGGAAATACACCAAAAAGAACAACAAGAACAACAACAAACCTTTTGTTCTTTTCTAGATTCCCAAGATCACACTGGTAGATGGTCAGAGAAGAACAAAAATCTTATCTCTGATAGCTATACTGCATGAAAATTAGAAACATTCCCCTAATTCTTTAACTCTGGCCCTGGCAGTCTCTTGAAACTTCACCCAACATGACCAATGACCCTGCATACTGTGGTCCAAAACTGAATGCTTTGGTTTCTATCACAAAACTGTTTTTTTTTCTCCCATGTTTCCCTTTTTGGTCAAAGGGAAAAACCATTTTCTAAGGCAACAGGGGTTTTTTGGGAACTGTTAAGCTGAAATATTATTAGGCTTGCATTCTGGACATATCAGGCAACCATCTGAATATGAATTTGGGCCTCCAGCTTGGAGAGATATATTAGGTACTCACCAATATTTAAATCTATAAAATTTAAATCTATAGAATTATCTAAATGGTATAGATGGAAAAGAGAGAAAATGTGAGAACTGAGCTACAGAGAACTCCAAAATCTAGAGAAGAAAAGAGGAAGCCATCAAAGGATGTGGAAAGGAGCAGGTAGTGTGGAGGGGTAAGTATCCTGGCTCCTACGGTATCCCGTATTTCAAGTAAAGCAGGTGTTTCGAGAAGGAAAGGGATGGACCCTGTCAACTGCTACTGATAGGTCAGGTTTAGATAATCACAGGCTTTATCAACGTTGTGATTATCAGTGAACCTGATAAGAGTGGTTTCAGTGAGTGCTGAGGGTGAAAACATTATTGGAGTGGCTCCAAAAGTGGAGTGGCAAAGACAAAGAGGAAAGATTTTAAGACATCTCTGATAAAAGGGAGTAGATAATTGAGGTGGTAACTGGTGAGCCATGCAGAGTCAGAGCATTTCTTAAGATCGAAAAAAATTTACAATTTGCCTATGTACAAATGGTAATGAACTATGAGAAAGTGAAAATTTGGTTTTGCAGTAGATCAAAGAAATGATTGCTGTCTGATTCCCTTGAGCAGGAAAGAGAGGATGGAATCCAGTTGACAGGTGAGGGAGACAAGCAGGGGGAGCACATCCACAGCACTAGGGAGGAGGGCAGAGTTCATGAGGTAGATAGATGTGGTGGTGGCAGCACATGAAAATATCTCATCTGATGGTTTATGTTTTCTTATCACTCAGGTCTCAGAGCAGCTGCCACCACTCAAAGAACCTTCCTTGACCACTGAATCTAAGGAGCTCTCCCTTTCACAGAGTCCCATACAACCCTATTTTACTACCTTTATAGCAATTATGGCTTTTTTTGAAATTGTATAATTTGTTTTCTTGACAATGTATACATTTCCCAACTAAGAGCACAGACCGTACTTCTCTTCTTTACTGCTATATCCTCAGTTCCTATAACTGAAAAGCAAGGACTACAAATAGAAGCTTAATATTATAATAACTGAATGAATAGATCAATGAGAGCTTCAGAAACAAGCACTTCTTAGAATCCAAATTATTTCAAATGTGATATTACCAGTTTCAAGTATTTTTTCTAGATTGACTCATATAGGTAGCAAAGTCTGTGGATGGTTATGCCTGTACTACTTGCTCAACTGAAATTGTACACTCCTGAGTTTTGTAACAGTGAATTATGTCACTCCTGGGCTTGTTACAGACAGTATACCAGAAACCTTACAGAAGAGCAGAAATCTCCAACACAAAAGGTTCAGATAGTCTTGCTGAGGCACCGCCCTTAGCATACAAAGGAGGATGAAGAGAAGGAAAAGATTAGTCAGAAAAAAAGAGAAAACCCAAGGAACTCAAAGCCATTAAACAGGAGAAAATTATCCTTAAATGTTTGTCTAGCACTTGATATTTGCTTTCCATAATTTTTATTAGTACCGCACGAAATCACTTCAGAGGTCAGTTAGTATTGTTGGACTCATTTTTACACAGCCGTAAACTGAAACTCTAAGGGCTTAAGTACTCTGCTCAAAGGAAGTTATCTGCAGTTGCTGAAAAAGAACTGACAATTATGCTCCCTGCTTTTCTTAGCCTACCTGAGCCTACTACTCCTCTAAAAGCCACAGAATGATTAGAATCAATGGTAGGATGATCACTAACTGCAACAGTCGGCCCATATATATATAATTTATACATATATATTTTTTCTGATACTAATTTTACTTCTCTGGGTTGACTTGCGTTGACCTGAATTGAGAATATTTATGAACAAGAAACTGTTCATCTGTGAATACCAAGTCCAAATTCTGCTAAGAGTGTTCATGCTTTGGTTGAGCTATGCCAAAAAGCAATTAGACATTACCCAGTGCTACTGGGTTGAGCCTGTTATGTCTACCAGGTAGGCAGAGGGAATCCATTAAATTATCTATGGCTAGGCACCTTGGAAATTTTCCCAAGCTATTTTTCAAAGGTTAACTGCTATTGCTGGTCACCTTTGACAAACAGAAAAAGAAGGGGGAGAGAAATGAAGGAACTGAGAAATAGGGACACAGACATTCTGGGGGGAAAAAAGAACATTTAATAGAACACAAGGGAGTTCTGATAAGAGAAAAAAGAGAAATACAAGATGAAATCTAAGAGTTTGCCCTTTTGCTTTTAGTTTTTTTAATTTTTAGAAGTGGAAGAGGCTTTGTTTTGAGAAGTTGATCATTCTTCTTCCAAAACTGTGTTCCCAAATGAGAAATAACATTCCATTCTCCTCTAAGTCTCCGATGAAGGAGAATTTCACACCCCAGTTCCAAACCACATATTAGAATAATAATATTCTGCCTGAGGTATAGAATGACTCCCATAATCAGCCTCCTTGTTCACCACACAAAGACTTTGGCAAAAATAGAGTACAAAGCAATATTGTTTGATTATGTTCCCCCAAATGAGGTAAGTGTCATTTAGTGAAGGGGAGAGTGGAAGATCAATTTACAAAACCCATAAATGTGTAAGGATAATTGAGATTTGTTCACTCTTTTGTAACTTCTTCCTCCCTTACTTCCTTCTTTCTTTTTCTTCTCTATTAGTTTTTATGATGTTTACCACCATTCTTGGATCATGTAAAACAATCAGATTGTGGTCTGGTCATTAATAAATGTCATCTTCAAACTGACATAGAGAAGAAGGCCGACCCTGTTGATAAAATAACATACTTTGGGGCTTGATCTCTTCTATTGCTCTGATCATCTTAACTGCTTTCCCTTAATCTTAAAACCTGATTCATTTTCTACTTCTGGGATTCTATCCTAAGACATCATCTAAATTTTAAAGCTATATCCATTAATTTGAGAAACAAGACAGAGGATCATAGGGGAAGGGAGGGAAAAATGAAACAAGATGAAACCAGAGAGGGAGACAAACCATAACAGACTCTTAATCTCAGGAAATAAACTGAGAGACTGAGAGTTGCTGGGGGGGGTAGAGAATGGGGGGACTAGAGGAGATGGACATTGGGGAGGATGTATGCTATGGTGAGTGTTGTGAATTATGTAAGCCTGATGAATCACATATCTGTACCCCTAAAATAAATAATACAGTACATGTTAATTTAAAAATAAATAATTTTTAAAAAGTTATATCCATTAAGAAAATTAAAAAATAAGAGAAATCTCCCAAATTAGAAGTGCTACGTAAATTCTATTTTTAAAATTTATTTACAAAAAAATTCAGTACATACGGGAATTCTTTGGATATTCAATGTTAAATGAAAAACCAGGATGAAAAATTGTGTCTATATGATTAAAGTATATAAAAAGTAAAAAGAGAATATATAATTAAATGTTAAAAGAAAGTTAAGATTGTTTTGTTTTCTCTATATTCCAAATTTTCTATGAAGTCAAAATACATTTTAACCTGATTTTTCAGTTTAAAAGAGATGTGTGATATAAAAGGACCCATACTTATTCCAATTGTTCTTTTTCTTTTTAGGTATTTCTTGGAAGAGATGTTTGTGGGCAAAAAAACATTTTTGGATTAAGCCAAGTTTCTGTTCTCTGAGCCGGTTGATAAGGGCAGGGATTTAGAAGTAGAAAGAGTTATAGAATCAGAATTTTATTAAAACTGTCTGGGATTTTATAGATCATCTGTTTGAGAATCCACATTTTATAATGGAGAAATCGAGAAAGGAAAGTTAGAAAAATATAACGGGCAGAAATGTGGGTGGATCCAATAGACATGGTGTGAGTTTAATGAAATTTTTGTAGTCGTAATTATTTCAGAGAGCTCTGAATATAGCTAACAATAGATCTAAGTAGTAGAATACTGCTGTCTAACTCACTCTCCCTGGCCCCACTCTTTTCTAGTGACCTCCAGCTCTTTGTATCAAAAAAATCTGTTTCCTGGAGAGTCTGCAGAACAATGTTTACAAATCCCAGAGATGGTACTGAAGGTATTTGTTAGAACTGCCTAAGTACTAGAAACAATGTATGGTGCTGTGGGACACCCCTCTGTGCTGAGGCTCCCCTCCTCTGTTTCTGGATGTGAGGGCTGCTGACTGCCCACTGTGTCCCTTTCTGTGCATCTCCATTGGTCACAGCCACCTCACTCCCCTCTTGGGGTGGCAGTCTGCACCCAAAAACTGGTTCAGTGGGGGTATGAAGACCCAGCTCTCGGGCTGTGATTGGGGACAGCTGTGAGGGCCATCTCCTTTCCAGAGCCACCCACAGGACCAGCTGGGCCTCTGCTGCAAATACATCCTTCTCAAATTCTTCCTATACCCATCCTGCTTCCCTTGCTCCCCCGTAAACCTCCTACAGGAAAATCTCTGTCTCAAAGTCTATTTTCCAGGGCACCCATCCTAAGGCAATGTAACTGTACCAGCACATGAGAACCCCATTATAAATCTTAGAGTTCATTTCAACTGAAATTGTGTTATTTTCAACTTCTTATTGAAGATGAAACAAAAACAAGGGCCTGGTTTTAAAATTACACACCCTCTCTTCCCAAGCAGCAATAGAGGTGAACAACTGTCATTTGAATTTTATCAATTTAGACAACTAATCTTGAATACTCTTTCCCTTAATAAGAAGTCTTTACACTGATTAATTTTTTTGCTTTATTTCTACTTTATCCTCTCTGTTGAAGTTATAAGCATGTATGATAGGAAAATTAATCTGAGGGTAATCTTTATCTTTGCTACTCAAAATGTGGTCACTGTACCAGCAGCATGGGCATCACTTGGGAGTTTGTTAGAAATGCAGAATCTCAGACGCCATCTCAGGCCTACCAACTCAGAATCTGCATTCTCAGATGACTTCTATGCACACTGAAGTCCAACAAGCATTGAAATGCTCCACTGCTGTCAAATCAACCTGCTAATTAAGACTGAGCATCATCAGAGGGAAAACAAGCACTGGAGTCAGAAGAATTCAGTACGAGTCCCAACTATGCTTCCATCTTGTTGAGCATCTTAGGCAAGTAAGTCTTCATTTCCTGAGTACCTATTTGCTCACCCTTAAAAGTTTTTATAACAATATGTGTCTTACAGGATTTTTATGAAGATTTATACTTGCTTTTATTCAAACACATTTTCCTGTGCATCTGTAATGGGCCAGGCATCGTTTTAGAGCCTCAAGCACTATGAAGAATAAGACAGATTCAAGTCCTGCCTATCAGACATTCCACAAACATACACCGCATGGATCACGTGTTGTGGTGCTAGAATTGTAGCAATAAAATAGATGGACACTTTTGGAGCCAAGAGTTGAAAACAGAACAAACACTGAATGATACCATGAAAAAACTGTCAGAGTTACAAAGGAGAAATATAGGTGCTGTGAGAGCTTATAGTAGGGGAATTAATGTTGGCTAGAGGAGGGAGTTCTTAAAATATCTCCACGTTCATATGACTTCCTGGGTAATGAGTGTGTACAAACAAATATGAAATTCCAACACCAGGTATGATTCATGTCAACAGTGATGTGTGGGTGCATAGGAAGCCCTCCATGCAGGCCTGAGGGGGGGAGGGGCACAGGGTGGAGATGAGATGGATGAGACTAAGGAAGCATCTCCCAGAAGAAATGTCATTCACTGAGACTTACAAAATAAATAGGATTAATTCTCATAAATGTGGAGGTTATAGTGAGACAAACGGAGAAGAGCATGAATTAATTTAGGGCTTTAAAAAAGAGAAGTGAACATAATCAACAACACATTCTTGAAGAATCTCTTTTCATTATAGAGGTAGATTAGATTGATAGTACAAACCTGTAAATAAAGCCTCTTGCTCCCCATTCCCTCTGCCGTTTGACCAAACCCTGGTGCTTCCACAAGAAGCCTCACATGGTGTGCACCTGCTCCTCTTGGGAACTGTAAGTAACGAACTATCTTTTCAATAGCAGATCCTGGACCTGTGGCGCCACCATATATGAATAAAAATAAAATCTACATTTTAAAACAGTTACCTCATTTAGCTTTTGCAACACTCCTATTGTGTAGAGTTCATTTTCCCCATTTTTTTGAGAAGACAAAGCTGAAACGTATCTATCTCAGAGCCTTTCACTTCGTTAAAGCTAATTCAATGCACTGGGAAGAACATAACATTTCTAGTAAAATAGATTGCCTAGGATTCAATTCCTACTCAGTATGAGCCTGGTAATAAGCAATAAGCAACCTCAAGAACCTCAGTTGCTTATACATAAAAGTTTATTATGCATTCTCACAAACTATCTGCAAGCTACATACTCTCCAGGGAAGCTGATTTCTCAAGCTCTATTTTGTGACTCCATCATCTCACCACATGGTTTCCAGGATCTCCAAGACAGGCAAAGAGAGAGCAGGAAAGCATTCATAACTGATTGTGACTATCAATGTCTGGAGATGACACATCTCACATCCATACATAGGCCACTGATCCGAACTCATATGTAAACTAACTACAAGGAGACTGTAAAATACAGCTGAGTACATAGCTATTTGGTTAGTATTACTGCCTGTTACACACACTTCTACCACTTTCAAACTTGGCCAACATCCTCACCTTCCTTCAGCAGACTACAGTGTCCCAAGTGTGGAGTTCAATCACTGTTGTATTCGAAAAATCAGTTGTGAATCATTCCTTCCATTTTCAACACATGGACATAATCAGAGCGGAATATGTCATTCCCTTTATAGCCACTCGGAGTTCCAATATATTTTCATTAGTTCAATAACCTCTTTATTTACTTATACTTAAAATATAAATTACTAAAATTAGAATCTACTTTGTTCTCATTGCCGCTTTCAATTTTGGGTGTTGGCTTCTTATATGTTGTTATTTGGAATGTATTTGGCTTTTTTAAAAAAAATGTATGTTCTAAGAATAGAATCATACAGAAAAAAACTGTCTCAATATTCTAATAGGTCTAAAGAAAGCTGGAATCTGTTTTACGATGCCACAGAAATTAAATCAACCTGTTATTCTCTTTTTTTAAACTACTTTATTTCTCTATCAGCTGCTTCTTTTTATTCCATTATGAGTATCTCTCTCTCTGTGGTTTAAGAACCTCTATACAGATGATCTAACTGGATCCAATTAGCAACTGTTTGGAACTGTAGCACCTCTTTGGAACTAAGCTCTCAAATGGGATCCCAATCTGCACATGGTTGCTTTGGTCAGGCACATAATCCTAATACAGCCTGCCACAACCGGATTTGTTGAAGGTCTTAACTGACACTTTGTGCTACATAACTCACCTCTGGCAGCTTAGCTCAGAAGATAGCTTTGGGTGAGGCGAAATCTCACAGTTTCTTGGATTCCTCTCCAAAATAGTATTGTGAATGTTTTTTCCATGACTAGAGCTACATTCATTACTTTCAGTCTACTATTGGCTAGTATTCTAGAGAGTAGGAAAATACTGAACTGTAGGGTTAGCCACCCATGGCATAGCTAACAGATGGGTTTTTCAAGACAAAGAAAAATATGTGAGAACACATCTTCTAGCCATTCTACCTCTGTCATGCATAGATTTTTTAATGGCACCTACAACCTTCTACAGATTGTCGCTATTTGTTGTAGTATTGGATTTTGTTAATTTACATTTTGAATTATTACAGAAATGGTACTGTTACCATGACAAAAATGCAAACTGAGTTATTCTCTCAAACATATAGGTCACCCA
The DNA here is from genome assembly GCA_002007465.1 of Ailurus styani. Lineage (NCBI taxonomy): Eukaryota > Metazoa > Chordata > Mammalia > Carnivora > Ailuridae > Ailurus > Ailurus styani. Next base: position 8,565,718 of record LNAC01000042.1, read on the forward strand.
GCGAGCACAACAGAAAACTATGGTAATTGTGAATTTAAGCAAGAAGAGAAAACAGATCAATTTCGAGCAAAGGGCACGACTAATCTATAAGTAACCTTTAAACTATGGAGCATTATGTAAAATATTAAACGATTTTTTAAAGGGTAAAAGGAATTGAAACAAAAACTAAAATTTATCTCATAAATTCAGTTTTTTATAAATGTAAGAAAGACACATTAAAAAAGAACCATCACTTAACTGGTATATATATTTACCTTGGTCACTTCATTGCAGTGATAGGTATGACAAGAAGGGCATACTGGAAGCAACCAATGACCATCACTGGAAAAATGGATGAATCAAGGTGCTGAATGCACAATATGGAGCAAAATGTGGCAATTAGAAACAACAAATGAGATTTGGTCAAGGCAACATGGATAGATCCAAAAAAAAAAAAAAAGAATAAAAAAAAACAGAATGAGAAACACATCATTCGGTATCATGTACATAAATTACAAATACTTATATTCAAAACAATAAAACACAATCTGAAACAAAAAGATGCACTAGAAAATAGTTGCCTATAGTAATGGAACTAATACCTTTCAACAAAATATCCAAATAGTACGCGAATTTGCTGAGTCCCATTCAGACTATCCTGTGTGCCATCTTCGACAGCCCAGGACAGTGGAAGCTAAAATGCCCAAACTTAGGCTTTTGCAAGCTCTTCCATTCTGGCTGCCTGTGTTCTAAGGGGAATGGGTGGGGTAGAGATAAAAGGGAATAAAGTTTCAACAAGTAAGAGAGATTCTTTGCACCAAACAGATGCTAGTTTGTCTGCTAGAAACCAAGGAGTATAATTAGACAGCATCTGAGATCAGGGTAGGGAAGAAGCAGAGGAAGAGGGACAGAAAGGCAGCACTCTCTGGCTATAACAACATGTTTAACTAGACTGTATATTCTTAGTTTATGTGGGGTTTTATTTTGTTTTGTCTATAATAATAGCCCATCTGACCACCAGCAGGTTCAAGAGAATTTAGACCCAAACACCTAGAAAAAGTATTACAGTTAAGAGTCAAGCCTTAGCAGCCATTTAGTTAGTTGCTTAAACCTCAGCACAAATCAATCGAAAAGCAATAGACTCAAAACTACATAGAGCTATGGATTAATCATCGACAGTACATCCATCACTTGATTAGGTTTGGGATTCTGCAAGCCACAAATATTATGTTCCAACAAGTAGGATGTGACAAGTAGGCAAGAAAATAAAAGGAGGTTGTGGTACCGAGTATTACAGGTTATCAGAAGTCAGGCCCCAAACCTTCACACAATTGAAAATGATTAGTGAGTATTCTCTGTGACACAGTTTCAGGGCACTAGATCCTGGCATGCCTGATAAAGGCAACTTTTCTATAATAGCTAAGGGAAAGTTAGAAGGACCTAAGTAATAGAAAATAGCCAAGACCAATTTGGAAGCTTCCAATCACATATAACAAAGCACATTCTTTTTTCGGGGCATTGTGCCCAGGTGGGGGATTGGCTTATGAAAACAGTCTCTACATGACATGATTTATGGAGAGAACCACAAACTTGCTGACACAATTCCATACAATGGCATGCTGGACAAGTTATATGGCTTTCCAAAGGAGATGCATACAGGATTAGAAATAGAAACGAGATTTTATGATTTAAAAAACAAATCACAGCCTTCCTGCAGTCACATGTTCAACATTTAATCTCTAAATTATTATAACCAGAAAAACCAACATTTCCATTCCTGCAGAATGAGTGACACATGGTTTAATGTTCCTCTCCCCTCCTGGGAATGTACTTTCCCCAAGAGCCCAATGAAAGGAGGCTTGTCTGGTCATATCTCTGGAATGGGATCATTGACTATGCCAGCTTTGATGTTTATTACCTTCCTACAGTGAAGCAAGAAAAATTATTTTTAAAAAATTAGAAGCAAAACAAAGACCGTGTCTCAATATATTCTCATAGAACTAGTTCTGTTTTGGCAACATTCTTTCCTCTCCTAAGGCCAAGGGTGACATTCAACGTATGAAACAGCCAATGTGGCACCCACACAGACCAATCAAACCACATAAAAATCAACTACAGTCATACTGGTGCTTACTGACATGGCACGGCCTAACGTCCTGCTAAGGTAACCCCCAAATACTAAAGACCATTTTTCTACTTTGTACAGGGATAAATCCAAAGAACTGGGTTAGCTTTCCAGAATCATCTCAAAAATTTGCTGAAGGCCCCTATAGTCCTTCACTGCACAGATTCCCAAGCCTGTGGCCACCATACATTGTCCCAGTCAGACTCAACATGCACAAAAGCAGAACAGTCCCTCAAAATGACAGGCTACCCCTGGATTTATACAGACAGAAAGATATTCACTCCACTCCATACCCTGCTAAGAAACAAAGGATGGGGAAGGAGACAAACCGTAAGAGACTCCTAATCTCACAAAACAAACTGAGGGTTACCGGGGGGTGAGAGGATAGGGATAGGGTGGATGGGTTATGGACACTGGGGAGGGTTTGTGCTTTGGTGAATGCTGTGAAAGATGTAAGCCTGATGATTCACAGACCTGTACCCCTGGGGCAAAGAAAGAAAAATTAATTAATTAATTAATTAAATAAACGTGTGATATAAAAGTAAAAAAAAAAAAGAAAGAAAAGAAAAGAAACAAAGAAGTCAGAAGATGCAAGTGCCCAGCCCCACTCTGAACCCCTCTCTAGTGATAGGTGCATTCCCAGAAGGGACTAGGGCAACTCAATTCCACAGTGCCACCTACTTTTGTGGGTTCCCCACTCCTTCTTTCTCTCCTAATAGGGTCCTACTAAACAACCAGAAATCCAGGGCTCTTCCCAGAATAGTGGAGATACAGAAGCCCACGGCCACTTTTTGGTCAAGAGGAAACTCACAGAAGGAACCACAGAACAGGACTCAGTACCCCTGCCTACCTCACTAAGACATTCCAAACTCTGAAAGAACAACCAACCAAACCTGACATTGATCCTAAGAGTACTCTTTTTTTTAATTTAATACTTTCTACTTTTTAGATTATAATTAACACACAATGTTAAATTAGTTTCAGATGTACAATAGTACTCAGTGGTCATCAAGGCAAGTGTACTCTTGACCTCCTTTACCTATCTGACCCTACCCTCAATCCACCTCTGCTCTTGGCAAACCCAGTTTGTTCTCTATATATGAGTCTGTTTTTTTGTTTTTCTCTTTTTTTCTTTGTTTCTTGAATTCCACATATAAGTGAAATCATATGGTATTTGACTTATCTCTGATTGACTTATCTCACTTAGGATTATACCCTCTGGGTCTATCCAAGTTGTTGCAAATGGCAAAATTTATTCTTTCTTATGGGTAATATTCATATATACAGTATTAACCATGAAAATAGATAGATAGAAGATACAGATACATATCTTCATCTTTATCCATTCATCTAATGAATGGATAATGGGTTGCTTCCATACCTTGGCTATTGTAAATAATGCTGCAATAAACATAGGGGTGCATTATGTCTTTTTATATATTTTTTAAGATTTCATTTATTTATTTCAGAGAGAGAAAGAGCATGAGCGGGGCAGGGGAGGGGCAGAGGGAGAGGCAGACTCCCCACTGAGTAGGGAGTCCAATGCAGCATGATCTCAGAGCTGAAGGCAGACACTTAACCGACTGAGCCACCCAGGCACCCCACATATGTCTTTTTAAACCAGTGCCTTTGTCTTCTTTGGGTAAATACCTCATAATGGAATTCCTGGATCATATGATAGTTCAATTTTTAATTTCGGGGGGAACGTCCATACTGTTTTCCACAGTGTCTCCAACAATATGCATTCCCACCAACTGCATATGGGTTCCTTTTTCCCCACGTTCTTGTAAACACTTGTTATTTCTTGTGATTTTCATTCTAGCCATTCTTACAGGTGTAAGGTGATATTTCACTGTGGTTTCAATTTGCATTTCCTTTATGATTAATGATGTTGAGCATCTTCTCTTGTGTCTATTAGCCATCTGTATGTCTTCTTTGGAAAAATGTTTTGTCAGGTTCTTGGCCCATTTTCGATTGGATTATTTGTGTTTTGGCTATTGAGCTATATAAGTTCTTTATATTTTTGGATATTAAATGCATATTGGATATATCATTTGCAAATATATTCTCACATTCAGTAGGTTGACTTTTTGTTTTATTGATGGTTTCCTTCACTATCAAAAGCTTTTTATTTTGGTATAGGCCCAATAGTTTAATTTTGCTTTTGTTTCCCTTGCTGAAGGAGACACATCTGGAAAAACGTTTCAATGGCTGGTGGCAAAGAAATTACTGTCTATGTTTTCTTCCAGGACTGTTATGGTTTCAAGTTTCACATTTAGGTCTTTAATCCATTTTGAGTTTATTTTCATGCACGGTGTTAGAAAGTAGTGCAGTTTCATTCTTTTATATTTAACTGTCCAGTTTTCCCAGCACCATTTATTGAAAAGACTTTTTCCACATTGTATACCCTTCCCTCCTTTGTCATAGATTAATTGACCTTATTATTGTGGGTTTATTTCTGGGCTATTCTGTGTTTGATCTATGTGTCTATTTTTTGCCGGCACCATATTATTGTTTTTGGGTTTTTTTTGTTTTTTTTTTTTTTTTAAAGATTTTATTTATTCATTTGACACAGAGAGAGATTACAAGTAGGCAGAGAGGCAGGCAGAGAGAGAGGAGAGAGGAGGAAGCAGGCTCCCTGCCGAGCAGAGAGCCCGATGTGGGCCTCGATCCCAGGACCCTGGGATCATGACCTGAGCCGAAGGCAGCGGCTTTAACCCACTGAGCCACCCAGGCGCCCCATATTATTGTTTTGATTACTGCAACTTTGTAGTAGATCTTGAAATCTGGGATTGTGACATCTGCAGTTTTATTCTTATTTCTCAAGATTGCTTTGGCTATTTGGGGTCTTTTGTTGTTCCATACAAATTTTAGTAGTATTTTCTCTACTTCCATAAAAAATGTTGGTATTTTGATAGGGATTGCATTAAATCTGTAAATTGTTTTGGATAATATAGACATATTAACAATATTGCTTCTTCCAATCCATGAGCATGGAATACCTTTCCATCTGTGTCATGTTCAGTTTCTTTCATCAGTGTTTTATATAGTTTTTGAAGTATAGGTCTTTCACCTCCTTAGTTAAGTTTATTCATAAGAACTTCATTATTTTTGGTGCAACTGTAAACGGGATTATTTTCTTAATTTCTCTTACTGCTGCTTCATTATTAGTGTGAAAAAATTCAACAGATTTCTGTATATTAACTTAGTATCCTGAGACTTTACTAAATTAATTTTTTGGTTCTAGTAGTTTTTTGGTGGAGTTTTTTAGGGTTTTCTACGTATACTATTATGTCATCTGCAAAGAGTGAAAGTTTTACTTCTTCCTTAACAATTTGGATGCCTTTTTTTTTCCCTTGTTTGATTGCCATGGCTAGGTCTTCCAGTACTACATTGAAAAAAGTGATGAGAGTGAGCATCCTTGCCTTGTACCTGATCTTAGACGAAAAGTGCTCAGGTTTTCACCAATGAACTTGATGTTAGTTATGGGGTTTTTATACATGGCCTTTATTATGCTGAGGCATGTTCCCTCTACACTTTCACTGAGAGTTTTTATCATGAATAGATGTTGTACTTTGTCAAATAATTTTTCTGTACTTATTGGGATAATCATACGGGTTTTATCCTTTTTCTTGTTAATGTAACATATCATATTGACTGGTAAATACTGAACCACTTTTGCTATCCTGGAATAAATCCCACTTGACTATAATGCATGATTTTTTTTTGTATTGTTGGATTTTTATGTATTGTTGGATTTAGTTTGCTAATATTTTGTTGAGGATTTCTGCATTCATCAGAGATACCAGCCTGAAGCTCCTTTATTTGTTATGTTTTACCTGGTTTTGGTATCAGGGTAATCATGGAATGAATTTGGGTGCTTGCCTTCCTCTTCTATTTTTTTGAATAGTTTGAGAAGAATAGGGTATTAACTCTTCTTTGAGTGTTTTGTAGAACTCATTTGTGATGCCATCTGGTCCTAGACTTCTGTTTTGGGGGAGTTTTTTGATTACTGATTCAATTTCATTGCTAGTATTCAGTCTGTTCAAATTTTCTATTTCTTCGTGATTCAGTTTTGGAAGGTTATTTGTTTCTAGGAATGTATGCATTTCTTCTAGGTTGTCTATTTTCTGGATTATAATTTTTCCTAATATTCTCTTATAATTCTTTGTATTTCTGTGGTGTTGGTTTTTTTTCTCCTTCACTGATGATGTTATTTATTTGAATCTTCACTCTTTTTTCCTTAATGAATCTGGCTAAAGGTTTATCAGTTTTGTTTATCTTTTCAAATAACCGGCTCCTGGTTTCATGATCTGTTCCATTGTTGTTTTAAGCTCTAGTTAACTTACTTCTGCTCTAATATTTATTATTTCCTTTCTCCACTGGCTTTGGGCTTTGTTCTTCTTTTTCTAGTCCCTTTAGGTGCAAGGTTAGGTTGTTTATTTAAGATTTGTCTTGTTTCTTGAGGTAGGCCTGTATTACTATAATATTCCTTCTTAGAACAGCTTTTACCACATCTATTTTGGACTATTATTCATTTTCACTTGTCTCCATGTATTCTTTTTTTAATTTCCACCTTGATTTCTTGTTTGACCCATTCATCGTTTAGTAGGATGTTATTTAGCTCCCATGTATTTATGTTCTTTCCATATTTTTTTGTGGTTGATTTCTAGTTTCATATCACCGTAGTTGGAAAAGATGCATGATACAATTTCCATCTTTTTGAATTTATTGGACTTGTTTTGTGGCCTAATATATGATTATTCCAAAGAATGTTCCATGTGTACTTAAAAAGAATGAGTATTCTACTATTTTTGTATGGAATGTTCTGAATGTATCTATTAGGATAATCTGGTCCATTGTAGCCTAGTGGTACTTATCATTTTAAAGAAATACAGAGGCAGTCCTTTCCTACTGCTGGGGAGAACTTTTATCATTTGTTGGAACACTAAAACAATGCTTTGAGTATACCCATTCATGAAATCATGCACACAGTACAGGGAAATGTTATACTGTCACTGTTCACTAATACAGATTTTATAATGTAACCCTACTTACAGAGGGGTTAAATCCCAGTAAGCCCACGTAAGTTAAAAATATCGTAAGTCAAAAATGCATTTAATGGGCGCCTGGGTGGCTCAGTGGGTTAAAGCCTCTGCTTTCAGCTCAGTTCATGATCTCAGCGTCCTGGGATAGAGGCCGCATGGAGCTCTCTGCTCAGCGGGGAGCCTGCTTCCTCCTCTCCCTCTCTGCCTGCCTCTCTGCCTAGTAACTTGTAATCTCTCTCTGTGTCAAATAAATAAATAAAATCTTTAAAAAAACAAAACAAAACAAAACAAAAATGCATTTAATACACCTAACCTACCTAACACCATAGCTTAGCCTAACCTACCTCAAATGTGCAAAGAACACTTATATTAGCCTACAGTTGGGCAAAATCATCCAACATAGAGCGTATTTTACAATAAAGTACTGACTACCTCATGTAATTTATTTAATACTATACTGAAAGCAAAAAAACAAAATAGTTGCATGGGTACAAAATGGGTATAAATATGTATATTGGTTGTTTACCCCCATGATCCCATGGCTGACTGGAGCTATGACTCATCACCCCTGCCCAGCATCATGAGACAGTATCATACTGTGTATCACTATCTCAGAAAAAGATCACAATTCAAAATTTGAAGTACAGTTTCTACTGAATGCATATAGCCTTTGTATCCTCACAAAGTCAAGAAATCATAAGTCAAACCATCATTAAGTTGGGGACCATCTATACAAATTTTCTAACCACTTCTATATGAGAGCACTCATATACATTTAGAGACATAGATATGTAGTAACTGAGAACACAGGCTAGAGCCAGACTTATATCCTGGCTGGCCCACTTAGTGGCCATGGAATCTTGAGTCAGTTTCTTAAACTCTTCAGGTTTCAGTCTCCTCATCAATAAAATGAGGATAGGAAGGCTAACATCATAGGACTCTTGGGAGTATTAAACAAATTCTATATGAAAGGTGCTTAAATGGGATATATTTTCACAGCACAGACAAAATAGTTGATTCTGATAAACCAAAGCAAGAATCATCAGACTTTCTAGAATCTTACGGATAGTTTTTTGTAAAAATGTTCACAATTTACCCATTTAGTTTGTCCTCATGGACTTATGGATTTAATCAACAGATACTTCTCAAGTGATAACTACATGTCAGACCCTATGCCAGCAGCTGAGAATATGAAAAGGAGTAAGGTGTGATCCCTGCCACTATAAAGATTATAATCAAGTCGTGGAGACAGACATATTCACACATAATGCAATGCAGAGAGTGGTTTTAAATGGGGAACAAAGAAAGAAGGCATTAACCCGTATCAGGGAGCCAAAGCGATATATGCACCCAAACACCTGGGAACAGTGGCACTGTGGGGTAAAAACTTATAAGTGATACAAAACTAGACTCATCATACTTATAAGGCTTCATTGATGACAGAAGAAAAACTAGATCTTCCCATTTCAAAGTAATTTAGGCCCTTCTTTTTTAAGCTTAATCTCTTCTGGATAGCCAAATTTCAGGTTTTCCCCCCAACATCATTTTTCTACCCCTAGGGGCTTATAAATTGTCCTGTCATTCGGGGTGCCTGGGTGGCTCAGTCAGTTGAGAGTCTGCCTTCAGCTGGGGTCATGATCCCAGGGTCCTGGGATTGAGCCCCACATCCTCCCGCTTAGGACTTCTTGCTCAGCGGGGAGTCTGCTTCTCCCTCTCCTTCTTCCTGCCACTCCCCCTGCTTGTGCTCACCCACAACCTGCCCCCATCAAATAAACAAATAAAATCTTTAAAAAAAAAAATTGTCCTGTCATAAGAGAAAGAATATCCAGCTCTTGCTTGGTGTTTGAGAACCAACCACATCCATCACTGCAATAAACTGTGTGATGCCAATACCTGTGGTCTGATTCCTTGACATAGAGGTGATAGCTTTCAGGTAACTCAGTTTCTCTGACAGTAGCCTCAATCTCTCACCTCAGCACTAACATACACAACTGACATTCTGACCTTTAGCTATACATCCATCCACATGTGGCCCCTGCTTTGGACTATCCAATCTGCAGTTTCCAATTTAAGTGTGGCAGCCTCCTGGACGGACATGCAATTTTCTAATTCTCACATATTGTCCTTTGCTTCAAATTTTAAGAATTTTAGGAACTTTCCTGGATCTCCTTTCTGAATCTGAAGGACAGCTTGAGAATACGCCAGCTCAGCCTGGTCATTTTACACACACATAACACCTTAATTTCTGCTCTACTGAGGAAGCTCCTTTTAAGGAAATCATCCCCATTTAGCATTCCAAGCAAGATGTGAGAACCAAGCTCCCTTTAATCAATGACGTTAAAGTCAACTGGGGGTCTCTGACCCACCCAGGGCCAGTAACCGGACCCAATCCAGGACTCAGGATTGTTGCTTTCCACTTAACTCTTTCTCTCAGACTCCTCCCATCAGTTTTGTTTTGTCTTGTTTCTTTCCAGGGTATTGGAAAATAAACTTTGTGTTACATTGTGCATATTCTGTATTCTGTGGCTTGTAGTAAATCTTTCTTCCTTCAGTCCTGTAACTTCTTAATATTTTAAAGGAATAGTTAATATTTAAAGCAAAGCTTCTGATTTCTCTTTCAACAAATCTAGGTACTGCAAGTGAATGCCTTGGCTTTTCACAACTGTTGTCTCTGAAATTAGCTTCAAGAGCATGTTTTGGAATTAAAAAATTGAACATTGTTTCCTTTGTTCTTAGCTGGGTTCTGCCCTCCCCCTGAAGCAATGGATATCATGACTCAATGGGCAGAACTATAAAGCCAATAAACTAAAGGGAATTAAAAATACAGAAGAGGAAGTTTCAAAATCATGCCTTCTTTGCCCCAAAATTTTAAAAAGAAAATTAATTCCAAAAGATTGGGCAACAAAATGACATTGAGTATTTCTATTCTCTAACATACCTTGGCAATCCTGCGGCCTAGAGCATGCCACAGGAATACAAAAGCAAAAATGTTTTCAAACAGGTGAAGCTCTACCATCACCCTCATTCCAGGGTGAGTGAACGTTCCAACTTCAGCAAAAAGAAGGCTTTGCCACTCTCTGCAATAAGCAAAGTTGTTCTGGAGGTGGGGGAAGGACAATGGGACAATGGTGTAAATGACAGAAGCCGAGGTTTAAAAAAAAATCCTATATGACTGTCCATGAGCTGATCATTCATTCAAAATTACCTGGTTATAGTTTCCAATATCAACCTTAGACATTAAGAACTCTTATTCTAGTTCTCTAAAATTAATTAGATGTGTTTCTGTTTGTTATTTCATTTGACTTTCTCTATGAAGTAGTTACAGGAGCCAAATTTCCATTTGAAGAATCCAAGGCCCACTGACTTTCTTAAAGCCAAATAGTGCTAGTGATATTAAAAAAAACGTTCAGACCGCCACACTCCACATTGATAGGGCTATTTTCAGTCTTCACCCTTCTTCTTTTTTTTTTTTTTTTTTTTTAAGATTTTATTTATTTGACAGAGAGAGACACAGTGAGAGAGGGAACACCAGCAGGGGGAGTGGGAGAGGGAGAAGCAGGCTTTCCACTGAGCAGGGAGCCTGATCCAGGGCTCGATACCAGGACCCTGGGATCATGACCTGAGCCGAAGGCAGACACTTAATGACTGAGCCACCCAGGCACCCCTCTTCATCCTTCTAAATGCTGTTTCTTAAGTCTCTTCTTAAAATCATGCCCAATTTTTATCCCAGGGCTTATAATTATTTGCTTATGATGTTTATTCTTCCCAAATAATGACAGACAGCAATTATCACTAATTCATGCAGGTTCCCTCCCACATTGTGTATATGGAATGGTTTGCTTACACTGAATGTCAAGTCATCAGACAGTTCATCTCTATGGTTCTTCTGTCCTCTGCCTCATGAGTTCTGTCTATTTATTAGTCACTGTTCATTCGCTAAAGAAGATACTTTCTTTTGTCACTTTCCAACTCCCTTCCACTCAAGGTATCTAATGTCTCAAGTCTTCCACTGCCCAGGTCTAGGACTCTCCTTTTCGAGAAATGCCCTACATGTAAGTCAGATCTCACCACCTATCATCTTAGCAAAATATAGCATCAGCTATTTTAATTTAGCACATTAAAAGTAACATATCTATAATAATTAACTCCTACTGCATAGTAACCCCCAAATCTAATAATTTAAAAAACCATTTATTTAGTTCACAATTCTGCAGGTCAGCAATTTGGGCTAGGTATAGCTGCCATGCAGTTCTGATCTTGGCTGGATTCAATCAATGCATCTGTGCTCAGCTGCCAGGTCAGCTGCGAACCAGTTGGTCTAGGATGACCTCAGCTGGAATGGCTGCCTAGACTCGTTCACAAAACAAGACAGCAGAGTGAAGGTAGAGGCTTGGAACTGACACACCATCATTTTTGTCACATTTTATTAGCCAAAGCAAATTCTAAAATCAGCCAAGATTCAAGGATTGGGTAGAGAGACTCTTGATACGAGATGCTGCAAAAACATATTGCAATGATGAAGTGAATTTTTTTTTAATCAAACCACCAAAGTATCTGTAACGACAAATTTTATGAAGTTTGACTACAACACCTTCTCTGCTAGGCACCCTTATGTGAATATATATTTAACCATTTCCCAACCAAGTATTTACTTGGCAAAAGGAAACAATTACTTAATTAAAATGAGTTTAATTCCATTCAGTCTGCCAAACATTACTCTGGTATCTAACACTAGACACTGAGGTAGTCATGAAAATATATAGGCAAATAAGAAAATCAGTACCATTAAGAAGGTGCAGTTTAGTAGAGGAAACAAATAGACAATAACATGAAATTATAGATATTTGGGGTTACAAAGAAAGGAGGCATGACTCAGAAAATGTCCTGGAGAAAGTTATAGAATGTTAGGTATCAGAGAAATCCAGAAGGACGAGAAGTAGTGCATTCTATATGTATAGACAAATAACCGTGAATCCATAGCTCCCAGCCTTGTGAGATGGTCAAGAAATTACTTCACTGACAGACTTGGGTCACCATGAATAACATACTTGATACAAGAGACTTTCAACAAGCTAGCGTTAAGCTGACTTAGCCCACCATTTCCCTCCCATTTCCTTCCTGTAATGATCTTAGGTAAACCTTAGTCTTTGTTCTCTGCCAAAAATATCAGAGAGTCAGCATTGCTTGTTTTCTGTCTCCCCAGCACTCCTCAATATTCGATCTATGACCAACATCCAAGTTCCTCTATTTTTAGCATTTACAATCCTAAAATCTGGTTCATCCTCAATACTGAGATGCAGCTTCCATGTCAGTCACCTCAGGCAGTTTTTACCCTATTCTTCAAGTCCAATACCAGTCATACATTAATTCATACAACAATGATTTACCAAGACCAGCTACAGCCTAGAAGTGCTATATGACAGTAAACAATAAAATTACTGCCTCTATTCTCATGACTCTTATAATCTGTAGAGACACTGATATTGAAACAGCAATTGCACAAGTGATATTCAATTATGTTTGTGTGTCCTGTAAAGAAACATACAAAAGGTACAAGAACAAAACAAAGGAACATTTTAATTAGTCACCTAACAGATGGGCACAAATTCACCCTAAAAGAGAAGTGCAGGGACCCAGAGGACACAGAGTCTGTGTCCTAGGACAAGGACACAGTGGGAAGGAGATGGGTGTAAAGGAGCCTGGTGTGTTGGAGGAGGAGAAAGATAGCCAATGGGACTGGATGTGAGTATAAAGAATAATCATTGGCAATGGGGCTGGAGGGGCACAAAACAGCCAGTGTACAGGAATGGTGTCACCACTCCACATAAAGATACTTTCCTCCAAAACCACGTGAAACAGGATGCATGTGACTTCAGAATTAATATGATCTTACAATTTTTTATTTCATTTCCAGTTTATCCTTCAAAGAGTATCTTAACTTCTCAATCCACAAGTTGACCTATAATTCTAACTAATCCCAGTGCCTTGAATATTTCCTCAAAAATACGGTTGTGTTAACTTTGATCCAACCAGTCAGAAACTAAGTAGATATAAAACATTTTACAGGATCGTGGCGATTGAAAATATCTCCTAGGGCATACAATAAAGGATGGTGGAGGAACCAGAGCTAGGATCTAGTTTGCTCTGCTTTCTCTCTAAGGATGTTAAAGTTAAAAATTAGTTATGCTCTACCTCCTTATTCCTAGAATCTAAGGAGGAGAGGTTACCCCAGGGCATTCTAGGAATTCCTCCAGTCCTCTTGTCTATTTTACTATCCAAAACCTTTCTTTATCTCTAATATTCTCTGTTAAGTTCTTTTAAAATCAGAATTTAAAGTAAATGTGCTGGGGCACCTGGGTGGCTCAGTGGGTTAAGCCTCTGCCTTCGGCTTGGGTCATGATCTCAGGGTCCTGGGACCGAGCCCCGCATCATCGGACTCTGCTCGGCAGGGAGCTTGCTTCCCCCTCTCCCTCTGCCTGCCTCTCTGCCTACTTGTGATCTCTCTCTCTCTCTCTGTGTCAAATAAATAAATACTTTTTAAAAAAATAAAAATTAAAAAATTAAAAAAATTAAAAAATAAAGTAAATGTGCTTTATATGCAAATAGTTGCCTGTTTCTGTGTGTAAATGCAGTTGAAAATCAAAGCTATAAAAACAAAAGTAGAAAACCTTGAAACCTCTGTGTATCATTGGTCAGAAGTTTGTGTGGCTGGGTATTTGAAGATGGCAAGGAGTTGCTGGCAGAAAACAAACTTGAAAGAGGGATTATACTATTTCTTACTTCTCTGAGGCTCACATATTTTATCAAACTCAGATTCCACCCCCCCTTTTTTTTCATATTCTATCTAGCTGAAGAATTAATATGCAACCATTATTCTTTGCCCCCATGTCTCCCATGCCACCCCTTTCCCAAAGCAGCAGTACAACCACCCTATTCTGAACTCATGGCCATTATGGGTTTTCCTACTGTAACACAACTTAACCCATTACTTAATTTGTATTTTCTGCCATTTACTTAGTGTGTGATACTTGGCTCCATGTCGTTCAATTCACCCAATTCAAAGAAAACCTGTGTGAACTTTGAGGTCAAAAGTTTGTGGACCACTCTTTTTCCCAGGAGGTCACTTGAGCTGGGAGTGTGACGCCATTTTCTAACCATTTTCAAAGTTGAAAACATAATCCCGATTTAAAACACTTTGCATTTTAGGAGCTCAGTTCCTATGCTGGGTTCTGTTATTTTAAAACTTTAGCTAGAAATTTCCTGGAGGTGACTGAGTTTTCTCAGTCCCGGGGGAAGCTGTCGTGAATGACTTTCCACAATGCCTTTTCTGAGAGTCGCCAAGTTCACTTTTTGCAACCTAAGTGTTATATGCTTAAACGTATGCCAGGGGCATTCAAATTGAAGGAACCAATGAAAATTCTAAATGGAAAGTTTTTAAATGAACATAGAAACAGAGAGCTTAACTTAAGGAGGTAATAAAGTAAAAACAAAGCTTAGGGTTCCAATCTCACCCTAAGCAGTGGGACCCTAAGCAAGCTGCTCTGGTTTCCCATTCTATCTCAGGGACTTCATGGCATTCTTTCAGAGATGAAATGAATTAACACATGTAATTCATTTCTTGCCTTTAGCTTTCCTGATGTCTAACTAGACAGCATGATAAGACAGGGAGTAACTCATGTTCTGTTTTTTTAGAATGAACTAATGGAGATTCATTGATCTATGCAGTCAATTATAAGTGTGGGCAACAGCCAAATAGGCAAGTTACTTGAAGGAAAAAAAAAAATCCTCAGGTCACTGAAGCAGCAATTAGCAAGCATTGTGGGGAAAAGAGGAAAAAGGAGGAGGAAAAAGGCCTGATGAGGCAAATTGCCTTTAATTATCCTTAAACATTTTCTCCTCTTCTTTTGATGCCATAAGACCCCCTGCAGTTCCAAAATAAAATAAGCCTAAGTTTTGTTTTGCTCTTTTAAACAGGAACATAATAGCCACTGTGGAAACATGTTCTTAATCAAAGGTATTAAACTCCTGGCTGCTTTCCTTCTTTGAAATTGCCTGGGTTCATTATTATCAAGGGGAAGAGAAGTCTAGTCACCATTTAGCTCCCTTCTTAGTAAATTAAAATATTAATTACAAAATACGTTATTTTTATCTTATATCTTAAGCTATTGGTTACTGTGGCTGGATTTAAAAAAAAAAAAAAAAGAGGACTCATTTTGTGCTGAAGTAATTTCCCTAACAAAGCATTCATAGTTACTTTCTAGTTCCTGGACATCAAATCGGTACATGAAATGCTGCATTTGGAGAGCCATCTGAATAAATTCGATAGCAACTTCATTTATTTCGTGTCTCCGAGATAAGTGTGCAATTACAGTTGCCGTGTCCATGCGCTCATGGCATGTGCCTGCTCAGACAAGGCCGCTGGCTACAGCCAATGCCCGGCAGAGCTCGAGAGGAAAGAAAGAATGTTTCCTTTTCATTTCCACCACACAATGCAGTAATCGATCTTATGCCCGTAGACACAAATGCTCAATCTCTGGGAAAGAGGCAAATAAAGCCACAGAATAGACGTCAGAGCTAACTAAAACCCTCATTGTCTGCCTCTTCAAAGACTCAAATTACCAGCAAGGTATTGAGGTAACAGTAGAAAATCTTAAGAAAACACAAGCCAAGGACCTGCAAACCCACTAAGCATATGCAGATGACCTGGTCCTGTGGTGCCTCAAGTCATCAAAAAGTAAACCAAAGCTGTGCTCTCTTTTACAGGTTAGAGTTATATGCAGTAATCATGCATGTAGGGAGTTTATTTGGCAAGGGTCTAAAAGCCACCCACTCCTTTGCAAAATATTCCCTCCTTTCCCTACTACCTGCATGGTGCCTGAAATCAGATTTCTTTTTCCCCCTCTTACATTTGGAAGGATATTCAGTTTAAGAGGTCACTATTTAATTTCAGAAACAGCTACAGAGATAAGACTTTACACCCAATACCATTTATTAAGTGCCACTATGTACTAAGTACTTTACATATATTATTTTCCTGAATCGTTACAATAATCTTACGATGTAGACATTTTTTAGCACCTTGTTACTTGTGAAAACCAAGGCTTAGAAAGATTAAGTAACTTGAACAATTGGCAAGTGATACAGTGAAGATCTAAACCCAGGTGTCCAACTGTAAAGCTCCTGCTCTTGCTCCATCTATCAGCTTCCATCTGATAGTATGTGTTTGGGTACAAGGAACAGAGGGCTGGGGCACTGGAAAACAGAAGAGAGGATGAGAAAGGTGGTGGAGGGGAACTGGAGAGCGCTAGACATGCCCTTGGAAGGGAGAAGCCCTCTTTGCCAGACTGCCAGATGGAAGCATTAATGCTTGCCTGCTCAGCCCTCCCACGAAACATCATCCAAACCAACCTTATTTTCAGACCTTTTGTGCATATGTCTCACTGAATTGCCCAAAACTCAGAGTCCCTGTGAATGGGCAAACAGGTTGTAATTCTTTCACACGTACTTTTCTATGTCCTTAATAAACTTCTGACATGTGCCCCCTCCCCTCTGAAAGGGGCAGGCTCACTGGTTTCCACACATCAAAGCCACTGGAAGGCAGGAGAGTGTAGGGTAGTGGGGCAGGGCAAGGCTCCACTCCCCATCTGGGTGTACCTGAGGCAAGTGACTTAAGCCTCTGTTGCCTCAGATTCCTCATCTGAAAAATGGCATTAATAATAATGCCTATTTCACAGAATTACAGTGGCTAGCAGATAGAAAATGCTGAATGGATGTTAGCTTGTGCTGGTAGTCAGTAATATACCATCAGTTGATTTAACTGAGTAGGATAGCATTCCTCAAAGGTAAACTATAAAACAATTCCTGAACCAAATAAATTTGGAAACCTTGGCTACTTGACCTGCTCTTACAAACACTCTTACAATGTACCTTAGAACATAAAAGAGTCCCCTAAACTGCAATAAAGAAACCTATTTTAATATATTTAACATGTTCATTCCATGAAGCACACCTGAGGGATTTGTGTTCCAAAGAATTCCCTATGGGAATTCTGAAGGGGGACAAAGTAATGTAGTACATGTAACTGTACCAGTTCTCTTGTATCTGTTACAGATTCGTACTTTAGAACCAAACCCCTTTTTGGATTAAAAAGTCAACTGGCCAGTTAGGAGACTGGTCTTGAACAAACTGCTCATCTTTTAAGTCTCGGTGTCTATGTACACAAGTCTCTCTTGTCAAAGATAGGGATCAGCCTTAGTCATCTCTGAATTTCCAACATGTATTTCAGAGCCCAAAATTTTGGGCTCAGAATGTTTGTAAAATGGAAGAATAGGTCTCGACTGGGAACTAAATGGAACAAAATGGTTGATCTACCATCACCAACTCAATTCAATTCCACAGACTTTTGCAGAGTCGATGCAAATCCTTCTGCCAGCAGACATGGAAACTGCATTAGGAGTACAAGAGGTTAACTAGCAGATACTGCCTGTGAAAGATAAAGGGGGAGGAAGCAGGACAGGGCAGAGAGTCTCAGACTGCACTGCAGACCTGACACTCAGCCAACCTAACCTAATGGGGAGCTCCAGAGCAAACACTGCCCTTTATAGGTGTCCCGCAAATAGCAGAAGTGAATGAGCAGCCCTAGTGCCCCCACCATGCTCAGTCACTGGCTGAGGGCTGCATAGAACGAGCTTGGCCTTGGCTCAAATGCCGTAGTCCATGCAGGCAGATCCCTAAACCACTGTAACTGGAAATTATCAGCTAACTATTCCTCACAGCTGAAGGGGGAGTTCTTTCTTGAGGTCAGTTCTTTATTGAGGCACCTCTAGATTGCCACAATGACCCTCTTCCATGTCCCTAACTGAGATCCAGAGATAAACAAGGATTAAACTTTACACTGAACTATAGCATGATAAGAAAATTAACCAATCCCTTAATCTAAGAAAGCAGTATGCAAATAGTTCTCTAAGGAAAGACAGATCTGTTATGGGACGATCGATTAACAAGGTCTGCCATGGACAAAGGAGGAGACAGCAATTGTGCAAAGAACATGTATTTGCCATCCCTGGCCTACACCTTCCCTCTGCCAATTCAAATCACCTTCAAGATTTAGCTGAAGCTTCACATTTTCCATAATTTTCTTGACTCCATAAAGGTCTCTCTATAAAGTCTCTCCTTTTATAACCAGTTACAACATTTATTACTGTCTCAGAATTCATCGCAGAATTTATATTTCCTGTATTATCTGACAATTGTTTCTTTCTATTGCAGCTAGTCCCAATTAACCAACTACGAACAATTTGATAGCAGATATAACATCTCACACTTTCTTACTCTTCCCTTCTTGAATAGCCCCACAACCACCCAACACACTGTAGAGAAAATAGTAGTTGGTCAATGCCTACATTTATATGTGTGGATCAAATTACTAGACTCACAGGTCCAGAGGAAATCAGCAACCTTGTTGGAGAAATTCAAGAGTATATGTCCTTCTGGGGCACCTCGGTGGCTCAGCGGGTTAAAGCCTCAGCCTTAGGCTCAGGTCATGATCTAAGGGTCCTGGGATCGAGCCCCACATTGGGCTCCCTGCTCAGTAAGGAGCCTGCTTCCTCCTCTCTCTCTGCCTGNTCTGTAAAAAAAAAAAAAAAAAAAAAAGTATAGGTCCTTCAAAATGCTCCAAAAGAAAGGAATAAGCATCATTCCCAGATAGATGTCTCTGCATACTTACTTGCATGTTTCTATTGCATGTATGCCTTTTACTGGCCCTAGTACCCACTGGCAGCTTATAGGAGGTCTAAGGAGAGAAATGAAGGCTTTACAAACATTTCTAGAATCTCTATCAGTTCCATCTCACCATCCTCTGAAATGTCTAACCTGAATTTTCTAATTTAACATAAATCTCCCCACAAGCACAACTTCAAGCATCCTGGCCACAAGCACCCCTTCCAACAACAGTAACACCACTAAGCCTCACAGACAGAAGTCGTGGGGCTGCTTCTGCTACTTTTCTCTGAAATTCATGCAGATAATAAAGTGTGGTTTCTACTTCTATTTTCACGGTCCAAATCCTCCAGGGACTGGTGAAGTCAACTCCATTTCCCTTATTCCCCACTTCTGCTATTTGGTTCCCATCCAGCCTCTCTTCAAGGATCAACTTTCCAGTTAACATGTTATAGAAAGAAACAAAACAGATCGAGGGAAAAAAGTAAATTTGGGATGAATCATTATTTTTTTTTCTATAAAACAGTTTGCCTTCTATACATTTGGCTTTATTTACCAGACAGGGTGGAGGAAGGACATTCGCTTCTAAACTCACCGAAGTTGAATCTACTCATTCAAATTAGCTTACCTTTTTAAATTTTAGCTAACATTACCAGTTTGCTAGTTCATACTATTCATAACATTTAAAGTAAATAATAGCTTTCAGGAAAATCTCTTTAAACCCTAGCCTAAAAATTAGTTCTCATCACATCCCATATGTTTACATGGTCACAAATGCCATCCTATTTTAAAGCTCACTTAAAAGAACGTCAGAAGGTAAGTGATTTGCCAGAGGTCACAGCGAATCCAGGGTGAGTCAGGAATAGAAGCCAACTGTTTGGACTAGCTGCCCCATGCTCTAATCACCTCAACAACATTCATTTCCACACACCCCATTATTACAGAGACACTTGTCCCAGAGCCCTGTCCAATTCATCTTCTATAACATAGGCTGTGGAAATACTCAAACCACCCCTCTCACTTCTCAAATATGACTCTGACTCATTGCAAAGTCTCCTTCCCAATTATACTCACTGAGTCATTTTCAGATCAAATAATCTAGTTAGTAAATTGGCAGTCTGTTTTCTTATTTAATACAAAATATCACTGTAAATGCTAAATATTTTGCCAACTCACATGTGTACAAATTTTTTCTCACTTCATATCATGTTGATGTGAACTGAGTTGAGTGCTCCCTATGTGCTCAGCACTATACTATTAGAGATACAAAATAGAGTCCTCAGCTTCCAGCAGTTGATCATTTATTGTAGAAGACAATTAAGCAGACAATACAGTATACAAAGTCCCATCACAGTGGAAATACCAAGCACCTTACATTCACAGAAAAGATATTTAACCTCATCTTGGAGGATCACAAAGACTGCTTTTAAGCTGAGTTCTTAGAGAAGATACCAGCCAGCTATTATGGGTCAAAGAGTGTCCCCCTAAGAAAGATATGTTGAGGGGGCACTGAGGTGGGTCAGTCATCAAGCATCTGCCTTCGGCTCAGGTCACAATCCCAGGGTCCTGGGATGGAGCCCGGCGCTGGGCTCCTTGCTCAGCGGGGAGCCTGCTTCTCCCTCTCCCACTCCCCCTGCCTGTTTCCTCTCTCGCTGTCTATCAAATAAATAAATAAAATCTTAAAAAGAAAGAAAGATATGTTGGAGTCCTAACTCCCAATACCTCAGAATTTGATCTTATCTGGTAATAGAGTATACAGATAATCAGGTTAAAAGTAGACCATTAGAGTAGACCCTTAACCAATGTGACTGGGGCAATTCGGAAACAGAGACAGATGGGCACACAGGGAAGTGATGTGAAGACACTGAGAGAGAACACCACGGGAAGATGGAGGACTGGAGTGATGTTATCTATAAACCAAGAAACACCGAAGACTGCCAACAAATTACAAGAAGCTAGGAAGAGGCAAAGAATTCCCCTACAGAGGGAACAGGGCCCTGCCAACACCCTGATTTCAGACTTCTAGTCTCCAAAACTGTGGGAAAATAGAGCTCTATTGTTTTAAGCCACACAATTTGCACTACTTTGTTACAGCAGTCCTATGAAACTAAGATGCCAGGACAAAAAAACCAAAAATCAAAAACCAAACCAAACAACAGCAACAACAAAAACAAAGGAGCATTCAGGTAAGGAAAATCAAGGGGGCAAATGCCTTAATATAAAACATTTCCCATGGCTAGTTTGAGTTCAGTATGGTGAAAACCCAAGTGTAGAGGACAGGAATGCTGAGAGCCAAGGCACAATAGGGAGTCAGAGCCCAGACCTTGAGTACTTGGTGTAACATATTTAGTCTGCCCTTTGTTACCATGGAATCTATGGATTCCCCCAGTGTTTCTACTATGGAGAGAAAATTTTCTGGATATTCTAAGTTCTGTACATCTGCTGATAAGCTTTAAACCCTGCATTTCCTCTGCCGTCAGCAGCAGCTTGAAGCATCAAAGCTTCTGTTTCAGCACTGCATCAAAACTCAGGAAGTTTTAAAGTTCATCCAAACACCCAGCTTTTGCTGAAAGAAGACACCAGGACTCTAGAGACAAGCAATGAACTGTCTCAAGGATCCCTCTAAAAATAAATATCCGATAAGTGGACCTTTATTTATATCCTCTAATGTCCTTTCCTATTCAGGTCTCCTCCAGTCAGAGATACAAGACACTATGTCAATTCCATCTAAGGGAAGATAGTCCCCCAATATGGGCCACAACACAAGTACAGCAAAACCCTGACACTCAGACCACTAATAGCCCCTTGCTTTTGCTTTATAACGAGACATCTAGGGCCATCGCCCTGGACCATGCAAACATGCTCACTTGGAAATGGGCTAAAATTAGCAGCTTCAAATCCTCTTTGAAATATCCCTACACTAAAAAAGGTATTTTTGGCAGACTTCCCATAAAGTCCAGCTTAATGCATTTCCTGCCAGACATCTGAATGGAGAAAAGCTCAAATGATCTACCAAACTGAGGAATTCTGGTCAGTGAAGCAAGGCTTCCCCTAGCTCAAAAGAACTGAGAAAGGGAACAGAAAGGAGGAGATGCCCTTTAGGAAGATGTGTGAAGAATCAAGGACTTTCTTTCCACCTCTGATGTGGGCGAATGTCACCTTAACGAGAAGAACTGCCTAATGGAAACACAGCAGAGAAAGCATGCCAATAATGAGTCAAATGCCTGCAATGCTTGGTTTCACAGCCTGGTCACTGGGTCTGTGTTTAGAGCAAGTGTCACATGTGCAACATTTCAACCTCTTTGTGAAGACCGAACTCCCATTTAAGAAGTCTGATGGCTGGAGAAGACTGAGTTTTCCTCCTCCTTTCAAATACACACATTGGGCTTAAACTTTGATGGTTTTTAGTTATAGCTGATTTTGTTTCCTTTGGGTTGCCTACATTGAAATTAAGGGAATTAAATGTGGGTTTATTGCTAGGTACAGCACCCAGTTGTACAACATCCAAACAGCGGGGTTATTTGATTTTAGTATTACAGTACATTTTTACTCATAGCAATCTGTATTCACCTTCCCTAATATCCCTGGGTAGAATTTGCCCTTCAACCCTCTCTTGAGTCTTTGTCCACGGTTTAGTGAAGTGCTTACCCCACTTTCATTGTAACTTAGTGCCATATCTCTTCCTGTGTAACAATGGCGTCTTAATCATCTTTGAATCCCCAGCTGCCAAGAAAGAACATGTATACCATTAATTCTTCCCAAATTAATGAATAACATACATCTTGGACAACCACAATATTGCAGAGCCAAATCTGCCATTTCAACTAATCACTGCTTGTCCTGAGAGTTGTACCAACACTCTTGCTGGTGATTGCTAAGAACACAAAAGGGCACACATAAGGCCCCTCAGGGAATGCTCTCCTGTTGCCTAATCTCAAATTTCCCCACCTTTGATTCTTCTTTCTCACATTCCTTAGAAGGCAGAAAATAGCTAAGTAGGTAAGCAGCTTTAAAGATGTTATTCTAAAACAAGGGAGTTGCAACCATATAGTATGTTCTATTATATAGATGTTTACATGCACATAGTTTAATACTGCATTTATATAAACTATGCAAGCTAAATATAATTTCTACTCTTTATTTAAATGTGTTCTTTGCAAAATGCAATAAACTTCTTTATAATCAGGGGATCTTGGCTTATAATAGTTTGTGTTAAAAATACAAAGCATTTAATTGGCTTTCCCATCTACCCTCTTCACACTCTCATCATCTCAGGAGGTGAGAGGCAAAGCATTGCCCTCCTTTGCCTGAGGGGAAAAGAGAGCATGAGTCGGTGTGTGACTGAGTTAAAAGAGCAGTGCTGTGGAACCACTCTGGAGTGAATATAGCAGATTGCAGCACAGGGCTGGTCCATCTTGGCTTTCATTCAAAAAGGGTTTTGTTGGGGAAGCAGAGTAATACCTCTATTAATGAAGAAGTTATGCTCAAATAGCACACTTTATTGTCAGAAACTTTATTAGCAGAGCTCAAAATACATGAGGCATTAGGGATATATTCTGGTATGTCAGTAAAGGAGCCAATTATGGTCTGATCATATCATCAACACTAACAGAAATAATATACATTCTAGAAAATAAAATTATGATACAAAGACCTTATGGCAAAAGGAGGGCAAAATTTGGGTTTGAGGAAGTCTAAAAACAGAAAAGTTATATAGTCTTCCAGTTATTGGAAGAAACATGTATAACTAAAATATATATGGCCCATTATCCTCATCTCAAAATTTCTGGGCTCTATTCAGAACCTAGAAATAAGTCACCCAGAGAAACAACTACAACTAAACCTTCTCATTTTTCCTATGAAAGTTAACAGTCATCTAAGAGGAAAGAATCATGAAGCAGTTTTTGTAAGTCCAACTAGAAAGAGAGACAGTGAGAGATAGTAGAAAAAGAAAACAGGCTTAGAGACCAGACAAGCCAGACTGAGAATCTTACTGTCTAAACTGGGCTAAATTACCTCACCTACTGGAGCCTTTGTCCTCCTCATCAATAAAATAAAGGTATTTAACTTACCAGGTGATTTGAAAATTTGAGAATATGTAGGTAAATCATTTAACATGGTTCCAAGCAAATACCAGTGTTCAATAAAAGGGACCTATTATTATAACTAAAATATTAAATTACATTTACCATCAGCACAGACTTGTGGAAAATGAGATTTAGTAGTATTCAGGTCCAAAAGCAATTTGTCCCCTATTAAAAGAATTTTAAATGTCAGCGAACAAGAGGAAGAAAGTCTTTTCTTTATATAACAGAAAGGGATACATAAAAGGTAAGTGATTGAAAGATTAAAACCACACTAAAATGTAATCAATCAATCAATCACCAAGTGTAAATTGTTGACACTAGATTCTTTCCAATTTTTGTTTTACTGGGAAAGAAAAGGGATATTAAAAAGCAGGGAAATCAAAGAAGGGAAAGAACAACCTGAAGAAGAAAAGGAACCAGAAAGAAGAGAATGGGGGTGTTCAAATTGAGTTTAAACAAAAAATACATTTAGAGGAAGAAATGGAAGGCAAAAACAACTATTTACAACAACAAGAATATATTCCTATTTCTAAATTTTCCTGATTAAAACAACTAAGATGCTAAATAAAATGTAAAATAATACGATTTTAATATATTTTTTTAAGCAAGCATAATATTTTTAAAAACCATAGAACTAAAAACAAAGTAACAGGACCCTGGAGTAAAGTTGGCTTTTGCCCCCAAGAGTTCTTCATCTTAGACACAGTGTAAGCAGCAGACAGGAAATAAAATTGGAGAGGGTTAAAGGTGAATGAACTAGTAGAAGATCCTCGCATTGATGGAATCCCAAAGGTCTCTATCCTCAATGTAAGAGTAAACTTGAAATGAAATATGCTATATAGTGGTGATTAACAAAGAGACTTTTCTGCCATGGCCTTGGTTCTATGTGAAGGAAATTGATTTCTTATCACCATTTGTAAATGCAACTGTCCCACACAGAGGTTAGTGATCCAAATTTGTTTTTATCTGTATGATCATAAAATATCAAAGTGGGTAATTTAATATAAAGTGATCCAGAGTTGTTAGGACCAACAAATGACATCCAGAAGCAAATATAAATCCTCTTTAAAAGAATTAAAATTCAACCTGGTCTTTGGAAAATAGCACTGAATATATAAGGAAAATAGTTAACCCATAGTGAAAATTAAAACAAAAAATCAAATCACAAACCATACCCAAAGAGAAGACATAATGAAGAGGAATCAGAAGAAATAGCAGAAGATACAGACCCATAAGGACTTCAGAAATTGACAGTTATATACAGCACAGAAATGAAAAAAAATGGATGTGTTTAAATTTTTTTAAAAAGACAGAAAAACATGAAAAGTGATTGGGGAATGAGTAATTAAAAAGGATGACCAAACATATTTGAAAAAGAATCAAAACAGAACTTCTATAAATTAAAAATGCAATTACTTAAGTTAAAGGAACCAATGGATGCATTAAACAAAAGAATAGATAGCACTGCAGAGAGAATTAGTGAACTGGAGATAAATTTTTTAAAAACTATCCAGAACATACTCCAGAGAAACAAAGAAATAGAAAATAAGGACACAGATTCACAGAAATAAAAATGAGATCATATAATCAAAAGATGGAATTAATAGAGAAAATAAGAAAGAGACAATATTCAAGGACATACTGGCTGGGAAATTTTCACAATTGATGAAAAAAAAACACTAGCAGTCAGATACAGAAAACCCCAAAAAAATTCCATACAGGGAATTATTAGGATATCACACCTAGATAAAGCAGAATGAAACTATAGGGTACAAAATAAAAAAGAGGAACCTAAATGCAACCACAGAAAAATGNTATAATCAAAAGATGGAATTAATAGAGAAAATAAGAAAGAGACAATATTCAAGGACATACTGGCTGGGAAATTTTCACAATTGATGAAAAAAAAACACTAGCAGTCAGATACAGAAAACCCCAAAAAAATTCCATACAGGGAATTATTAGGATATCACACCTAGATAAAGCAGAATGAAACTATAGGGTACAAAATAAAAAAGAGGAACCTAAATGCAACCACAGAAAAATGACAGCTCATCTACAAACAAATAAGGCAATTACACTGACTTTAGAATCTAGAGACTGTAAAATAGTATCTTTGATGTTTTGAAAGAAAATAACTTTCAGCATAGAGTTTTATCTATGTTGAAACATGGAAACAATCTTTCGAGAACTGGGGAGGAGGGAGAAATAGACATTCTTAGAAAAACAAAAACTGACATTTTTACCACTAAAAGATCTTCACTAAGGGAAACTGCAAAGGATCTTCTTTAAACAGAAAGAAATGATCCAGGAAGTAGGAAGAAATGCTGAGTGGGACACTTCTTGTGTGCCTCTTCAAATTCTCTTGGTCAAACCTTTCATTCCAGCCACAACTGCACCAGCTAATTGTATGCAAACTTTAATCAACTTCACCCATCTGTAGCCTGACAGCACTGCACCTTTCACTTCCTGCCCTGGGAATTCTTACACTTGCTTAACTCAGGACTAGCAAGTAATTAATGCCTCAAAGGACAAATGGAACTTTTGACCAATGGGGACTGGGAACAACTAATAATGCCTCTACTTCTTCCCCAAAATGGACAATCTGAGACTCCTTCAGTAAGGCTCATGCCATGGTCTTAAAAGATTGCATACCCAGTTACCTCTAGCAGTGATTAATTCAACATCCCACCTTTATACTGTCTCTCCCTCCTTGTTTATTTCACTTTACTCCCGGATAAACTACTTGCTTATGAACTTTTGTCTCAGACTCTGCTTTCTGGGAGCCCTGGATAATAAAATACTGTATTAAAAAAATGATAATGACTAATTTGCTGAATGTGGAAGCACCAAAAAATACGCTAAGTCGAAAATACTTCAAATAAAGGCATGTTAAATTGGGAAGGACCTGATAAGAGTTAATGGCTTCTAAAATCCTTTTATTGCTTGAGCAATGGGTAAAATATTAAATAATTTTAGACTTAGTTAAGTATGCATTTTAAAATAGCAACAAAACCACTAAGGGAATAAATATAAACTGTACAATTTCTAAAGAAGGAAGAAAAGAGAAAGACTTGGGGTGTGGGGATGTTGAACAGGGAAGGCAGGGCTAGGCTGGCTGGAAACTCATCCAGAATAAACAAACAAAATTAAGGAAAACAAGGAGCAGGAAAAAAGTAACAGACACACGTCACTATCCATTTACCCAAACTCACAGAATCCACAACAGCAAACTATGGACTTTGGGTGATTATGATACGTCAATGTAAGTTTATCAATTACAACAAATGTACCACTGTGGTGGAGGATGTTGATAATTGGAAAAGCTACGCATGCGTGGAGACAAGGAGTATGTGGGAAATATTTGTATCTTTCCCTGAATTTTTTTTCTGTCAGCCTAAAACTGCTCTTAAAAAAGGGGGGGGGGAACAAATGGAAAACACAAGCTAAAAACTAGAAACAATTCAAATATACCAATGTAGACTGCCTAAGTTTTCCAAATAAAATAAAAATGCTATCATGCTGATTAAAAGAAAATTCAAATATATGCAATTTATAAGAGATACTCCTAAAACATAAGGAAAGAAAAAAAGTAAACAGTTAATAGGAGAAATAGGAAAACCACGTCTGGAATAAGCTAAATAATATGCCCAAGGTCACAGGTTCCTAGTGATTTTTTTTTTTCCTGATTCCTGCATCCAATTGTTTTTCCATTATGTCATGCCAGTTACTGAGGATAGGGCCACTATTTTATTCATCTTTATGTATCTACCATCCAGCACAACAACAAAGCAATATCTGCTGATTTCATGAAATCAAAATTGTACTAGTGTGCAATCCATCAGAAACATGGTAAGCCTTCTCAAAAAGAGCAACAATGTTTCATTTAATTTATGAAGATTGATTTGTTCTGATATTTCTAACATAATAAATGAGCATTATTTCTCCCTAGAGGATAAAATCAAGGCATAACTCAACTTAGGAAATGTCTACATGTGTGGTCATTTATAAGGTGATAGGCATGACCATAAAAGATGGCATTCATTTATTCTACAGATATTTATTCACCTAATCTGTGCCAGGTACTGGGTAAGCATTTGGATACAATGAAAAATAAGAAGACACAATCCTTGACATTTTGATGTTTCTGGACTAGTTGTACAGCAAAGTGCCAGTCTAAAGTAATTTAAATTTAGATTAGTTTAAACAACTTAAATTTTATTGCTTTTAGATTATATTGTAGTTTTGAAATTTCTTGACCTCAAAGAAAAATTTCAGCTAGTCTTAATTTGTTAATTTATAATCTTGGGCACATCATACAGTCAATTAGATCATTTCCTGCTCTGAAACTCAAGTTTCTTATCTCAGATTTTGAAAATAATCCCAACCTCTCATTATGACAATTATTTGAAATGATGTGCCAGGCATAGTGATGTTCAATAAATGCCAATTCTCTTTAGAACCAAATTGTTACTAGCATGCCCAAATTTAATATAAACCATATACCATTTGTAAATATTAAGCATTATGCAGTCTGGGAATCAGGTTTCAGAAAAAGGGAGACATCCAGATGCAGCAAGACTGTTATTTATTAGAAACAGGTTTGCTGAGGTCTAAATGGGAACATAATGTATGTATATTTATTCATATTTTGTATCTATTACATAGATGGTGACCTACCCACTATGATTTGAGTAGTCTACTGGCATTGATTTGCTATAATGATCCTATTATATCCTATAGAGTTAACACATATAGTGTAAGGTATTGCCGTCCACCCCCGAAAAAGCGTATGATCTAATGAAAACTTAAAAAACACTGTTTTGACCATTATTTCCAAGTTCATTCTTCACCCAAGCAGACGGAGAAATGTATTATTAGATATGCTGCATAAAGCTAAAGACTTTGAAATTAATAGAGACCTGGTTGCCACAGGATATGACTATACCTAATGGGCTATTAAAAAATGATTAATATATGTCCCAGTGGGCCAGCAAAGAGAAGGACCATGATTATGCATAAAAATGAAGAATTTGACTTATTGTGGCAACAAAAAGTGCTAGTCCAAGTTGCAAAGCACTGACTGTGGGGAGGCTAAAAGCTTTCGCTGGCTTTATTAGCTTCTAAAGAACAATATTTCCTAAAGAAAAAACAAAGCAGAGTTTACTACAATGAGCTTCGTGTTTGGTCTTGCTGCAGTTGCTCAATCTTTCGATGTTAAGTGCTATTTTGCCTCTGATTCACCATGTCAGTGTTCCATAAGTCAACTGCACGAGAGTAGCATTAAACAGTGCCTTTGGGAAAAATACTAAACTCCTTAGGATGTTGGGATGAAAGATGCTTTGTAATCGTAAGAATTTATTAATAATTCTTTTTATCCAGACTCTTATTTTCCAGTATTTTCCATTGTAGATGCAAAGTTTAAGATGGCTGATGTAGGAAGATCCTGAACTCACTTCCTCCCACAGATATGCTGAGTCTACAGCTACATACGGAACAATTTTCACTTTAAAAATCTAAATGCTGGGGTGCCTGGGTGGCTCCGTAGGTTAAGGTTTAGACTCTGGGTTTTGGCTCAGGTCATGATCTCAGGGTGGTGGTATCAAGCCCCACATGGTTGGGCTCCAAGTTCAGCGGGAAGAGTCAGCTTGGGATTATGTCTTTCTTCCTCTCCCTCCCCCTCTCTCTCTCCCCACTCCTATGCATCCAGGATCTCTCAAATAAATAAATAAAAGCTTTAAAAAACAAACAAAAGACAAAAGCCTAAATGCTGGCTGAGTGATGACCACACGTGGAGCATACGAGAAGAAAACTACATCTAAGCGGGTAGGAGAGACTGGAACAGAATCTCAGCATACCCGCCACCTCTGGCGCACTGACCCACCGAGGAAGGAAACTCAAAACCCAGAGCTTCTCCCTGAGGAGAAAAGGTTTGAACCCCACGCCAAGTACCCCAAAATTGAAGACATGCACTTGAGAAACAAGCCCGCCGAAATGTCTAACTTTGAAGACCTCGGTTTCTTAGATTTTTGGTCTGTATTTCAGGTGGGATGATGGTGCCGTTAACTTTTCTGAGCTCTGAACAGAATTTTCACTGCTTGCTTGAAAACTCCATTTGGGTGGAATGAAGCATATTTAATTCAAGGTGTCCAAAACAACCCATGAACTCCATCACGTATTTGGAGTCTCAGAGTCGGAAATCCGAGAACCGCCTCGAACCTCGACTCAGCACCCGCCGAAGCCCTTCACCGCACGACCAAACCTCCACTCCACGCTCGACCCGGCCCGTGGGTCCCACGCCATTTGTCCTGCGTCCCCCTCCCAAACGCCCCAGCTGGATCAGTGCAGTCACCCTTCCCCGGCTTCCTCCACGCCCACCCGAAGCCTCGGCTCACCTGAAATAGGGTCCAGGCACGAAAGACCCCCTAGGTAAGCGGCGCGACACTCCACGTGCACTCCGAGGCTACGATTCGTACACCACACTCCGAGGAAACGTGATGGCGTCCTTAACCTATCCAGCAAGTTGAATAATGGTTATCCAACTTGCGCCCCATAGTGCAGGACACTGGGATAATGGGTGTCACCCAGAAAGGAACCCGTAGTACCCCTATGCAGTGCGCCGGTTCTCGCGACAGCTGCCGGAGGACACCTCCCCACTGCCTGGCTCTCGTGGCCCGCGGGGTTTGTGCTCCGGAGTCTCACAGGTTGTTGCCAACGGAGAGAGCGTTTTTAAACAGCCGCGATCAGCAAGGCACAGCAAGAGGCAACAGACCCGAAGGGCGCCTGGGTGGCTCAGGAGGTTAACCGCCTGACCTGGGCGCGGTCATGGGATTGAGCCTCCCGTCAGGCTCTCTGCTCAGTGGGGAGCCTGCTTCTCCCTCTTCCTCTGTGCTCTCTCTCTCTCTCTCTCTCTCTCTCTCAAATTATTAAAAATCTGTGAAAAAAAAAAAGGTGGCAACAGACCTGGGAGCTCGATCTTCTGTGAAAGAGACCTATTAACTAATTATCGTGGCTGCGACCTGAGGCGCAGGCCTCTTCTAAACGTTTCAGGGCTGACTGTAATCCTTTCCAGAGACCTGGGAGGACAGGCGCCATCTTCTGCTCGCCTTCTGCGCTGCCGCGGTTCCAGTGTCTCCTGGAAGGCAGCTTTATCTGAGGTTTACTCGCAGGGGACACCTCGATGGCTTGGCTCTGGTGACTGATGGGGCTTGCACTGCTCGATTCCAGGGGACGGTATCGATCAGAGGCCTGATGCTGTTCGTAGGCTGCACCCCTAGGGCACTGCAAAGACAGCCGGCTGAGGCACACCCCACAGTCTTGCCACTGGGCTTGTCCTGGAGCTTCAGACTGGGGAGCAGGCTTCAGGTCTGACACACATTTAGTGGCCTATGGAGCTGCTTTAAAGGAACACAGACTGTGGGTGCCATCTTGACACTCTCCTGTGCCCAGCTGCAGCTCACCAGTATCTCCCAGGAAGGAGCTTCTAGACTCGTCTGGAGCCCAGGTTGTTGCAGCTGATGCAAGGGGAAACTGCCAGATCACCTGGCTCTAGTGACCAGTGAGATGTAGACTTGTAGCCCCTCAGTTCTATTACATATATATGTGTAGCCTCTTAAAAGTTGTTCCCTGAGTGCCTG
Organism: Ailurus styani; assembly: GCA_002007465.1. Lineage (NCBI taxonomy): Eukaryota > Metazoa > Chordata > Mammalia > Carnivora > Ailuridae > Ailurus > Ailurus styani. Next base: position 8,597,312 of record LNAC01000042.1, read on the forward strand.
TCTTCCAACCTGAATCTAGGTGATGAGGTCCTTCCCTTGGGACACTGACAGGTATTGGCACATCCTCAACTACTTGAAGCTATTAAAAATATAATAGGCTGCTTGCACAAGCACAGAGGTTTGAGAAATGATCAAGAACTGGGGTGGGGCTGAACAAGAAGGTTTATCTCCCTACATGAGGTCATGCATTCAAAACTGGGAGAAGTGGTGGTTTCGTCTACTCTTTACAAACCAATACACAGAGTCAAGCAAAATGAAGAAACAGAGAAGTATGTTCTAAATGAAAGAATAAGATAAGGGGCACCTGGGTGGCTCAGTCATTAAGCGTCTGCCTTCAGTCCTGGGATCGAGCCCCACATCCGGCTCCCTGCTCAGCGGGAAGCCTGCTTCTCCCTCTCCCACTCCCCCCTGCTTGTGTTTCCTCTCTCACTGTGTCTCTCTCTGTCAAATAAATAAATAAAATCTTAAAAAAAAAAAAAGAACAAGATAAAACTCCAGGCTGGGGGAGGGACCCTTAAATGACAAATAGCTTACCTGATAAAGAGTTCTAAGTAATGGTCATAAAGATGCCTCACCAAACTGGGGAGAAGAATGTAAAAACACAATGAGAGCTTCAAAGTGAGAAATATAAAAAACTACCAAATAAAAGTCACAGAGTGATAAATACAATATGTAAACAGCCCAAGTGTCCATCCAAAGATGGATGGATAAAGACATTGTGAGGTATATATCTCACAATCTCACACACACACAAGGGAATATTAGTCAACTATAAAAAAAGAATGACATCTTACCATTTGCAACAACATGCATGGACCTCAAAGGCATTATGCTAAGCGAAATAACTCAGAGAAAGGCAAATATTGTTTGATTTCTCTTATATGTGGAATCTAATAAAACAAGCTCATAGATCCAGAAAACAGACCGGTGGTTGCAAAAGGCAGAGGCAGGGAGCAGGGTTTGGGGGAGGAGAGTGAATTGGGATTTTTTAGTTTAAATAAGTTGAATAAAATTATTTTAATAAAAATTTTTTAAAAATTCCATTCTCAATGAACAATATAAAGCCCCATCTCTGCCTTCCAGAACACAAACTAAAACAATTGGTAATGCCTAACACTGAAAAATTAAGGTTTAAAATAGGTCATTGCAGTAATTCATATGGGAAAAGGTAGCATTTAGGGTGATAGTGATGTAGAGGTTAAGAAAAGTAGAAGAATTCAAGGGATATTTGGGCAAATTATTCAAGAGATATTTAGAAGATAAAGTCAAGAAGTCTAGACTGAAATGGGAAGATGAAGGAAAGCATCGAAAGTGACTCTTAGATTTTTGGTCTGTATTTCAGGTGGGATGATGGTGCCGTTATCTGAGATATAAACCATTGGAAGAAGACAACGTTAGAGGTAGGAGAGTGATGGAGTTCATGGGTTGTTTTGGACACCTTGAATTAAATATGCTTCATTCCACCCAAATGGAGACGAGGAAACGTTGTACGCAGGCGCACAGAGCCCCGCTCTGCGGCTGAGATCATGACCTGAGCCGAAGGCAGAGGCTTTAACCCACTGAGCCACCCAGGCGCCCCCAAGTATCTTTTCTGAGCTTTCTCAGAACACAAACTAAAGATTCTTGAAATATTACAAAGCTTTGTGTCTCTACTGTTCTGTATTCGGGGCCACATTATGAATAGATTATGTCTTTCTTCTCAGCAGCTATAAGATGAGCCATTAAATCTCTCAGATAGTTTGGATGCCTTTGTTGTTGAATAAAACATTTTTAAAATTCAGATTCTTCTTTTATAGTTACTTTTAAAACTTTCCCTCTTTGGCTTCATTTTGAGTGTTACTGATTATTTCTTATTATTATTACCTTCTAAATACTGTCAGTCAAATAATAAACATTTCCAGAAGCCACGCATGAAAGAAAAAGTTGTGGAGGTGACAAGAAAATTGATCATGACATTTGTAAAATTAAAAACATAATAGTCAAATATCTTCTTTGAAATGAATGACTAAAGACAGTTAAGTACATTAAATTTTAACTCACCATTTTAGGAATGGAAAGGCCAATCAGACCTCTTTCAGCCATTTATGATAAGTCACTAAATCTAAAAGTTTACTTAACTACACAAACATTGCAAAAAAATAATGAGAAAAAGCTCCCCTTGGTGAGAGGGAAGATAGGAAAGAGAGACTTTCTAGCAAAGACCAAAATGCCAGGTTTATAGATGCTTCCTTCTACTGACTTTGGTTATTTCAATATCTGTCCCACAAAACACAAATTCACACACTTATGTACTTACAGGGGAAGGAGGACTATACTTTAGTACTTACTATGTCCTCAACACTTGATATATTTATCTTATTTAATCTTTACTGCTAAAGATTAGGAAGCACGTATTATCATCAGCCCCATTTCACAAATGTTTATAGTGAAACTCAGAAACCTAAAGTAATTTGCCTGAAGTCACATGGCTAATAGAGATAAAGTTAGATTTTCATACACAGATCTGATTAAGACCAAGCCTAAACTCTTACCATTATTTTCATTCATCCATTCATTTTGTTGAACACCTGCTATGTTCCTGGTCATATAATGGGAATGCAAATCCTTCTAAGATAACACTCTGTACCTTGGGGAATCAAGAGCTCCATCCTGGGAAATGTGTAGGAAGTAGAAGTGTCTATGCTGCCAGGCAAGAAGCAGAGGAGGTTGGTCAGGACAGATGACAGGAAAAGATGAAACCAAAACCAAGTCTTCAAACGTGAGTAGGTGTGGCCACACAGGCCAAGAAAAGAAGGCTTTAGAGACAGAGCAGTGTGGACAAAGGCAGATTAGCCTGAAATTTTAAATATAGGAGAAATTTCAGGGCACCTGGGTGGCTCAGTCATTAAGCATCTGCCTTTGGCTCAGGTCATGATCCCAGGGTTCTGGGATCAAACCCCACATCAGGCTCCCTGCTCAGCTGGAAGCCTGCTTCTCCCTCTCCCACTCCCCCGCTTGTATTCTCTCTCCCGACATCTCTCTCTCTCTCTCTCTCTCTCTCTCTCTCTGTGTCAAATAAATAAAGTCATACACACACACACACACACACACACACACACACACACACATATATGAGAAATTTCTAGAATACAAGTTTCAAAGAAAGGTGTGGGATTTGGGTGCCATTTTTTAGATGGGAACTTGAGAATTTTTCAAATGCCTTTCCCACATAAAGTAGCCTATTCATAAAATAGTGAAATCTGTGTGAGAAAAAGCAAAAACAATAAAAAAATCAATTCCAATAAAATTGGTCAGAGGATCAAGTTAAAAAGCATTGTTTATACAGAAAGCATGGAGCAGGATTTACTTTCTCATACTGAAAGTGAATCTACAGACTGTGCTCACAGACTGCATCCCTAGTTATAGCACCAGTGTACCCTGAGATTTTAGCAAGGGCTGGGTTGGTTTTGGGGGTGTCATTTAGAATTTATGAACATATTACTGGAACCAGGGAATATCCATAAGGACAGTATATAGTGTAGCAGCTCCTTTTTCTAGACTCTACACCACTTCCTCTAAAATACACAATGAGTAATTCCATTTCAGTGTAACACTAGCTACTCTGTGATGTGCTCTAGAGCCAGCTTCACAAAGATTGTCCTGAGCAGCCTGAGGGACTTCCTCTTGGCCTTTTGGCTAACCTATGCATTGGCAGGTGACAGGAAGAAAGAAAAATGAGGTGAAGTATCCCAATTAGGATGCTCCAAAGGTAACCCTAGATTGGAGGAAACGACGGGCAGATTAACTCAAGTTGGCACCAGTTTCCATGGGATCCTTACCAGAAGCAGCTGCAGCAGTCTCTTCAAGCACCATGGCTGCCAACATCTGATGAGACTCCCAGGGGCCCCACTGAGTGAACCATGCACTAGATTGATTTCACATTAATAAGCTTCAGCCTCTGGGTTTTTAGGCAAACCACTGAGCAATGTGCTTCATTTTGGGGGGGGGGTGGTAAGGGGAAGCAGAGTGAGGTTATATTTAAATTTCCATTGTCTTTTTTTTTTTAAGATCTCATTTATTTGTATGACAGAGAGAGAGAGAGAGAGAGAGAGAGAACAAAATCAGGCAGAGTGGCAGGCAAGCAGAGGGAGAGGGAGAAGCAGGCTCCCTGCTGAACAGGGAACTCCATGCAGGGCTCCATCCCAGGACCCTGGGATCATGACCTGAGCTGAAGGCACACGCTTAATGGACTGAGCCACCCAGGCACTCCTCCATGGTCTTTTAAACTCCTGCTGTGCAGAGAAATCCAAAGATGAAAAATGGTGAACAACAGACTCACATAATAAATTGCCCCAAAAATGTGTTCATAATCATATGATAACCAAAAATGGGAATCAGGCCACCAATTACATTAAATTCATGCTACTTTGGCAGGGATTGTTAAATTAACTTTGAAAGCAACAATTAGACCCTTGGTAGAACACCAGGAAGATTTTTCCACTCCTGTCTCTTTCTGTCTCCATCTGTCTTCACCCCTTACCCTTCCCTGCCTACTCTCCCTGTCTCCCTCTGCCTCTCTTGTCTTCTATCACTCTGCCTTTCTCCAGAATTCTGCCACGATCCTCTAAAAATGTTTTAGGTTTAAGTCATTGGAATAATGGTTTCATTTGATAGAAAAGGGCTTGTGGGTTCTTGACCTAAGTAGGACACACACACTCAGAATTAAACTATTTCTAGCAATAAAATGAGACTCAAACAGAATTTCCTTTTATGGGTCTCTAAACATTGAGGGAATAAACAATCTACTGCAATAAATTTTTGTGTCAAAAGATAAGATGTGGATCAACCAGTCACAGAGCCTTTCCTTTTCTCTCAAGCAATATTTCTTTATGCCAAGTGTTCTTTTACTTTCTTTGGAAAGGTGGAAGCTAGCACACTGCCAGATGTAGATATTGTTTCCCACACATGGGAAAGAACTTCCCTGAGCTGCACACATGCCATGTTAAAAGAATTGATTAAAAAATTTCTGAAACTTGCCTCCTAAACTTTATGAATGAACCCATTATATATCTCATTCTGTATTTTCTTAAAAACAGATTTGTAATGAGGTATTTCATGCCCCTTAAATAATTTAAAATCTCAAAGATGCAATTTTCACCAAGGCCTTAGCATACACATTGGTATGTACTGCCCTTCTTTACCCATCTAGTCACAGGGATATTTCAGTCTTTCAGTATTTTCTATATTGGTTTGAAAGAGCTATTTATTATCACAGAATCATCTCACCAGTAAATATTTATAGGCAGTTTTATTTCTAGTTTAGGGTTTGAGCTTTGTACCTAAAAGAGGTATTGTTGATTTCCTATTTTAGTTTTTGATAGAGAGTGTGTTTATGGCATGGCTGTGGGAGGTTTTTTCTTTAATAATTTACAAAATTACCTGCAGTAAAATCTTCACCTGTTCTTTGTTTTCTTAGCACCACAAAATTGGAATTACATATAAAATCTTTCCTCCAGGAGATTTATGTCCACCGTGGAAAGAAAATCTCCACTTAAATTTTTATGAAACATCGAAATTACAGTCAGCTTTAGCAAAACAATACAAAGGAGCCTTTTGTTGGGCAAGGAGTATTTCCAATATTTGAAGACATCATTCTTTATCTCCCATTTAATTTTTATTTTCCTGCGGAAGCTTCTTTTGGTTTCATTGATTCCCCTGTTTGTAAGTGCAGTGCTAATTTGTCTTTCATTACAGAAAGTTCCAAGTGCCAACCACAGAGGCTAACCCCAGCCAGAGGACAGGCCTCCAGACTGGCTGTGCTTTTCACAGTTTAATTTGAGGTTGTTACATGAAAAGGCTGATGGCTGGTTGTTTCCCTCTTTTCCCTAAGAAGGATCATCCCATCCTCGAAGAAGGCAATGGTTCCCACCTGGCAGCCCCAATTTAGCTGCACAGGGAAGAAAAGAAAACCCAATGCTGTCCTTCACTTGATTTGAACTTAAATCTCTAGTTATTGAATTATGTGTTTTAATAAAGGGTTTATATAACATCCACAGAGCAGTTATCAATTAATTACCCATGGAAATGTAAGGGATGTTACACAGTGGTAGTTATTATACCCAGGGCATTAGACATATGTTACATAAAAGATGCAGTCACCTTGAAATTATATTGGCAAGGCTCCCTTTTTTCCTATAGAATTTATACATTCTAATGTGAAAATTGAGTTAAAAACCTATTAGGATATAGGAATGGCATGTTCCAAATGGTTTAAGACAGGCTTATACACATTTCCAGTAAGCTCAGCAGAAGTTTAGGAAAATGTGCCCACCGTTTGAGAAATGTCTTTGGTTCTTAGGGTATTCTTGCCTTCTGTGGATTTTGGGGTATTTCAGAGAGCAAATAGGCAGCTCATTTAGAACCCTGGCTCCATCTGAGTCAACCCATGGGTTCATCCAGAGCCACCCACTTAGGTGGGGGGAGATGATGTGTGTCCCTCCAGGTAGGTGCAGTCCTAAGGCTGAGAGCTGTGTGCCTATGCACAGCACCTGAATGCAGGTGACAGAAAGGACAGGGTAGAATGAATAATGGAGAAGATGGATCGTGACAGTGACCCAGGATATAACTAACAAAGAAGGAGAGAGAAGAGATCTTCCAGATCCCAGAACAGTAGTGGCAACCACTGAGCACAGCAGAACCACTGGGGCAGGGAGACAGAGAGGTCCTGGTAGGACCTCAAGCCTGTGATAAGGTTGCAAACAGGTTTAAAAGGATTATTCTGCTCTGTATATGCCCTGAAAACTGCCCAAACTCTCAGCCTCCAAACGATTTTTCCATGGCTGGAATAAAAGCTCATCTTTCTTTTGGGGAGCATAACGTGGTGGTGTTTTTGTTTTGTGTTTTCTTAATTTATCAGGGATAAAAATTACCTTCCTTCCTGGCTGAAGAAATTAAGGAGTTGCATTAGCTATTTTTGAAGCTATAATCTAAAGTATCAGGAAATCAAAGTCATTACTTTGGGGCATTGTACTACATTGATTTTTAGAAAAATTACCTCCATGGTTATAGTTTAATTAAAAAATACCAGAAACCAGTGAAATGTTTTCATTTAGCTACTCATTAAACAAATTTGAACAAAACCTAAGTCAAAAATTCACCCTTACACATTGCTTCTATAAAAATAGAAGGAATTCGTTCATGCATTCAGCATTCAGTTTTGATTGAGTTCATCCCTGGAGAGTCCCTATGGGGGAAACATAAACAAAGGACCAGCCCCTCAGCTCAAGAGTAAAGGGAGAGGCAGCAATGGAAACATACAGCTAACCCTTGAATAATAAGGGGGTCTTATTGTTTTCAACACAGTTGAAATCTTTGTGAAATTTTTGACTCCCCTCAAATTTGACTTCTAATAGCCTACTGTTGACCAGAAGCCTTCCCGATGACATAAACTGTCGATTAACACATATTTTGTATATGTTTTACGTGCTGTTTTCTTTCAATAAAGTAAGTTAAAGAAAAAGGTTACTAAGAAAATCATAAGAGAGAATGGATTTACAATACTGTATTGTATGTATCGAAAAGAAATCTGTCTCAGTGGACTCATGCAGTTCATGTGTTGTTCAAGAGTCAACTGTAATCATGTCCCAAGTGCATAAGTAATCTGCCAGGGTGCCATGGGAAGGGATGTGAACACCAAGAGACATGAGGGCCTTATTCTAGAAGAAAAAACTGGGCAAGGAATGCAGGGTCACAGCTAAGCCTTGACAGACTGACAAAAGTTCAAAAGATGGAAAAAGGGGAAATGAGACCTCATGAAGAAGACCCACAAAGCACAGAGTGAGTCCCCCAGGGTCCACTATTCTTTCCTACAACCGTGATTATATAAGACATCTGCAGTGACTCTTGGGTCGGCCTCTTCTGGTTCCTGTATCTGAGCAGGACTAGGACACTGAGAAGGCCCAGAGTTTTTCTGGGAGCCAAGATTTTCCCTAGAAAACCTACTGACTCTAATGTGAGAGTGACTATGAAAGGCAGTAAGGAATCAGAAATACCACAGATTTTGAAGACACACTCAAAAAACCTTTTCATCCAAGGCCTGATTTGCCCTATTAGAATTTTGGTCACTCACTGACATCAGCAATAGCTTACAGAAAAATTAACGAGGTGCTTATGATGAGCTCTTAAATGAACCACAAATGACTTATTAAATACAAAAGATCATCACACCTGAGCATGAACTAAATCTGCTGAACAGAGAATGTTCCAAGGGTAAATATACGGCATTTTAATTACACAATCAGATTAGCTGTCAAATGACAACAATCTCTAATATTTAATATTGTTGTCACATTCATTCTACCCTTTGAGCCTTAAAGTCATGGAAGCTAGGAAGATGGTACTGTTATTATCATCTTACAATACAGAAAGTTTTGATGATTTATCCAAAGCAACCTGGATCATCAATGGCAAAATCACCAAAGTCACCATGTTCCAAAACCTATCAGTTGAGCCTCTATTTAGTGGTACACCCATCATCCAAAAATTATAACAAGCTTCTCCAAATTCAAAATTTTAAATATAATATCAAGCTAAGGAACGAGGGGCTCTTTTTCATGCTAAGTGAAAATGAAGATTATTCACTAATTTAATCTACTTATCTTCTTCTGCATATAGGGTTTGATGTTTTCTGTTGCTTGACATAGCGTGGAATGACCTGAAATTGACAATATATGGCAGACAATATATGGCAGAACAGGGCAGTGTTCTGAGGCTGCCCTAGAAGAAAGCTGATAAACCCTTATCTGTGACATTTAACAAAGAATTAGAAAATGAAAAGAAATTACTGCTTATGTTAAAATGGAAATAATAATTAATTGACATATGAAATCAGAAGTCAGAAAAAAAGCATAGTTCAAGTAGATAATGAATTTGAATAATTTGGGCTACCAAAATAACCCAAATATTCCTCCAGCGTTAATTATCCAGATTCAAGTTTTACTTTGAGCTTATTGAAGAAGTGCCAAAATCATACTTATTTTTGACTTATATACTTATGATTGATATTAATTGTGAATATTAAAGCTTCATTTTTCAAAAAAGATTTCATTTATTTGAGAGCGAGATCGAGATAGCATGAGTGGGGGCGGGGAGGGACAGAGGGAGAAGGAGAAGCAGACTCCCCAATGGGCAGGGAGCCTGATGCAATTCCATCCCAGGACCCTGGGACTATGACCTCAGCCGAAGGCAGACACTTAACTGACTGAGCCATCTAAAGCTTCAAGTGCCCCTAAAGCTTCATTTTTCACAAGCTTTAAATATTACTTCCAGTTCCAAGGTAGAAAAGTAAATACATTACTAATATGTAAATAAGCCTTGGTCCTTTATTCCACTTAAAGAACATGTTTAAGAAGGAAATTCAAAGCTACTAATGATTCTCTTTAAGTTCCTTAAAATATTATAAAAGTAACATCTTGTGTAGTGCTAACTAATCAATAGATTTATTCGTCTTGTCTTACTATTTTGGCTTTTCATTACTGTTAGCACATTGTGTTCTTTGTGCTGTTTATAATAACTATAATCTAAAGAGTTGCTAGGGCTGAAAGGGTAACTGCCACCAGAAATCTATGAAAGCAAATTCATTAATACATTTTATAGTATAAGAGGAACATATTTAAAAAACCCATTGCATTCATGTACTTATATGGTCACCGTATTAGTCAGGTCTAATCCTAGGTCTGCCATATTTTAGGGCTGCCATAACAAATTAGCACAAACTTAGTGGCTTAAAACCACAGAAGTTTATTTTCTCACAGTTCTAGGGGGCAGAAGTCTGAAATCAAGCCATCACCAGGGCCACGCTCCCTTTGAAATCTCTAAAGGAGAGTCCTTCCTTGCCTCTTTCAGCTTCTGGTGGCTTTGAGCATTCCTTGGCTTATGGCCAGGTCACTCCAATTTTTGCCCCTGTCTTCCCGAAGCCTTCATCTCTGTGCCTCCCTCCTCTGTGTGTCTCTTCTAAGAATACTTGTTATTGGATTTGGTACCCTGACAGATAACACAGGACAGTATCATCTTGTGATCCTTAACTTAATTACACTCTGCAAAGACCCCTTTTCCAAATAGGATCACATTCACAGGTTCAGAGAACAGAGGCCTATCCTTTGGAGGGGCCACCAGTCAACCTAACTGTAGTCACCTGCCAAGGATTTCTACTCATACACTCATTCCCATTAAATGGTTATCCTGTACTGTCACTGCAGGGATAGCGGCTAGAACAAACTGAATCTCTGATGCCATTGCAAAGTCCCAATCACAGTGACTATGTGACTGGGGAAGAAAGAGCTCTGAGAAGTGCACCCTTTAATCTGTGTTTTCACAGTCTTGTTGAAGAAAATCCTGAGTCAGACTGCTAATGTCCTAGGGCATCAATTACTCCTGGTTTCTTCTTTTGGCACAAATTTAGCCTAGCAGTTTGCAAGTACATGTGTCTCTTGTTACAGGATCCTTCAGGAGAGCCTATGGAAATCATGTCCCCTCTTTTTTGTTCCTCCCATCTGTCTTGAAAACATCTTTTTCCTATTAGGTTTGTTTGAGAGGTTTTTCTTTCTATTTTTTATTTAAAAAAAAATTTTTTTATAAGTCTGGGCTTCACTCAGATATCAGGAAGCCCCCACTGTTCTAGGACATTTTTCCCATGTTGACAAGTCCTTTAAAAGTGCTGTCATTGCTTCTTCAAAGAAAAAAAAAAAACACACGTTCAAAAAAATCTACAGCATTTGTTCAAACTGAAAGATTTTTCATGAGCCCCAAACAGGCAAAATAGAGAGGATTCAACATTTTTCACTTGTGCGGTTTACCAATGAATGATTTTACTGCGTTTTACTTGAAATCTCAGGACACTTTCAAGAAGGCATTCATCTCTAATGACTGGTATGTAAGATGGAGAGTGGATAGGATAGTCTTATCTGCCCACATCATAGCTACCAAAGATTTTATTTTTCACTTCTTTTTTACAGAGCCCTTAACCAATCCTAAACAAGGTGGGCAGATCACTGAGCTCCCCAGCTCAAGAGTTAATCTTGCTGCGATAAATGAAGTTTCAGTATGCCCAAGACAGGTGTAATACCACTCACATGCAACATCGTCCCAAACCCTGTATGCACAGCATCTGTCTCACCCTCAGGTCAACGTTGGCTTAATAATTGCAGAAGAAATTTTAGACAGAGCTCCTACATAATAAATAATTTGGCTGTACTTAGTCCCTGGTTCTTGAGAGGTAACCTCTAAATTTTGCAATTTTCTGAGTGGGAGGAGTGTTATTCATGGTGGTCCTGACCACACCTGAGTTTATGTTAATATAGTGATTCAGAGCTGGCCCTTAGATCATTTGTGCTAACAAGATGACTCAGAACGGGGCCTGGCCATGTTAGAAAGTCCACCCACATGATTAGAGAATTGGGGCTTTGAGCTAATGATATTAGACCAACTTCTGGGGATAAGAAGGCCACTGGGGATTAAGGTCAACCACATAGCCAGTGATTCAACCATTTGTGCCTGTATCATAAGGTTCCAACAGAAACTTTGGACACTGAAGCTTGGGTGAGCTTCCTTAATGGGCAATACTCTGCTTTTGTCACATATCCTTGCACTGGAGGGGTAATGTATCCTGACTTTATGGGGAGAAGACAGCAGAAGCTTCACATTTGGGATCCTTTCAGACTTCACCCTGTGCATCTCTCCCTTAAGCAGGTTCTAATTTGTATTTATCCTCTTCCTATAGTAAAGTGTAGTCATAGTATAATGCTTTCTTGAGTTCTATATAAGTTGTTCTAGCAAATTATTAAAACTGAGGGTTAGTGTGAAACCCTGAATCTATAGTTAGTTGGTCAGAGTGAAAGTGGCCTGTAGACCCCAGGCTTATGATTGAAGTGGGGCAATCTTATAGAGGACTATGCCCTTAAGCTGTGACGTTTGGCCCAAGTCCAACTAGCTGCATTGCAGCCCCAAACTTACTACTTACTGGGTACTTTGTATAGTGTATTAGTTTCCTATTACTGCCGGTCACAATCACCACAAACTAAACAATACAATGATCTTCTAACAGTCTGGGAACTTAGAAGTCTGAAATGAGTTGTCAAGTGCTGCGTTCCTTCTGGAGACTCTAGGCTGGAATGCGTTTTCTTTTCTGTTCCAGCTTTTAGAAGAGGCCTGCACTCCTTGCCTCATAATATCATCGTATCTCCTTCATCCCCTCTATATTGCTTTGCAAACTGACCCCCATTCATGGAAGATAAAGAGAGATGGAAGAAAGAAGCAGACCCATCCAGAATGGTAGATGGCAGTTTTAATCAAGGGAACTTAACAAGGACCTATCTTGGGTGACCACAAGACTAGTAGGTGTCTGCACCCACCCTCCATAATCTTAAGAGTTTATATAGAGACCTTGACTGGGTTCAGTCGTGTGTATGGTCCAAATGGTCTCAATAATACATCACTATCTAAAGGCCGTGTCCTTCGGGTGGCTTCTAACACAGGGAAGGCAAGCAGGATGCACATTCCAAGAACAGAAGGGGTGAGCCGAGGTCCAGCGCACAGGTAAAGAGGTAGTCATATCCTCCCAATGACCTCCTCCAACCCTCTGCTCCTACTGTCACACAACTTCTCTGACTGTGGCCCTTCTGCCTTCTTCTTCTAAGGGCCCCTATAATTGCATTTGGCCTATCTACAATCCAGGGTATATCAAGATTCTTACTTTAATCACTCTGCAAATTCTCTTTTGCAGGTAAATTAACATACAGGTTCTGGGGATTAGGTCATGGGCATATTTGGGGAACCATTGATCTGCTTACCATATATGGCTTTTGCCAGTGGAAGAAGACTCAAAAGAAGTAGCCTTCCCCAGGTTTTTGTTCAAAGCCAAAACCATCCTTCGAAATCATTTCAAAAGGCACAAGTATATTTTGCTAAATGTAATTGGTTTCTGTCTACATAGGCCTTTCTTGTTAAAATTTAATTATTACTACCCTTAGGGTTGTCTTTACTTTTCTTTTTATTTCCTCTTACATACCTATTATTATTAACCCAGATCCCTTACACCAGAAGTTTATATCTGAGAACAAAGAATAGGATTCTAAATTCTATTGCTAAAGTTCATTATAATCCTTCTTAAAATGGTTTCTGATCCTAACGCCCTCATTTTTCTCAACAGCAATATAGCAGAATAGTAATTGTGGATAAGACAATGAGCAGAGGAATTAATCGTATCCGAGTTACAAGTTTGGCTCCCCCACTTCACTAGTCATATGTTCTCAGAAAAGCTACTAAATCTCTCTAAAGTTGAGTTTCTTCATCTGCATAATGGCAATAATAGTTTCATTGTAATCACATTAATTAAATTGCTGTGACAATGAGAGACCCAATACAGTGTTTTTCACACAGTAGGTCAAAAAAATTCCCTTCTTCCCTTCAGCTTCATCAACCATTTCAGACCTGAAGGGAGGCCTAACTACTCATGTGAGATTATGACTCTATCTGCCCACCTTAAGCCATACATCCTACATACACACATCACTGAGCCTCGGCATGGTGGGTCTGTTCCCAATGTCAGTGCTTTTTAAACCATCCAGGCATGTGTTACCTGGCTGTGGGTGGGGGGATGAAATATGATATGAGAGGACTGGTTCCGTCCTGACTCTTACTATACTCTTCCAACTTCATCTCATTCTACTGTGCAGCCAGCATGCCCTCCACTAGGTTACCTGAAATTTCCACAAGAAGAGAAAACAATGTGTTTTTTAACATTAAACTAACATTTAACTAACAATGCCCAGTTAGTCTGTTTCTCTAGCTCCTGGCAGAATGTGGGGCACATAGACCTCCCTCCATTAATATTTGCCAAATAAATTGAGAAAACTAACAAATGCCTTGCTTCTTGGTTATGTGTGTGTGTGTGTGTGTGTGTGTGAGAGAGAGAGAGAGAGAGAGAGAGAGAGAGAGAGAGAGACTTCTGCTCTACCTTCCACTCCCCACTGTTATTTTTCATCTCTGATCTACAGTCATAATTTAAGGACCAGCCCAACCACCACCCAGGCCTCACTCTCACGAGGTTTTTCTGACCACTTCACAGGGCTGGTCCTCACCAGCTTCTAAATTTCTCCAACATTCCCACTATCTGGAGCTTCTGTTGTGCACTGTATCCTTCATAACCTTTGTACCTCTGTTAAATATCAGTTGAAAGCCCCTCAAGGACAAACAGTTTGTCCTATACTTCTATTACTAGTGCAGGTGTCATTCATTTTATTGCACTTGACTTTGTTGTACTTCATAAATTCTGAGGTTTTTTTTTTTTTTTACAAATGGAAGGTTTGTGACAACTCTGCATTGAGCAAGTTTATCGGCCCCCTTCTTCCAACAGCATTTTCTCATTTCATGTCTTTGTGTTACATTTTGCAGATTCTCGCTATATTTCAAACTTTCTCGTTATTATATTTGTTATGGTCATCAGTGATTGCAACATGCTGAAAGGTCAGATGATAGCATTTTTTGGCAATATTTTGACTTACGTTATCTAATTTTTTTACACATAATGTATTGAACACTTAGTAGACTATAGTTAGTGTAAACTAACTTTATATGCACTGGGAAACCAAAAAAAATGATTTGACTTGCTTTATTGTGCTGCTTGCTTTACTGTGGTGGTCTGGAACTGAACCTACAGTATCTCTGAGCTATATCTGCACATAGCCCGAACACTTAGTAGGCATTTGATAAATGCTTCTGGAATTGGCCTTTCCTTGCTCCAAGTAACACACAAAACACCAAAAGTGTTGCTGGGCTACTAATGGCATTCCCAGGTTGCATTTTGTAGAATTTTTGCCTCAAGTTTTGGGATTTCTCATTGTTTCTTTCATAAAGTATCACTCCAAGGTGTATGTAGGGGCTGGATGGTTATAGCAAATGGCAAACTGTGTTAATGGGAGTCAGGGAGGAACTTAATTATTCTCCCAATTTCCAAAGGCAATGATGTATCACATTAATACTTTTCCTTTGCTTTTCCTGCACGCTAGTTGCTGAAAGTGAAATGATGTCCCAGTCCCCAGTGTGTTTGCAGGGTGTCATAAATTATACTTCTGCACCTTTTCAGTGTAAGAGCTGTTTTCTTCTGATGCTCCTTGTCTGCACAGACCACAGACAGAATGGCCCAGGCTACAAACATTGTGAAGACAATGTGTTATTCCAAATGTATTTTAGGAATCTTTTGTTTTGTTTTGTTTTATAATTCAGGCATTTTCCCTGAATGATTTCCATTCTTCAGGGCTGATGACTCTTACTAACCAAATCTTCCTAGGGTGTGATTCTTTTTTTCAGCCTATTCAATCAATTTTAGTGGTATCCTTGAAATCTCTGAAATTCTGAAAATAACACACTTGCGATTTTACAATTCTGTGATTGGGCAACTCGATACTTTCATGATGAAGAATATAAATCGCTGGGGTGGTTCCTAATGGTGAGTGACCAGGGCCAGTGCCCCTGCATCACTCAGTGCCCAGGGCAGATGGGGGAGCCAATTGAACTGATGATTCTCACTGTCTGAGCCAATGCAACCAAGTTCTTAAAATATCAGCTTACGTGACTTTTAGCAAAACAAGCTCTGAGTGTAGCTTATACAACTGTCAAGTGGAATCCTCTAGTTAGAAATGTTCCAAGGATTACTAGATAAAATTGCTAAGGCAGTAGAAATTTGTAGAAATAAAATTTCCCCTTGAATTCAAAATATTATTAAAGTCTATAATGTTGAGTATAAAAATCCAGTTAAAACAGAATAGTTTTATATGGAAAAAAGAAAAAAGGGGGAAAAGGGAGAGAAGGAAAGACTGAGGGGAAGAGGAAGGGGAGAGAGAGGAAGAAAGGAAGGGAGAGTGAGAAGGAAAATTGATTTTGAGATCTTTAAATAAAGTTAATTCTGCCTTTTGGGGTTGCATATCAATTCTTGCTTGTCTCGGCTTACTTTCTTGTATAATAATATATATCTTACAAGCAAAAAATTACATTTATAAAAAAATATTCAGAAATGTCCACAGTGCCAAAATATTTATTTTATGAAAAAGTTATTTAGAAATTTTCACAATCAACACAGAAACGTCTCATCACCCATTTTTCTCAGCTACCCAAGATTTCCATTTACTTACTTGCTCAAAACAATAGTTCTTAATTTCTTTACGTATTTTTTCATGAAAAATAAATCTGAATTTTACTATTCCACAATGATTATTTAATTAAGCTCCATAGATACTTCAGGCTTATATATCAGATGTAAATTGATGGTCCAACTTTCCTTTTAACATATTTTTTAAAAGATTTATTTATTTATTTTTGAGAGAGAGAGCATGAGCTGGGGGAGAGGGGCAGAGAGAGAGAGAATCTTAAACAGACTCCACGCTCAGTGCAGAGCCCAATGCAGTACTTGATCCCACGACGCTGAGATCATGACCTGAGCAGAAACCAAGAGTCGAACACTCAACCATCTATGCCACCCAGGCACCCCAGTGGCCCACCTTTTCTTAAGCTATAAAAAGAATAGAAAAATTATTTCTTTTAGGAGCATTCAGTTCTTCATAGCTACCAAAAGTCCAGGTATCAAGTGCAGGATGAAATGCTAGCGTGACAGTTATGTTTGGGTTTTTTTGTTGCTTCTTTAGCTCCTTTGGTACTCAATTAAATTTCTAGGAAAAATTAAGACTTAAGAAATAAAATAGCCTAAAAGAAAGAGAACTGGACCTATTGGTAATGAGAAATTGGGCTTCTATTCTTGGATCTTTCAGGCCCAACTGGCCTTGGGAATTAATTTAATGCCTCTGTTGCCTTTATTCCCACTCCCCACCCCCCAGTAAGATAGGAATGAGAGCTACCCTTTCTACTCAGAGATGTAATAAAAGAACAATAAATCATAAATATGCAAAAGTCCTATGTACATTTAAAAAGCTATATTATTGCCAGATTGTTGGGGGGGTGCCCCAATTACCAGTTAGTTTGTGACAGGCCCTCTATGCTAAGCACTTTGTATACCTCATATCTTTTAATCTTTAAATAAACTAGAATATTATTGCCTTTTAGGGTTATAAAACTCTAACCGATTCAGTTTATGCATTCCCCGAAGGTCTGCTCGTTTTCCATGCTATCTAGCTAGAGAGACTAAAGCAAAGGTGAGCACTACTCCGCCGTCATGGAGCTGGTGTCTGTGGTCTGCCGTGGCAGGTGTTCCCGGCCCTGCATGTTGCTCACAGCACAGCAGCCTCATCTGTTGCTCCTGGACTTCCCTGTCACCACTGAGGCATGAAGTCCGCCACATTCATGGATATGCAAATTAGAAAGGTCTGGGAGCTCAAATCCCATGGGGCAACTGCTGACCAATGTGAGATGGGGGTGCAAGGATATATTTTTCTCTCTTCCTGTCCATTCTCCATGCTGTTCGGAGGCATAGTAGATTCATTCAGCTTCTCCGAAGACACCTTGAGAAACCAAACAGTTCATCACAACGCTATGGCCAGCTCTGTAATTTACCACCTTAATATCTGTTCTTTCCTGGCCTTGCCTTCCTTCTACCTCACTTCTACTTCCCTGGATTTCCACTTCCATAAACTACTAGTACTTAAGCTTTCACTTCCGGTTTTGTCTTACAGGAAACCCATCCTAAGAGAGAAAGCCATCGAGAACAGACCAGATAAAGAATCACAGAATTGTAAGCAAAGGATCTATTTGGTAGAGTGCCATAAAAGATAAATCATATGTCAAGAAAAATTTCTTTCGGATCACTATTTATCTGACATAAGTAATAATGCATCCTTTCTACACAACATAATGTGAAAGAATAATTGCAAACAAACTCATAAAGACACCAATATCTCTCTATTAATTAGAACAGGCTATACTTTTATCACAGTAACAAACCATCCCTAAATCTCAGTTCCTGAAAACATAAATTATTTTTCTCCTTCAGACAATTTTCCATAGCAGTCAATGGTCCATGTGATAACTAAAGGATTCAAGCTGCTTCAGTCCTGTGGCTCTCCCATCTCAACTCATTGCCTCCACTGTAGACAATGAAGGGGGAGAGAGAAAACTGGAAAAATCATACAAATGTTCGTTGCTTCCACTCAGAAGGAACACACATGACTCTTAGTCATATATCTTCACCCAGTTGTATGAAGGTGGGAAGAACAGTTTTCAGTGGTTCTCTGAAGAGACGTCAGACGGGAAAGCACTGGTATTGTCAACTACAATCTACCGGAATCTACTTATAATTTACACATCTGAGGTAGCTACTGCTTGTCATTGTTTTATGTTAAAAAATATGTCACCAGGGACATAATAAACCCAAATATGAAATATTTATCAGAGTTCACTGATGCTACCTAATTCAGTAATCAGTCACAGGAGTCAGATGACTCAATATCCACTATTATTCAATACCCAAAGTCACTTGGGAAAGTCACTTCGACCTCACGGGCCTTAGTTTCTTGATCTACAAGCAGGACATGGGAGTAGGGTCCCTTCCAGAACTTCCATTTCATACGTTTTGTCTCAGTTGCCCTGGGCACTTCAGATGAGCTACAAAAAGACAGCCCAAGGCTTTGCTCAGTCCTCTACTGCCATCTCGCAGTCAGTCCTGCGGGCGCCATCCGCCCAGGATTTGAACTGGAGGATACCACTCTTTCTGATTTCAGGAATGAGGATGCTGAGGTTGCACCTGCTTGTTTTTCTCGCTGTGCTCCAATAAGTGATTGAATGTCAAAGAAAAAGTTAGTGCATGACTCCTAACACAGAAAATGGTGCACTAAATTTTGTCATTTTCCCCACTGTTTTATTATCCTTACCTGTTGAGAGAAAAGTGATTAAGCAGTGAGTGTTAGCTTTACTTGCAGAGTTGGAAGAAACAGTGCATGCTGGTGGAACGGCTCCTGCTCTATGATTAGCTAATGAAGCAGAGGGGAGAGTGTATGAGAGGAAATATTAACAGCAGCCTGAACCAGGGTTCAGGGAGAACTAACACCTTCCCATTGGGATGAGGGGGCAGACTTGTTAAGCGGAGTTCCCTGAAGACACGTGTGATTTTCATCTTCTTTTTTTCTTTTTCTTGTCCCCAGTCTCTGACCTCAAGGTTCAAACCTTGTGTCATGAAGCGCAAATATAACAGACGGATTATGGCCATTCTGCACACAGCCCAAGTCTGATTCCTCCTATCAGTGCTGCAAAATGGTACCCACTGCAGTACTTCTTAATAGTGCATTGAGTCCCGTTGTGCTCCCCTTAGGCTTTTCAAAGCGAGCTAAATAAAAGCAACTCCTGTTATCTACATGCTTACATTTCAGAACACGCTGTATTAATGTAGTCAAATAGAATTATCCAACCTGGTAATGTTAGTGCCAAAGCAAGCCGATTCTAAATAAGTATTACGTTATGTTTTGAGTTCAGCGGTTGTGGCTTTTGAGGAGGGAGCAAGTAGCACAAGAGAATAAAGGAGAGATTCATTATCACACACTTAGGCTTAACGGGCTGCAGGGGAGAAGGGAAATGAAAGAAGGGAAGGTATTTGGCAAATCTAAGAAGGGAAACACTGTAGACATGGGGGCTGGAGAGCATAACGGTATGCAATTAGAAGAAAATTGAGGTGTCTCCAGAATGAAGGAGAGCAGAAACTGAATGAAGGGTGGAAAATTGAATTGAGTGGTAAGGAGATTAGTATGGGAGGAGGGAGAAGAATGGGTAAAAGATGCCAAGAATAACTAGAAGGAGTAGAAAAGGCACGAGGGAGTCTCACTTCTTGCTCACACTCCAGTATACACACTGCTATTTCCTTGCACGTACAATTGGAGGTACTGCTTCTCAAATTTCTTTTCTTCCTCTACTTTCTTGGAGTTATGAACATCCAAATCCTATGACTGGCTTTTGTTGTTTGAACTTTTGATTAGACTCAGACGAGTTGCCAAAACGTCCTCAACTTTAGAACAATTTTCCGTAAAGATCTGGGAGAAAATGTCAGCTTACCTGCTTGACCCATTCATTTGAGAAACATTTTTGAAATAATCTATTCCCTTAACTGCCTGAGTTGATTTAAATCTCTTTGTTATTTAGTCACAAATTCAAAAATATCCTTGGCCTTATTTTTCATGTATTAAGAGACCTAGATTTTGGCAGGATATTTAAAATCTGAATAAACAAATTAAAAACTTATGAAAGTTAATGATCTGGATAATTAACACATTTCAGAAATTATGGTCAACTATGTGCAGATACTATTCACAAAATTCAATCCTACCTATTTATGAAATTAATAAAAAGAAAATATCCTCGGCTTTCCTTTCCTTCCCATGACATACTATTAGCAATCAAGTTCTATATAATCTTTCTCCATAATGTCTCAAACTAAGAAGACCTCCTTCCCATCCCCACTCTTCACTTCCCTACCTAGTATCTAAGCCATTTCAATACCTCAAGACTATACTTCTTACCCTGGCACATATTCACCACTGGAATAAGAACTACGCATGATGCTATAAATACTTCATGGTTAGTCATTCCTGTCCTCAGAAACTCACGAAGGCCTGCCTTGAATAAAATACAAACCTGTATTAGTGTCCTAAATTTCCCACAATCTACCCTCAGACTACTTTCCAACCTGATTGTCCCCCATGTCCCTTCACATCTCCACATTTCTCTCAACCCTTCTGTGCTTTAGTTTCTTCATTGCAGAAAGGGACAATAAGGGGCACCTGGGTGGCTCACTTGGTTAAGCAACCAACTCTTGATTTTGGCTCAGGTCGTGATCTCAGGGTTATGAGATCGAGCCCTGGGCCCACCTTTGCCCTGGGCATGGAGCCTGCTTGAGATTCTCTTTCCCTCTCCCTCTGCCCCTCCCTCCCCTGTGCTCACCCATGCTCGCTCTCTCTCTCTAAATAAATCAATCTTAAAAAAGAAAGGGACCATTAAACTACTTCCTTCAAGGAGTTATTGAAGGATTAAGTATCTGGCACATGGTAAGCATTCTTCGCATTAATATTATAATTATTTGTAGCACTAACGTAAACCCAGCTTTGTATATTTGAACATATGAATATGTGTGTGTGTGTGTGTGTGTGTGTGTGTATTTCCTAATTCTCAACTATATGTTCTGCTACTGTGCCAAGTTTTATTTGCTGAAGTGACTCCTACTATCAGACTCTGGGTGAGGCATTTTCACATTGTTCACATTGTTACCTTATTTCATCTCCTCTAGGTGGACCCTGAGAGAATACTTAATTTTCACAGAACCACAGAGTTCTTTCTGTGGAGAGAATAACTTGTTCTGTTTGCTTGGTACTGTAACAAATCAAGTACCATGTGTAAGTGGACTCTATAAAGGTAGAGGAATATTTTAGCCTGGAGCATGAAAGCTGGTTTTATTGAGTATTGAGATCTATTTAAAACATGCCTTTTTAAAGCTATCTTGTATAAAGTCTGGATTTGGAATCACAACTCCAGAGTGGTCCTTGAGAAGGTTTTTAGTAGAGCTTCCAACCTAAAATAGAAGCATCCTGAGATAAAAGAAAATCTCTTCTGTTTTAAAATATCATCTGAAAAGATTTTCCAACCATCTTCATAACCTACTGCCAAATTGGTGTCTCAGAATATCCAAAATTCTCAACTGTAATATAAACTATCCTTTGGGTACTACTTCCTGTTTTTCTTTCTTCTATAGAAATGAATCCCAATAGTACCATTTGATATAATAATAATTCTACTTTCACTGTTTTAAGCAATTCTTTTTCTTAGATTTAATAAATACCAGTTTCTTTGAGTTTGCTATGTAGGTCTTAAAATCTAATCATCTCTGTGCTTCTTCACTGAACTTGCTCAGAAATGTTCTATATAAATCTGTAAAGGTCAAAACAGTGCAAAGAACTGTGGTTTCACTATTGACAATTTCAGTAAGAGTAGTAACTCAGGTTCTTCAGTTAGATACTTTTCTATAACGTTGGACTTGCTTATTTTACTAACTGATGAATTCTCCCAGGTAAAAATTTATATCTGCTTGATACAGTAAACTTGCATGTATTTAATTTTATTTTATTTTTAAGATTTTATTTATTTATTTGACAGAGAGGGAGAGATCACAGATAGGGAGAGAGGCAGGCAGAGAGAGAGGGGGAAACAGGCTCCCTGCCGAGCAGAGAGCCTGATGCGGGCCTCGATCCCAGGAGCCTGAGATCATGACCTGAGCCAAAGGCAGAGGCTTAACCCACTGAGCCACCCAGGCGCCTTTGCATGTATTTTAATATTTTTATTAAATATTGATTTTTGTATTTGTTTTCATTATTTCTATCAAGAGTTTTATGTTTCATGTGATCTAATCATATTTATATAGTTTTTCCTTCATTGCTCTTATGATTATAAAATATTTCTATATCTAAGCCTCTTTATCATACTTTTTAACTTTAAAAATTCCAACTTTAATTTTTGACTCTTTTAATGTTCATGGTTTTGTTTGTTTGTTTTTGCATGTCACCTCAGGTAAGACTCTATCCATTTTTTTTCTCCAAAAGTAAAATATTTCATGCATTAAAATATTATTTTTAATACATTAAGGTCTCATATAGACCAAAGGTCTCCTGTAGGAATAAAACTATTTTCAATTAGTCTGTGGGTCTATTTTAAACCAGTCGTAGATAGGTTAAATAAGTGTTTAATTAAATAATTTATAATTTATAATAAACAAGAGATTAAACATGGGAAAATAGCCCAGATAAGTTTTTAAATTATGACAAAACACAGGTGACATAAAATTTATCATTTTAACCCTTTTTAAGTATACGGTGCAGAGTCATTAAGTAGATTCATGTTGCTCTGCAACCATCATCACCAGCCATCTCCAGAACTTTTTTGAAACACCAAAACTGACATCCCTTTTCAATAAGACAGGAGGCTGATATTTTCTTTCCCTTTTGCTGTAATATTTTATCACAGTGCTATTTCTTTTTTCTCATTTACCCAATAGGGTGTGTAATTGACACTGGCCCCAATCTTTTGCCTGCCAGGAGACAAGCCCTCGAGATCCTCAGCTCGTGGGCAAGTTGATGTAAATAATTTGTAACCCAAATCCCAATGACTATGTATTCTTGAGAAAGCCCAGGCAATACCTAGGCAAGACCAGGCAATACCAAGACCTCTGTTGTTTCAGTTTGACAAGGTTCGTGAAAATCAGCTGTCTGCAGGATGTACCAAGGCCATGGCTCTTCCTGACTCTGGCCACAAAAAGGACACGAAGTTACTATAATACTGCGTGTCAACTATGCCTCAATAATAAAGAAAGAAAGAAATCGGTGGACTTTGAGTAAAGCAGATTGTGGGTGGGCTTCTTCCAACCACCTGAAGGCCTGAATAGAACAGAAGTTTAACCTCCCCTGAATGAGAGCGGATTCTGTAGCCTGATGTGATGGCCTTCAGACTTAGATTGCAGCATTGGGTCACCCTGGGCTCTCCCCATTTCCTGCCAACCTGCCGAGCTTGTGCTTCCTGGCCTTCCCAATAGTGTGAACCAATTCCTTCAAACACATCGCTTTCTTCATGCAGAGACCCATCCTACTGGTTCTGTTTCTCTGGAGAACTTTGACTAACACAACAAATATCAAAACCTTATTTTTCCTTGGGAAAATTCTTTCCTTCCCCGGCCTGTTTGTTAAGGGCAACATTTCTACTGGTTTTCTGATGATCAAACTCAACTCTATGATGAAACAGCCTTCCTTAAGCTTTAGTGGGTGATAAAAATCCTCAAGGATATTCTACTTCATTGCAAACACCTCCTTTCACTTCATGAAAGTAAATCTTCCTCACAAAACTCTGTTAAACCGGGGCCCAGAAACATTTAAATCGCATCAGCTTGTTACTGTTAAATATTCATATTTGCACTGCCAAGCAATACTGCATTTTAATACCAGTTGCATTTTTAGGAAGGCAAGAGCTTGAACTTGCTGAATCAGATTGTATTCTCGACACTTCCAAACTTCTGTCAAACTCCTCTCAACTCTTCATTTACTTCAGCACACGTTGCCACTTTTCTGCACTTATTGGCACTGTTTGTACATTAGTCAGTGTATGTCAAGACAATGATAATTAAATCTCACTTGAAGATCAGAGACAGAGTGATTCCATTTAAACTTACATCGTTCTGAAATAGGTAGCTTTTTTGTATTTCACAGAGGGAAAATTCTACTTGAGTATTAGGAGGAATATAATTATCTTGTTCAAGACACTAGATCTTTCAGGAAACAATACAATATTATCCTGGGTAGAAAGAGGGTAATCAGAAATTCAGAGCAAGTTTTTCTTACAGTTATTTTTCATTTTCAGGATGGAACTGTCCTTCCTTCATACACAGACATTTGCTACAGCCCAAAAGAGAGAGGAATGCAGGGAAGACTGTTTACCTTCCTCAATGTAAAAGAAAAGGGGGAGAAAATCTGATGTCTCTCTGTGGCAGAAGGACACCTGATGAGGTGGTCTGATCAGCAAAAACTTCACAATCCTACAGCAACAGTAGCCTCGGTTCACTTTCTCAAGAAGTTGTGGGCCACCGAGATGCCGGGCGGCAAAGTCTCCCCGGGCACATGGAGCCCCGTCCCACGTGTGGCTCTTGCCCCTCGCAGTTGGGTCTGGATGCAGGAGGAGGAGGATCTTTGCTCAAAATGGGGCATGGGCGATAAGAATACCCAGACTGTCAGATCTAGTTGTACCTATCGGTGATCTAATTCAAACTCACTTCCTGAACGGCAGGGCTATTGCATTTCCTACTGCCCTATAACTTTAATTCCGCTGCGTCCCCTCACCCTCCATCCAGCCCTGAGGAAGGAATCAGAATGCAGAAGTCAAAGCTGCATTACAAGCAGAGGCTGTGCATCAGTGCCGAAGTGACAATCATCCCTATTCTCGGTGTGAACTGGGAGCAAGCACTAATTAAAATTATAAGCTAGAGAGAACATGCATTGAAAAAAAGAAGCCGTCCCTAACCAATAATTCCAGGGATAAATTATACTTGATTTGCTAACATATAGAAGTGTCCAGGAACTATGATCTACAAATGTCTTGAATATGGTTCTAATCAATCTGCAGAACAATAATCAAGGAGGCATATAATTAGAACCGACTCATCCGACGAGCAGCACATAACATTGTCTCACCTTGAAACAGAGCAGAGCATCCTGTCTCAAAAGTAAGAACTAATGGCAAACAGAGGCCGTTTTCTCATTGGAAATGCGCCCTGACAGACTTCTGACGGTCCGCAAAACGCAGTCCTGGACTCCAGAGGCGTCCCGGGCTGGTCTCACTGAGGCTCTGGTTCTTGTGGTGTCCTTCTCCTTCCCCTCTGACCCTTGCTACACGAATGCGGCAAGGATTCTGACCCTACTTGGCGATGCAGTCAGTAGTGAAAAGGAGCAGACAGAAGACCGAGAGAATGGTCTGTCACCTTCTTTCCCGGGAGCTACTGATGACCTCTGGCTGCTCCTGGTTGCACCACTGCTCTCGGGTAGGGATGGCAAGGGAGAGCACGAACAAGGGGAAACAGAATTGTCAAAACTTACTACTTGCCTTGTCGGTGTTCTAAGCCTTTCTATGGATTACCACAGAAAGACGAATGCAGTGGATTATGAAAGAGCAGTGTAGAAAGAAAAATGCTTCTGGTAGCTGTTGAAGGTGATATTTTGAACCCATGTCTCTATAGCTCTAACTTGTTCTTGGCTAAGGCCCTGTTTCTCTCCACCATCCTCCTTTCTGACCCTAAACATGCCAAGCTCGTCCCTTGACTCGGAGCCTTGTTACTTGATGTTCATTGTTCCTGGAATAATCTCTCTCCAGATCATCAAACAAATGCTTCTTCCTCACTATTCAGTTCTCCAACTCAGACCTGCCTTCCTCAGGTGGACTTTCCCCAGAGGCTAGCCAGACCAGGATTCTCTCCACCCTATTATCATTGTACCCCTCCTAGCTCTATGGTTGTGTGCACAGACCCTGGAGCCAAACTGTCTGGATTTGAACTCTGGTTCCTCTGTTTACAAATTGGGGGACCTTAGGTGGAGGTACCCTCTCCATGCTTTAGCATCATCATCTGTAAAATGAGGATCACGAGAATAGCTACTGTACCTATCTCATGGATTTGTTTAGAAAAAGACACAAAGTAATACAGACAAGGTGCTTAGAATAGGGTGTGCTACAAACTCATACTGTATACATGTTTATTACTGTCTTCTTCACAGCACTGTGAGTGGCCAATGCTACCTTCTTCTCACCTAAATGTTTATTGGTAGGGAACCTGTTTTATTCCTCACTATGCCCTCAGCAGCTAGAAGGGTACCTGGCACACAGTAAACTATTGTGTAATGTGCTCAATAAGGTATTGTTGACTAGAGATTGAATGATTTAAAACCTATGTTATGCTGCTCTTCAGGCTTTTGGATGGGATGGTCTTGATCAAAGTCTTTCTGCTGGTACTCTCGAGCTCTGTGATTTAAAACTAGTTATTTAGGAGTGCCTGGGTGGCTCAGTCAGTCAAGCAACCGATTCTTCATTTTGGTTCAGGTCGTGATCTCAGGGTGGAGAGATGGAGCCCCACATCGGGCTCTATGCTCAGTGGGGAGTCTGCTTGAGATTGTTCCTCTTCCTCTGTACCCCCACCCACTCGATCTCTCTCTCAAATAAGTAATCTTGTAAAAATACTAGTTATTTAAACTCCCCAAGTTTTATCATTTTAATAATAGTGACTCTGAGTCTAGATAATGAATTTATGATGTAGTCATCAATGGTACTTTATGCAGCAATGAAAAGGAATGAACTGCAACTGCACATGCCTGCCTGAACGGGTTTTGCAAGCACAGCGTGGAAGAAAAGAAACCGCACACAACATATGATATAGTGCCATCTTCCACTTCCAGAGTTCAAAAGAGACAAGGTTAAACCATGGTGTTAGAAGTCAGGTAATGTTACCCTTGGGGGTGCCCTGACTGGGAGAGGACACATGGCAGTTTTTAGACTTCCACGTTCAGTTTCCCATTCTGTGTGCTATGTTAGCGGCTCACTTTGTGAAAACTTAGTAAGAGCTACTCTTATCATTTGTATGCTTTAAGTAATAATAATAATAATCACATGCTTCCTTGTATGGTTGTGAAAACTAAATGAAATAATGTAAATAAGGGACATAGAGATCTCACTAAACACTAATTCCCTTCCCTTCTTCCAACATGGATGGATATCAAACAACAGATATCAGTTCCAGCACCTCAGGGGCATTCAAGGCCCTTTCAATCTGGTCTCAATCTATGTCCCCAGACTTTTGGTCACCACACTCCCATCAGACACATCATATTGTTCCAGCCACACAGAACTTCTCCCTCAAATCGTCTCCTGTTTTTTCACACTTGTTTGCTTTTCACGTGATTTTCCATCTACTTAGAATATTCCTTCTCTATTTTGTTCACCTAGCAGGCTCCTACTTATTCTTCAAAACCCAGCTCCGACTCTGTCTCCTCAATAAAGCCTGTCTTAGGATTCCTTTCAGTCAATCACTCTCTCCTTTGTGCTCTCACAATAGTTAAGCTTTTATCTTATTATGTTGTAATTATCTCTTCAAATATGTTTTGGTTTCAAGCCCTAGGAACTTAGGTTCTCAGTGTCTCCAGTGACTAGATTTTTAATCTTCAGCAAGTTACTTCACCTTGCTAAGCTTCCACTTCCTTGCTTACAAAAATGCAGGTAACAATAATTTCAGTGCCATAGGAATGTTACAAAAATTAGAATTTTTAATGAAATATTATTCACCGAGGTTTTATATACAGAACTTAGCAAACAGGTGATTAATGTTAGTTATTACCGTTATTAATTCAAGGGGAGACATCCTTCATTTCTGTGTTCCACCACCTACTCTTATACATAAAACACATAGATACTCAATATCATTAAAGAAAGAGGCAATCAATAAAGGAAGAGACTTGTCTACTGCTCTGTAGGTAAGAACAAGAAGGTAAAGGGAAGGAAAAGAGTAAGTACAGAAGTGGAAAACTGTGTGACACACTTCTCTACATAAGATAAATATTTTTTTTAATTAGCTAAATTAATATTCCAGAAGGAGACTGAGAGACCTGCTCCCCTTTGCTCTCATTAACCCAGATTACTGCAGGGAGCTGAGCATTCCCTAGAGTCACCCCATCTCTCATAGGCGGGAGCCGGTGCCTTGTTCCTAAAGTGATACTGATACATCCTAGCCACATGGCTTGAGGCAGATAGTGACAATCCAGTTGAAGTCGTGATGACTGATTATTTTCATAAAACTTAAAGTCAGGAAATGTTTATGCTACTCACAATATCTTCTTAAGGAAAAAAGCTACTATCTATTGAGCGCCTATCACGTGCCAGACGCTGCGCTAAGGCACTTTACATACATTACTTCTAATCCTCACAGCAACCCTTGGCAAGGTAGGCTGATTCCAATTTTACGGAGGCGGAAACAATTTGAGAGAGGTTAAGCAATTTGTCCAAGAGAGAGCAAAGTTAAACCTATGTCTATGTGAATCTCAAGTTTCCATAACTATTACACCTCTATTTGATTAAATTATTTATAGGAATATCTTATCATATGAAATAAACACTAAAATTGGGATGAATATATAAGAATTACAAGTAGGATTGACATGCTGGAGACTGTTTTTCAATGCAGCCATCTTCATGGCGGTAACTCTGGCTGACTATTGGAAAAGAAAGTTAACAAAAAAGAAATTAAAAAGAAAGAGAGGGTCTTTTTTGTTTTTTAAAGACTCTGAAGGGCAAAAAGAAAATTAGAAGGAAATTAAAAAGTAAAATTAAAAAGAAATTTAAAATAAGCAATTAGGGCGCCTGGGTGGCTCAGTGGGTTAAAGCCTCTGCTTTCGGCTCAGGTCATGATCTCAGCGTCCTGGGATCGAGGCCCGCATCGGGCTCTCTGCTCAGCAGGGAGCCTGCTTCCTCCTCTCCCTGTCTCTCTGCCTGCCTCTCTGCCTACTTGTGATCTCTCTCTCTGTGTCAAATAAATAAATAAAATCTTTAAAAAAAATAAAATAAAATAAAATAAAATAAAATAAAATAAAATAAAATAAGCAATTAACTTCCAATAAAGATGAAAAGTTAATACTAAAAAATAATATAAAACATATGAGATTTTTAAAAAGGTATATGAAGCTAGAAGACGGTGAGAATAGAGAGCCACACACACAGATAAGAAAAAGGTGTAAAATTCATGAAATGAAAAGATGATATATAAAACTAGATATGACTAAAAACTAAAATGGTTTTTCCTAATAAAATAAATACCACCACCACCAAAACCCAAAACCAAAAAGCTTGAAGAGAAAATAGGGGGAGAGAATAAGGTACCAAGGGAGGCAAGCAGGAGCCAGCAGTAGGAGTAACAGCAACAAGGCCATTCAGACAGCCCTCAGGTGCGGTGGTTGGGGGTGCGGGGGTGTGTGTGGGGAAGTGGGGAAGGGACAGTGTCTAAGTGGACAGGAGCCCGCAGGACCAAGTCTCAGATCCCTTGTGTATCTTCTCTCACCTCTGTCACCCCAAGACCTAGCTACTCAATGAGCAGAAAAGTCAGTGCACATGGCTTTTTGGTACTACCTGACTGCTGGGACGGAGGCGGGGGCATGGCTCGAGGCAGACTGACCTTCCCCAGACAGTATTTAAGTGCCGGGACTCAGGCATGAAGCTAAGTTCCAATTCTCACACACTGCTTGTAGTTGGCTAAGTTGATGTCCTTAGGTAACTCAGTTTCCTCACTTGTAAGAATATTTACCTTCAACAGTTGTGAGAATTAACGCAATAAATCAGAAAGCTTGGTATAATACCTGCCCTAGTGGACTACATTTCCAAACTCTTCATTTTTCAAAAGAAAAGAAAAGGTTTCTGGCCGAATGTTGAAGACAGTGCTACATTATGAACTTGAAAAGCCCTAAACACACACACACACACACACACACACACACACACACACACACACACACCCATAAACCCCATCCCACCCATACACCATTTAAATTTAAAACAGTATTAACTATTAAGAGTTAAGGAAACTCAAATAATTTTATTTTTCACATGGTTTTTTCATTGTTATTATGGCTTCATTGTGAAGGAAAATAAAAAGCATGTACTTGAATAAACTGTTTTTCATTTTTTGTGGTTGTTCACTGAATAAGCCAGTATTGTTTTAATGGTCAGGTGAGGACTAGAAATTAGACATCCTTAATCAAAGTCTTTTGTTTCTTTTTCCTATCACAACTCCCTCATGATGACCTTTTATTTCAAAGGGAAATG
This sequence comes from Ailurus styani, assembly GCA_002007465.1. Taxonomy (NCBI): domain Eukaryota; kingdom Metazoa; phylum Chordata; class Mammalia; order Carnivora; family Ailuridae; genus Ailurus; species Ailurus styani. The sequence continues at coordinate 8,627,654 of LNAC01000042.1, forward strand.
GTAAATTAGTAACCAGTAAACTTTCCATTAGACTACCTACCACTCAGATAATGTGCCCATTTCTGCTAAAATTTGAGGTAAATAAATGGTCTTTTATCTGGCACCTTCGTCTCCATAGCTCAGTGGTTAGAGCACTGGTCTTGTATCCGGCATCTTCTTCTGAACACTTTGACTTAATTAACTGACTTCTTTACTTCATTTTCCTTTACAGCCCTAGAAACTCAAAGTCAATCAACCAGCTAGCCAACCCTCTCTGACTGCCGCCAGAGACAGAGTCCGGGAAATATAAAGAATATTCTTGGAACTCCGAGTTAAACCAGAGGTGACCTTTGTTGGCTAAATTCTCAGACTCTGTAGCCAAACAAACATCTTGCCACTCACCAGCCACTCACCAGCAAATTATTTATCTTCTTTTGCAAAAGTTGATAACGGTAGTACCCTTCTCAAAGGAGTGTCGAGAGGTTAGAGTGCAATAAGGCATGGAACATTTAGCACAGAGCCTGGCACATGTGAGGTGTCTGTTAAGTGGTAGGCTGGTAGGCCCTAGCACTTTTATTGCTGCAATACGTAAAATTAGTAAATGGGACAACATCATTTAGTCTGAGATATCTTTTCAAAATTACACAGCAATTCTTGTAGTTCCTTCATTATACTGTTAAAAGAATTTACCGTGAGCTAGTGCTATGTTTTGGTTTAAAAGCTATTAGGATTGATATTTCAGCAGAAAAACATAAATGAATCTTTCATCTAATCAATATCTCTGATACCTATCATTATTATTCCTGGGTGTTCTATATAGTAACTGTCAGCCTTTCTAAGAGAATATCAAAGAATCGGTCATTTTATGCCTAATAAAATCAAACAACAAAGCCATGTTGCTGTGACTGCCAAAATACTTTTTAAAAAGCTCAGTTCTGACATATGATTTAAAAATGCTTGTGAAAAACATTCAGAAAACTATTCAAACCTTGATCATTCATCACTGGTCTCTTATGCTCAGATAACATTGGTTTGCTTAAGACTAACTATGCCTTTTAAACATTTCTAAGGAATGGGGGAGCCTGGGGGGCTCAGTGGGTTAAAGCCTCTGCCTTCGGCTGAGGTCATGATCTCAGGGTCCTGGGATCAAGCCCCACATCGAGCCCCGCATCGAGCCCCATATCAGGCTCCCTGCTGAGCGGGGAGTCTGCTTCCTCCTCTCTCTCTGCCTGCCTCTCTGCCTACTTGTGATCTTTCTGTGACAAATAAATAAATAAACATTTCTAAGGGATTTTGGTCTTAGAGTTTCAATAAGCAAAGAATAGGAGAAATGTGTGAAAGATTCACAGGGCAGTATTTTTTTTCCCTAGCAGGTAAAGACTTTGGTCATCTCAGTTGTACTGGGTTATCTGTTTTGTTTCTTACTTCATACAGTGATCTCTAGCATTAAATATTAGTATACCCGACAGCATTTCACAATGTATTCAGAAAAGTCTTACCAGTTAAACAATAGGCTTTAAAAATCAAACTGACCTCTGAAGACTTCTTTCTCAGAGCCTGCACACTCAGTAAACAGTAAAGCCATCAGGAAATGGATGAGAATTCCAGAGAAACCTTATTAAGACATCAGGGGTGATCTACAATATTTGTAGTAGATTTAATGAGCCTCATTATATGGTGCACCTACAGCTTATTATTAACACACTCTGACAAATATGTTACCCTGTCCTTGAAAGCTCAGTGGCCATGGTGCCTTTAAATGAACTTAGATAATGTGCAGAAATTTCCACCAGTCCCAAATATTTTTGAACAAAATACCAGTAGTATGCACAAGGTACACGTTGGTTAAGTGTGGGCTCTCCTAAACATTCAGGTTTTCTTTTGGTGCATTTAGCTAACACAATGTGTTTCTATGATCGTTTGGATAAAGACTTAAAGTGACATAACAGAACATCTTCATTCCATACTGTTCAAATGATAACTAAGACTGTCATGAATTAATCTGCAAACCACCAGTGCTTCTGGTCTGCCCGTGTATACTGTTTAAGGACTACTCAAAATCAACTTGGTGCTTACCAGCAGGAAGCATGAGATATGGCATTTTCACCAAAAAGCACACTAATTTGATTACCCTGTGAAGCAATCCTCATCTGTATTCAAATGCTAGTAACTCTTCATACTAATGTGTGAGATTAAATGCAACAATTTCATAGGAAGAGAAATATGTGGAATGCAGGATTGTGTGAACACTTGGTACTGAGTTTTACTTGTAAAAGTTTTACTTGCAGGGATTATGGTCTTTAAAGAAAACTTCAGTATCAACCAAATATGGAGAGCTTTTTTCACTGCAGAAATTCAACTTGTATGCATTCATTCAGGCCTTTCTAGTTAAGGTTAAAACCGCAATAAAAATTTTACTGAGTTAAAATTCCTTACAAAACACTCTATCCTATGAGAGCATCTTGACGGTCAGTTTTAAGTCTGAAGTTCAAAGTTGAATTGATGGAAACATGCATTTTCTCCTTTCTCATTTAAATAAATAAAGCAGGTTTCGGCGGCAAGATGGCGGAGGAGTAGGAGACCGATTATCATCAGGTCCCAGGAATTCACCCAGAGAGCTATCAAACCATTCTGAACACCTACAAATTCTACCGGAGATCGAAGAGAAGAAGAGCAGCAAGTCTAGGAACAGAAAATCGACCACTTTCTGGAAGGTAGGACGTGCGGAGAAGTGAATCTGCGGCGACGGGAAGATAGACCCCGGGGGGAGGGGCCGGCTGCCGGCAAGGGAGCGAGCAGCGGAGCACAGACTCGGAACTGTGAGAAGTCGGCTCCACTGAGGGACGTCGCCCCAGAGACCAAGCGGGGGGTGAAGCCCCTGCAGGGACAGTGTGGTCTCAGGACCCACGGGGACACAAAAAGACCAGGGGTGTCTGAGCGCGACCGAGCTCCCAGGTCTCAGAAGCCGGCGGGAGAGACGGAGCTGAGCTGAGGTGTCTCTCAGCTTGGGGTTACCTTGGGCTGGGATCTGAAGCTCAGCCGGGCCACTGATCTGTGAGCGGGGACCCCACGGGCGGCAGACCCGGAGAGACTCACCTTCCTCCTCCGGGAGCAGCGGTGCGGGAGCGGCTGCAGGATCTGCCGGGTTTGGAGATTCTAAGCGGGGCCGCGCCAGAGATAGAGACACTCAGTCACAGGCCGGGTGAGCTCGGAGCGCGGCCGGAGACCAGGAGACGGGAGGGACTGCTTTTCTCTGAGGCGGGCTGAGGGCTGAGGCCCCAGGCTCTCGGCTCCTCCGGGTCGGAGACTGGGAGCCGCCATTTTCAGTCCCGTCCTCCAACGAGGTACGGAAAGCGTTCAGGGAACAAAAGCTCCTGAGAGCGAACCCGAGCTGATTACTTAGCCTG
>LNAC01000043.1:0-56628 GCA_002007465.1 Ailurus styani
TATAACAATGAAAATTTTAAAAAGATTAAAATGTCTTGATAAGATATAAGAGTTAAGAATGTTAAAATAGGAAAAGGGAAAAAATTTTTTAAAAAATAAGANTGACTCTATCTCTATATCTATCTCTATATCTATCTCTATCTCTATCTATCTATATCTATTAGACTGGTGAATTGAACAGACCCTATAAGTATCCAAAAAATAAGGTTAAAAACAATGAAGGGATAAATTATAACAATGAAAATTTTAAAAAGATTAAAATGTCTTGATAAGATATAAGAGTTAAGAATGTTAAAATAGGAAAAGGGAAAAAATTTTTTAAAAAATAAGAAAAAAATTCAAAGAAAAAAAATTCAATGAATTTAACTTTAAACAACTGAAGAATCATGGGGAAAAGCCATGAATTCTCTGGGTTGCTTTCCCCTAGCTCCAGAGTTCCACAATTCTTAGCAATGTTGAACTTGACTTTGAATGGATGGTTTCTTGTTGTTTTTTTTTCCTGGTCTTCTGGGGGAGGGGCCTGTTGCTGTGATTCTCAAGTGTCTCTGCCCGAGGCGGATTCCCACCGCCCTCGCCAGGGGCCAGGCTAAGTAATCAGCTCGGGTTCGCTCTCAGGAGCTTTTGTTCCCTGAACGCTTTCCGTACCTCGTTGGAGGACGGGACTGAAAATGGCGGCTCCTAGTCTCTGACCCGGAGGAGCCGAGAGCCTGGGGCCTCAGTCCTCAGCGTGCCTCAGAGAAAAGCAGTCCCTCCCGTCTCCTGGTCTCCGGCCGCTCTCCGAGCTCACCCAGCCTGTGACCGAGCGTCTCTGTCTCTGGCGCGGCCCCGTTTAGAATCTCCGAACCCAGCAGATTCCTGCAGCTGCTCCGCGCTGCTCCTCTCANACTCACAGATCAGTGGCCCAGCTGTGCTTCAGATCACAGTACAAGGTAACCCCGAGCTGAGAGACGCCTCAGCTCAGCTCCGTCTCTCCCGCCGGCTTCTCTCTGAGACCTGGGAGCTCGGTCGCGTTCAAACACCCCTGGTCTTTTTGTGTCCCCGTGGGTCCTGAGACCACACTGTCCCTGCAGGGGCTTCACCCCCGCTTGGTCTCTGGGGCGACGTCCCTCAGTGGAGCCGACTTCTAACAGTTCCGAGTCTGTGCTCCGCTGCTCGCTCCCTTGCCGGCAGCCGGCCCTCCCCCCGGGTCTATCTTCCCGTCGCCTCAGATTCACTTCTCCGCATGTCCTACCTTCCAGAAAGTGGTCGATTTTCTGTTCCTAGAATTGCTGCTCTTCTCTTCGATCTCCGGTGGAATTTGTAGGTGTTCAGAATAGTTTGATAGCTCTCTGGGTGAATTCCTGGGACCTGATGATAATCGGTCTCCTACTCCTCCGCCATCTTGCCGCTCCCCCGAGGATATACTTTCCATTCAACTTCCTGAACATGTGTTCTACACATTCGCCAATATGTATGTACATTAAAGTAAACGTGGCTGAATCTTTTGTTTGCATTTTTCTCCTAAGTCCAGACATTATTTGAGTCAGAATACTAATGAACGATTCATCGACTGCTTTCTCTACTCAGGACTAATGACCATGGCTGATGGAAAATATTATAATTATTAATCTCTGACTATTAGTATCATTTCCTGAATTTAGTTTTAAAGGGAGAATAGAATATTTTGTCCATACCGTGGATCAGTTTATATAGAACAAGTTCAGGTATGTTTTGATTATTTATCTCCAGGGTTAGTGATTAGTCATTTCCAGAGTTATTTATAGCAAACTTTTTATCATCATTTCCTTAATAATCATGTAATACAAAGTAATATATTTTATTATATATAGTTAAAAATAAAATATTTAGGGAGTGCCTGGGTAGCTCAGTTGCTTAAGCATCTAACTTCAGCTCAGGTCATGACCTTAGGGTCCTGCGATAGAGCCCCACATTGGGGGGCTCCCTGCTCAGCAGGGAGTCTGCTTGTCTCTTTCCCTCTCTCTATAACCCTTTCCCAGCTCTGTCTCTCTTGCAAATAAATAAAATATTTTAATAAATAAAATAATAAAATATTTAGGTGTCTCTTGTAAAGTACAAATGTGTAGAACAATGGACGACAATTGAAAATGCCAACTTTTTCTTCTTTTTCAATTTTTTCATTGAAAATTTCTATCGTAGAAAGATAATTTATGTTGTAGCAAATGCACAAATATTAGGCACATACACTCATTTTTAAATACAGGTTGAAAATTTTTGAATGTAATAATGTCTAATTATTACTATTTTTTACTGCATAAATGTAATCTATCATTTCTAAATTATAATAAAATTGACTATGTTCTTACACATACCAAGTTTTCAGTTAAAGTCACAACAAAAAAATAACTTTGTATAGTGAACAATCGACTCCTAATTTACTGTTTGAGGAGTGTCATATTTCTAGGGTTACATTGTTATTCTTTCTCTCTCTGTCATAGTGTGAGACCTGAACTCTTGCTCAAGTGTGACCCAGCCGCCCAGCCACAGTTGTTTGTTTCAGGGGTAGACACTGATCCAAGTCGTACTAATAAGCTCCTTTATTGAGAAATTTAGATCGGCAGGTTAGAGAGAAACTATTCTCTCCTCAGTCCTGGGTGTGTCACTAAGTTTTACCAGGAGATTGTCAGAAGCTGTTTTTCTTGCCATATTGAGAAAGCTAAACCGCAGCAACAAACAATAAAATATGTGAGAATAAACAGAATAAAGCACGAACAACAGGGCAGCAGAACTAACTGGCTGGCACAAGGGCCTCTCCTCCCATTTCTACCCCGGCTGCATCCTTACTTTTGGATCTGCAGGGATGTTACAGACATTTTCTCACTTAACCCTCACAACTCTAGGAGGTAGCTTTCAAAATACCAATTTAAGGGGCCCTTGGGTGACTCAGTTGTTAAGCATCTGCCTTTGGCTCAAGTCATGATCTCAGGGTCCTGGGATCGAACCCCGCATCAGGCTTTCTGCTCTGCAGGAAGCCTGCTTCTCCCTCTCCCACTCCCCCTGCTTGTATTCCCTCTCTCACTGTGTCTCTCTCTGTCAAATAAGTAAATACATATCTTTAAAAAATAAAATAAAATAAAATACCAATTTAAGGGCACCTGGGTGGCTCAGTCAGTTAAGCATCTGCCTTCCACTCAGGTCATGGTTTCAGGTTTCTGGGATGGAGCCCTGCCTCAGAATTCCTGCTCTGTAGCTCTCTTTTAATGTATTAAATACCATGTAAATCATTTTCTGTAGGTTCATAAAGATCTTTTTAATCATATTTTATAACTGTCTAATATTCTATAGTGTACCATATTCATTTTATTCTTTACCTTTTGTTTAAGAAGCAATGTTGTCTGGGGTACGTGTATGGTTCAGTCAATTAAGCATCCAACTCTCGCTTTCAGCTCAGGTCATGATCTCAGGGTTGTGAAATCAAGCCCCACGGCAGGTTCCACACTCAGGAAGGAGTCTGCTTGAGATTCTCTCTCTCCTTCTCCCTCTGTCCCGCACCCTCATTCTAAAATAAATAAACAAATCTTTTTTAAAAAGAAACAATGTTAGTAAACTAGTCATTTTGTACCTAAAATTCTGTATCTATAGAATAAATTTCTGGAAGTTGAATAACTTAACAAAAAGAGTATGTACATTTGCAATTTTTACAGATATTGCAAAATTTTACTAGAAAAGTTGTAGCAATTGACACACCCAGCAAAAATATGTGAATGTACTAGTTTACTCACACTCTTATTCTACAACATTTAGTCTAACTTTCTGAACTTTGCCAATATGATAAGTAAAAAGCAATGTTTTCAGGAGGCTTAAATAAATAAATGTGGCTCAAACACTCTTCATGTGATTAATCACTAGCTATTTGTACTTTTATTCATCGCCTTTGACAATTCCTTGCTTATTTGTTACAGTATGCCAGTGATTTAATTTGAATTTTATAAATGAAAATGTGTGTGCTCTTCTCAGCTGTTTGAAAATTCCTATTAAGGTGTTGGCCCTGATCCTTAAATATGTGTTTGATTTAGCCTAATTTATATATTTGATTTGCTCATTCTTCAATTTTTTGGCATTATTTATTAGTATATCTCAGTGTCCTATTAGGCCCTGGACAGTAGAGATGTACATCTGAATAAGGCACTTACCCATAAAGGAATCATAGTTTTGTAGGAAGACAATTAAGAAATTGTAATTTAAGAAATGTAAATCAAAAATACTCTTTTTAACTTCAGGAGCTTAAGTAGTCTTGGAACTAGAGTTCCACATCAAACATGAAGGTAGGTTTTGGGAGATATGAGGCTGGACAGGTAAATGAATGTTGAGGAGGCTGGAGTTTACAGTAAAGATCCCCTGCAGGACGGCGTGCATCTAAATGACAGAAAGAGTTAAGTATTTTAGGAAGAAAACATTGATTCCGCGAAAGCCTGGAGAATGAATTGGAGCAGTAATAAGGGCTGCAGCAACAACGCAGGCAGGAAATCACGCAAGACTGCATGAGAGGAGTCAACCAAAGGTCAGTGGAGGACCGTGTAAGCCAGGCAGCATTTACCTGCAATGCCTGATGCTAAACGCCAGGAATTATCTGGATGTGGCTTTTAGAAACAGGAAGAATGCTCCAACCAGAAGGCATGTGGAATACATAGTCAGACATACAGTCTGTAAGAGCACACCGGAAGCTACCCAATCTAGAACTGGGAAGACAGGGAGGAGTCTAGGCTAGACCCTGAACACCTCCAATTTAGAGATTTGCAATGAATGGCATCTTTAGGGATGGAACAAATTTTTTTGAGGTGAAAAATTATAGTGAACATTCTGTAAACAGATTAAATATACATTTTGCTTATCATTCAGTGAACTTTGCAGAGGCCGCAGTCCAAAGACTGTAGAAAGTCAAGCACAATGAGGGGTTGGATCTTGAGGATAGGATCACAGAGGGTAAAATCTGAGGGTGAAAATTAAGGAGAAAAAATAGGTGACCTAATGGGGTAACATAATGAGCCAACAGCAAAGATGGAAAGGAGGTGAACAATGCAAGGTTGATTAGCCTTGAATGTTCAGATCAAATTCAACATGAAATTGCCAGTGGAGGTGTGAGCTGAGACCTCAAGTGGAGTTGAGAGGCTTGTTAGAGCTAGCAACAAATCTGAACTTGATTTCGTATGTTTCCAAGGAGTACTTGGGTACTAATGCAGACCACCTTCAACTGGAAACTTTTGTTTCACTGGTAATTTCTTTTTCTATCATTATTAATGAAATAGCTAGAATACTTCAGATAATAGCTGGGCTTCAAGAAAAATTTTATTTTCTACATACGTGATAATAGAACTGCATTTTCCCACCTGTTATTGAACTAATATGCTATGAAATTTCTGAGGTTTCTACATAACACCTGTATCGGCGTTCAGTCAGGAGGGAGAAATTATGCTGGTTATTGTAACAGAGAGAAACTGAAATGTTTAACAATGTACTAACTTGCAGTAAAGTTATTGACTTTAACTGTAGAGGCAAAATGAGAAGTTAGCAGGGAAGGAGCAATTGCAGGAAGCGATTACAACCCCGACAACTGCACAGGAACATGGAGGAGGCTGGGGAAGAGCCCCTGGGAGGACGGAGATGCAGCCCTTGCAGAGGGGCGTGCAGCTCGGCGGGGGCTGGCGTCTCTGGCTTTGCAGACGCACCCATGGGACTTAAACCCAGACCTCTGAGTTGAGGTGTCAGGAGGCATCAGACTGGTCCTGCTTGTGTGAGAAAAACTGCAGGCCGATTCAAATGTGGTCCAGAGAAGGCGCTGCTGCTGCTGCTACTGCTTCGAGACAGAGCTCCTCGGATGAGTCCCAGAGCAACAGGAAGCAATAAGAAATGGAGTAGAAGGAATGAGTCCCCAGCCTCCCAGTAGCCCTCTAGCAGCTTCTGTTGGTGGAGTGTAACGGGGAGACAGCCGGCAAAGCAGAAATGTGGTCTGCAGACTTCCAGCCCCAAGATCACAAAGCTGAGTGTAGAAGGGTGGAGCGAGATCTGAGACAATATCTTAGTACCCAGCACCAGGACATCACTTACAGAGTATAAATAAATATGCCTGAGTACTTGGATGGGAAAACCCCTCACATATAGTTATATGGGCATGCATGTGCGCAGGTGTGCCGGAGTAGTGTGCAACATACATATACTATCTGTCTGAACACATTCCATATATGTATATGGAATAAAATAGATTTACTATAAAGAATCCTCCAATGGTGTAATTAAAAAAGCCTTTGTCCTTTAACCATAGCTAATATCAACTTCTAAAAAAAATGTTGTACTGTGGATTTATTTTAATTTTGTTTATTTCTAGCACTGTTTCTTTACCTTTGGTAATCTAATTTAATATTTGAATAAATTGTCTGCTGTCTAACAGCAGCTAGAAACATTACCCCTCGCGGCAATAAAACCTTCTTGGCCTTAGTAAATGAAAAACGCATTAATATCTGGCTTGCAACTCTCGCTGAGCATCCTGCTTTATTATGAGAGAAGGAATCAGCGAATCTGCCATCTGTCAGCATTTTCCCCAATACGGACTCTCCTTTCTCCTGCTACTTCACCTGTGAGATGAATACTCATAAACCTATCTTTCCAGGATGGTGGTATTACACTTGGTTCTTCTGGCACCAGTGTTTGGAAATCCACTGGGCTTGCTATCTTAAGTCATGCAAATAATTTTTTTTAATCTTCTACTGTGTACATTTCATCAAGCTTAAATGAGCATCCCTTTTTTATTTAAGTTGTATTTTCATTCACTAACATAGAAATAAAATGAAAATATTTATGTGCATATAATAAAATTATCAATATAGCTGCAGAAAGAAAATGAATATACGTTTAAGTAATTTCAACACTGTTATTTCAGGGAAGCCTATGTCTTTACAGGCAAAAAAGAATCCTAGTTCTCATGACAATTTGCCAAGGAAAGAGAAAAAATAACAAAAGCTTTAAAGAAGTAAATCATTAGAAAGAATAATGATATCTTTTTTAAAAAATAAATTTCTATTTTTATGAACTAAGTTACTCCTCAAGCTAAAGTTACTCATTAAGTCTTTCTGTGAAAAAAAAAAACTGACCAAAAGGAAAGATAAAATTAAAATATGCATATTTTATTGTTTCACCCAAATCATTAGCAAATAGTTGCCCTAACATCATTTCAGAACACAAATACATATTAGTACACATCATTTTATTTTTTTAATGTTTGTGGTGTCATAAGATCAGAGGCTCATATTCACGTAACCTGAATGGTTTATTATTCTTTACTGAGGTCATAAGGCTGCATAGCTGAAAAAACCCCAAAGTTGTGAGTTAAGTCTAGTTTTGTGACAGGAGGATAGTGCATTCAAAGTACTAGAAGCACAATGATAACGTTGAATTTAAATGTTTTAGAGAATAAGTTTATTGTGTTATTTAAACTAAAAGATTATAATTTGATTTTTTCACTTGGAAAAGAAAACCTGGCTGTGAGTGGGGAGAGAAACTAACTTGCCTAAGTGGGAGCTCACAGTCTAATAAGAACTGTTTTTAGAATGTGTGTTCTTGAGTACTATTTAAGAAATATGAGACTGTGCTAATGCTACAATGAAGAAAATCAATTTAAATTAGAAAAACTGGACCTTTTCAATTGGCGAGTTTCAGTTACATTACAAACAGCCAATATAAATTGATCCTATTTTTCTCCCAAACAATTGAGGCATACAGTAGCATTATTGATTGACAGATACATCCTTTTATTTTTTCCCCAATATTACAGTGAGGATTTTAAAAGGACTCTAACCTTATATGTTATGGTAGCCAGCCTTCAAAATGACTCCCATTGATTCTGACCTCTTAGCATTCATTCCTCCTGGGATCCCTTCCCATACTGAATACATCTGACCTATGTAAGAAATGATATTGCAGAAATGATGACTGTCACTTTTAAAGATAGGTCATAAAAGACATTGTGTTTCTGCTTTTGTATGTCCTTAAACCACTGCTCTGGGGGAACAAGTTGCTATGTCATGAGGACACTCAAGGAGACTTATGGAGGGGCCCAAGTAATGAGGAACTGAGACGTCCCATCTGTAGCTGGGAAGAATCCAAGACTTCCTGCAAACAGCAATGTGAGTGAGCCATCGTAGAAGTGGTACCCACAGTCCCAGTCAAGTGCTGTTAATTGTAGTTGTGGCGAACATCTTGACTGTCACCTCATGACACAGTCAGAGCCAGAACCACCCACTTAAACAGCTCTTAGAATCCTAATTCTAACCTACAGAAACAGTTGAAGGTAATATGTGGGTCATTTCTGTTGTTTTAGGTCATTATGTTTTAATTTTCTGGACATCAGTCGGTAACTAATACAAATGTGTTTAATTTTAATCTTAAATCCAATGTTAGAGTAACTTTTTAAGCATTAATAGGTAAATAATGTATATATATATATATATATATATATATATATATATATATATATATATATATTCACTATGTTCAATATTAACCTTGAATCAGGATTTCATGTGGGAAGAAACTCAGAATTCTACTTAAGATTTCTCCAAATCAGTAACAAAAGTTTCTTATGTCTTTACAGACTAGCTCAGAAGTTATTATAAAGCTGTTCAGTAATGGCACATTGAAAAATGGAACTGAACTTGGGAAGCTTTCTTTCTAACCAGAGAGCGTGGGCGCGCAGAGTACCAAAGGTGAAAGGGGATAATTGCGTGGACGTAATGATTATGATAATCACAGGTAGGCATCAAAGATACCAGATGTAACAGCAAGATCACACTGAGTCCAGTAAACCAATGTGAATAAAACTAGATGCAGTCATGTTCTTGAACAAATTTAAGAATGAAAATTTCCTTGAGAGGTAAGCTGGTAAAATGTCATACACATTGGATGTGATCAGTCGTTTGAGAAATCAAACCTACAGAATGACTCTATACCAGTGACCAAAGAGTTTGGGGCAATACACAACTTAAATGAAGATGACTTGAGAATTATCTCAAACAAAAGAACAACTGTAATGTGATTGTACCATGCACAGAAACCTGACCGTGTATTTTGTCCCAGTTTGTAGTAAAAATAATAAATGCAATGTAATTCCAATAAAAAATACCCTAAGACTTTTTAGAGAATTTGACAGGTTGACACAAAATTTCATCAAAAAAAAAATAAGAAGCTAAAAGCAGCCCATAAAATGATTAAGTATGAATATGGGGAGAAACTCATCCCACCAGATATCATTTTAAGTTTGGTGAGAATAGATAGGATAATGGAGAGTTGATTTTTAAAAGACAACGTATGATAAGTTCATCTATAATGGAAGGGTATTTCAGATGAGTGAGGAAAAGATGGAATTATCTATCTATCTATATACACATATATATGCACATTTATTCACTTAAATGCATAATTAAATATATACATGTAAGTGTATATTTATGGTTTTAATTTATATATAATATTACATATTATATATAGCATTTATAATTTATATGTTTATGTAAATAAATTTATAGAAATTTATAGAAATAAAACATAAGGGCGCCTGGGTGGCTCAGTGGGTTAAAGCCTCTGCTTTCGGCTCAGGTCATGATCTCAGGGTCCTGGGATCGAGGCCCGCATCGGACTCCCTGCTCAGCGGGGAGCCTGCTTCCCGCCCCCCTCTGCCTGCCTCTCTGCCTCCTTGTGATCTCTCTCCCTCTGTGAAATAAATAAATAAAATCTTTAAAAAAAAAAAAGAAATAAAACATAAATTATAACTACCCATATGGAGAAAGCTAAATTATCACCCTACTTCAAATCAAATACAAAACCAGAGTGAAGATGGTAAAGATCAAATGTGAAAAACCAAACCATAAGATGAAGCATGGAGACTATTTTTGAGACATTAGAATCAAACAGAACTTCTTAAACGTGGTCTCACCAAAAGCCCCACCCTGTCAGTGACCGTCAGTCAGGAGGAATCTCACAAACTCAGAGCGTCTTCCGGAGGAGCAAGGAGTTTGTGCCTCACAAAGGTGCCCCAACCCCCGGGATCTGCACTGGAGAGAGGAACCCCCAAAGTGGCTGGCTTCAGAAACCAACAAGGCTCACATTCAGGAGACCCAAAGGCCACAGGGGAGTGAAATGCTTCTCTTAAAGGGCTCACAGAGACTCATTCATCCCCACGACCAGCACGAATGCAGCAGTTTGAAAAGCGCCTAGACTATGTGTGAGGGAGACTTATTTGCTAAACTGCCAGAGGGATAAGGGCTTATTGGGATTCTCTCTGGGGGTGGAGGTGCAGCTGGGCACCATGTTTGCACTCTCCTCTTGCCTTTAGAGACCCAGTGGGTGCACCTTGGCCCTGTGCTCCCTGCTGCCAGCAACACACACAGTTCATACAGGGCATACCTCTTGATTGACTGGCTTTGGATCCCAAGGGACATTTCTTGGCAGGTTACAGCCCCCAGGGCATTGCACAGACAAACAGACTAAAAAATACTTCCTTTTCTATGAAAAAGGCCCATTTAATTGTTCTGGAGTTTGAAGAACAGATTTCAGTTTTACCACACATCTAGAGGCTACCGGGGTGCTCTCAGGGAACACAGGCTGGGAACGCCATCTTTTTGTTCTCCCTCAGCTTCGTTCCCGCTTACCAGCACCTCCAGTATATACTCATCTGAAGCCCCAGTTTTTGCAACTGCCACCCAGGGACACCTCTAGATCACTTGGCCAGCATAGCTTTGCAAGAAATAATGGGAGCAGCACATGTTCAATACAGAGGTCATCCTGCAACTCTTTGAGGCAAGTAGATGGCTTCAAACCACTCAGGGATCATTTGTCTTAACTTCTTCAATTCATTGCCAGAGTTATTTAAGAATTTGCAAATTTAAATTCAAAATGGAACAAAACACATCCTGAGGACTTTATATTAAAACAAATTAGAAACTTTGAACCCTTTCTCTCAACAATACGCCTGGCTAGTTGCCACCCTAAATATCATCCTCGTTTAACATCTTGGCAAATGAGCCAGGCGCTGTCATAGATTTGGGGCAAGGTAAAACAAGAAGCTTAGCCATCATTAATTTATGCCTATGTTATCACATCAGTGGTCCTTCTACCACCTCGCTACTACTCTCTAAAGTTATTTTTGTTCTGAGAACACTGATTTAGTAACATCATAATCTTCGTAATCACATCATAACATGTTCATTGGCCATACTTTGTGTAGATGAAGGCCAAACTCTGCAGCACAGGCTAAAAGGCCATTAGGTCTGGACTTGACCTGGCATTCAGATTTGGTTTCCAGCTATCTTTCCCAACCTCGCTTATATGTTCTAGCACAATGGTTCTCAACTCTGGCTACATACTGGGGCTCACCGGGGAAGCAAAAATGCCAGCGCCTGGGTCCTGCCCCAGAAAACTTAAATGAGTCACTATGAGCCCAGGGAAGGCAGCAATGTTTACTAAAACTTCTCTAGATGAATCTAAAGTACATGTGGCTGAAAAGAAGTTAAAAATTACCACTAGTGCATGTTGTTCTTTCTGTTAGCAAGTTAGCCTGATTTTCAGGTGGACAGATTCAAAATCAAATAAAGTGGGGGATAAAAATAATACATTGGGCTTCTGATTATTTCTCAAACATATGTAGGTTTCTACAACCCCAGTTGCTTTCAGTCTGCTTGGAACAATCTTACCCACCTTCCCCATCTGGCAGCCTTCCATTTATACTTCAAAATGTGGTTTTGATGCCCCTCCTTAAAAGTATCCTCAGGACAATTAGTAAATTCTAGTTCTAAACACCACAGCACTTTGAATCGATCTCTCTTTAAACATTGCAGAGAGATTACTCACTCACCAGTCTACCTCCTGCATAAGTAAATATCACACCCTTAAGGACAAGGAACCAGATATTTTTTATCTGCTTATCTGACCTGTTCCTCTTGAGAACTGTAACCAGTAAGGTAGGAGGAAAATCAGCATGTGGAGTCCAGGAAGCCAAAGGAACACACATTAGGTAGGGGTGGGGGTGGGGGTGCGGGAGGGATCAATTTTTAAATGCTGTTGAAATGAGTTTAAAAAGATGAGGACCAATGACTGATAATTATATGTATAATATGGATACTATTTGTGAGTTAGAGAAATAATATAGTGTAGGGGCTAAAAAGAGGGACTTCAGAAGCATCTGCCTGGGTTTTTATCCCCATGCCACTTCATGGCACCTTTTATTGGCTACCTTGCAGTTTGCTGGGAAGTTTAGATTAGCTACTAAATGGTTTTGTAAAGTGCTTGGAACATAGTAAGTGTTATATTAGTGTGAGCTGTCGTACTAAAATATTGGCAATATTTTTACATAGTTGTTTCACTAGAGTGTAGAGAATAAAACCCGATTTTGAACAAGTTTAAGAGAAATTTGGAAGAACGAAAGGAGTCTGTGTATTCTTTAGAGGAATATTACCATAAAAGAAAACAGAGAAATGAGTTAATAGCTGGAGGGCAATATTAAACCAAGGGAGAATTTTTATTTTTAAGAGAAGAGAAATAATAAGATGCTTGTATGCTAATGGGAATGTTTCAGTAGGAAGAAAGAAAATTTTTCAAGGCAGGAGAGAGTTAGCAGGATTACCAAAGAGCTGTCCTTGAGGAAGTTGTAAAGGTGAGGCAGGAATCTGTGTACAAGTGGACAGATTGGATCTGGAAGTACAATTTATCTGTGATAAAAGAAGGCAAAGAAGAGATTATGATCTCTGAAACTCTAGGATCTAGGAATGGTGGGTGGATAGCCTGGAGCGGGGAGATTGTGGAAGTTCTTTTCTAATTGTTTTGATTTGCACAGTGAGATAGAAGGCAGAGTAATCAGCTGATGAGCAAGGAGTTGGTGGAGATTTGGGGAGAGCTAGAGATGTGAGGCAGCTGCCCACGAGAGAAATGGGATTAGGGACTGTGTTAGGATTGCCAGGGGGCATTACCAGTCTCGTAAGATTTAAGGTTATAAATTTAAAGGGAGATTGTCAAGATATGCTGGTTTTCTCCTGCCTTGCCCAGCAGCATGACCACAGGCACTGCAATGTCACAGAATTGTAATAAAACAATGTGTTATTGATTTGACAAAAGTCTAGAAGAGAAATCACGGCGTTGTGAGTGGATGCAAAAGAATGGTTATAATAGTGAACCATTGATTTTAGGATGGGTTATACAGTCAGTGATTGCACGAAGGAAATGAGGGACTAAAAGCGGAGTAGGAATGGTGGATTCTAGGTCCAGGTGGGGTCTAAAGCCAGCTAGACACATGAGTTTAGGTGGTTGAATTCATGTGCTTCTCTCCCTTGCAGCACAGTCATATTAAATTAATGACCATTTATCCTTCAACTCTATCCTTCGGTGGGGCCTCCTCCAAGAAACCTTCCTAAGCCCCACAGATTAGGATGAGTGCTTCTCCAGTGTGCTCCTAGACCACTCTATGCTTATTAATCATGATCCATGAAAGTAATTGAATTATCCAGCAGACCTGTGTTAAGAGGCTTGGCTATAGGCTACACAAGGGCAAAATCGGTGCTTTTAATGTGGCAAAGTACCTGGCAAAGTAAGCTTTCCAAAACCATTTTGATAGGCACATGAAAATATGTGTGACAGAATCAATAATAAAAAAAACCCCAAAAACTAAGAATCAGTAATCAAATCCCTTGGTGTGGTAGACAGGATAATGGCGTCCAAAGAGGTCCTCATTCTGATTCCCACAATCAGGGACTATATAACCTAATTACATAAGGGACCTAGGCAAAAGGGACCTAGCAAACCTGATTAAATTTGAGATAGTGGGATTATCCTGGATCATCTGGGTGGTTTCTCTGCAATGATAAGAGTCCCCCTCAAAGGTAAGAGGAGCTGTGAGGATGGAAGCAGAGGTTGGAATGATACCCTTGATCATGAAGGACTAGGCGGTGAGCTGAGAAATGCAGTCAGCTTCTCCCACTAGAAGAAGTAAGGACGTGGATTGTCCCCTGCAGCCTCCAGGAGGAACACACACCTTGAATTTAGCTTCTTAAGACTCATTTTGGACTTCTGATTCCAGAACTGTACGATAACAAATTTGCGTTGTTTGAAGTCAGTAAGCTTGTGGTAATTTGTTACAGCACCAGTAGGAAGCCAATAGACCTAACGATTAAACTGATGATTCCTTGGACTGGAAACTCTCTATTCCTTAAGGGCACTGAAACATCCCTCGCAGACATCGCTGTCCTAAGGGCTGGATTTCTATCTCACTCCCACATAAACACAGGTAGTTTGCCTCTGCCTTTGATTACCCCATCATCTGACCTTCAAGATGGAGAATTAAATGAATTTTCTTATAATGACAGATAAGCGTGACACAGTTCTATCTTCGTGCCTAGTGTGGTTATAAGATGGTAACAAAGGCCCCAGCCTCAAAGATATGTTTCATTTCAGTTGGATGTTAACATTAGATGGACTCCCTTTCTTATACACATGATAGCAATCCCTTCTGTGATCTGGTCTCAGGAATAGTTTGGCAAATGACATGCAGGTGAATTCAAATTTGAGAAAATATTGGCAACCAGCTAATAACTTTTTGCACAGTCAGTTGTGAAAGTGACTTACAGTGACAAAATATATTATACACACTAAAATATTTAAACTCTCTGGACATATCATGAATCATAAGGCAATGGGTATTTTATTTTTGATGCAGCTAAATGCATCTGCAGTTTGATGGCCCTCATAAGTAATAATCTGAATTGCCTATCAGAGGAAAGTGCTAGAGTTATTTACAAAGGAAAAACTAACCCAATAACCCAAGGTGTCACCATTTTATGCAGAAATAAAGTGAATCTGGCAGCAAGAATAATGAAATGAGATAAGCCATACACTTGAAATCTTATGTTTCACATAAAAAAACTTCATAAAAACTATTTATAGACATCTATAGGTTTACTGAAATAGAATTCATATAAATTGAGTAGATGATCAGTCACAGAGCTGATTCTAAAAACCCGTGTAATGACTCCAGTCACCAAAGTGTCTACCCCTGTGTCTTCCAGCTGTTGCTCTCATGCCGACAACCTCTGAGCTTCCCCTTTCCCTCTGTGCTTCCAAAACAAAGCCTATTTATTGCACAGAGAGCATCTTATGTCTGTGGCTTAATTGAATCGCCCACCTCAGATGATGCTCTCCATATAAGCCTTAATTTCATTCAGTAGATACCAATATTTTTGTTAATATGCAGATTAAACAAAAATCAGTTTTCTTGGGGCACCCGGGCGGCTCAGTCGGTTAAGCCTCTGCCTTCGGCTCAAGTCATGATCCCAGAGTCCTGGGATCAAGTCCCGCATTGGGCTCCCTGCTTGGAGAAGAGCCTGCTTCTCCCTCTCCCTCTGCCTGATGCTCTGCTTACTTGTGCTCTCTACCTATCTGTCAAATGAATAAAGTATTTTTATTAAAAAAATCTGTTTTCCTTAATTTAACCTTTGACCACTATTTATTTATAACTTCCTAACAACAGACTCTTTTCAAGTCATTTCAATTTCCAATTTGTACTATGTTCGCATCTAAACTTCATTTTCCCATAATTCCTAATTATTGCTGCTTTTTAAAATTATTGCTGAAGAGCAAAGTATAAATATTATAGAAAGAACAGAGCCTCTGGAAATAGTCACCAGCATTATTTAGCTGTACATGCCAAGTAAAGTTATTTACCATCTTGAACTTCATTACCCTCCTTTGTAAAACTGAATATTAACAATTTCTGTGAGGAGGAAGAAAAATTCAGAATATTTAGGTAAATAAATAAGATAAAGTGAAAGTGTCAAATACCCAGCTTGGCCCATTTGGCATATGATGTGTTTGCTCTTCTTTCGGTGCTGAAGCACATTGGTAATCTTGAGCAGGGACCGCTCTAGGCAAGAGTCAGGAACACCACATTCACCTTTGCCAGTGCCTTATCCAGTAACAATGGCAGCAGCAGCAGCTACAGATATCCATCCCAACCAATCAATTCTTTTAGCTCTCCATTTTTCAAAGTGTGGTTCGGGAACCCCTGGATGTCTTTTGCAGATGGCCCATGAAGTCAAAAATATTTTCAAAATAACACTAGGACAGAAGCTGCATGGCACCTTTATTGGAACAGAGTAAAGGAAGGAGCAAATGTGAAAATCTAGCTGTCTTCTATTAAGTCAGGGGTCAAGAGGTTTGCAAAAACACAAAATAATGCTATTCTTCTCATTCTATCTTTGAAAAAATAGTTATTGGACAAAAAATGTTATTTATGTTAAAATGTGATGGATATATTATTAATTTTAAGTAAATTATTTAATATACTTTAATGTCTTAGCTTTAATTTCTAATGCAGTAATCAAGATAATCTGCAAATACAAAACCTCTGGGGAGTCCACAATAATTTTTAGTAGTGTTGAGAGATCTCTAGAAGATTTCAGAACTACTTTAGATTTTCTTCTCTTGGCAGATGGATCTTCAAGGTCATCCCATTCCATTTGTGTCGTTTTATTCTTCCACTGCTTTTTGCTCTAACATAATCATACTGATAAGATTACCTGTGAGTATTAAATCATCATACAGTAATCCCGCTTATCCAATGGTTTCAGTTTACTTGACTTCAGTTACATGGGATCGACTGCAGTCCCAGAAGTAAATGATCCTTGTTCTGACATATTGTCGGAAGCTCAGTAGCAGCCTCATGTTCCATCCCAGCGCCTGTATCGTTCCCCTCACTTCATCTCACCACAGAGGCATTTTACCACCTCACCCCATCACAAGAAGCAGGGTGAGTACAGTACAATAAGATATTTTGAGAAACATAGATCATACTCACATAGATTTTAAGGCAGCAGGTTGTTACAATTGCTCTATTAGTAGTTATTGCTAATCTCTTACTCTGCCTAATGTATAAATGAAACTTTTATCATAGTTATGTATGTACAGGAAAAAGCACAATATGTATATAGCATTCAGTACTACTGTGGTTTCAGGCATCCACTGGGGGTCTTGGAATGAATGAATCCCTTGAAGATAAGGAAGGACTACTGTACCCTTTGGGCTTGAGTATGTTCAACCAGGACATAACTCTTTACTAGAAGAGTGCAAGTTCTCTAACCTGTATGTGCTAATCCCATGAAGGAAGATTGTTTAGAACAGGGGATACAAGGTCTTCTGAATTTTGCTGGGTATGGAGGCACCCTTCCTTAATAGTCAGTCTGAAACCTGTACCATTCATCTCCCTACATGTGTTTGGATCCTTTCTCATTTTTCCAGCTGGACAGAAACTCTGGACACAGAGTGTGCTCCTCTGCATTGATGTTGCACCACACTTCTTTCTTACGTTCGGAGCATGGATTCCAACCATAGCATCTTAACTTTAGAATCCTGGCATATACAAGCTTCTTCCTATCAGACTAACTTATCCCTAGGGAAAAGCTAATTGTCTTATGCCAATGGACAGATAGGTCTCCAAAAGAGCATTGATTGTAAAAATCACTGTGCCTGAGCCTGTTAACTAAGCCAGAAGTGAAATTTTCTGGTTATCACCTTTTAGAATATCTAAATTTTTAAAATAGCTACTGTTAACAAAGAGTTTGGTTTTTGTTATTGTTTTCCATTTGTTTCTTTGGGAGAGTGGTATTTCTAGAGCACACGAATTCCCATATTCTACAGCTATGCTGTCCGATATGGCTAGTGAGCACTTGAATTGAGATGTGTTGTTAAGTGTAAAATACACTTTGGGTATGGAAGACTTAGCACAAGAGGAGGTAGTCTATCCCTCTGCTTTCTTTTTGAAGATTTTTTATTTATTCATTTGAGAGAGACAGAATGAGCAAGAACGCGAGCAGGGGGAGAGGCAGGGGGAGAGACAGAGGGAGAAGCGGACCCCCCACCAAACAGGGAGCCCAATGTAGGGCTCAATTCCAGGACCCCAGGATCACGACCTGTGCCAAAGGCAGAGGCTTAACCGACTGAGCCACCCAGGTGCCCCTATCTCTCTACTTTGAATTACAATGTTCTGTTCTTCCTACTTTCACACTTCTGTCCCTACAATCCATTTCCCATATAGCAACCATAAATCATTCTTCAAGACTGTCAAGGTAATGAAAAACAAAGAAAGTCTGAGAAACTAACAGACCAAAGGAAACTAGAGACACATGACAATTCGACCAGAGGAGACTAAAGAACATGGCAACCACATGCAAAGGAAAATTCGGCAACATTCAAATGAAATTTGGAATTTAGTTAATAATAAGGTACAAGTGCTACTTCCTTAGTTCGACAATGTACAATGCTAATATAAGATGTTAACAAGGAGGAAACTGGGTGAGGTGTACACAGGGACTTTCTACACTATCTTTGCAACTTTCTTGTAAATCTAAGATTATTCCAAAATAAAAAGGAAATGTATAAAAAAAATAAATCAGACCATGTAATCTTTCCTTTGGTCCCTTCCATGTCTTCCTACTTTTCTCACAGTGAAACTAAGGTCCTCTTATAGCTCAAAGGCCCCATTCGCTGTCTGTTCCCGTCTCCAATGCCCCCTGTGCTTCCTACTGTCAAGCCACTTGGACCTTCATTCTTCTTCTGGAATATGTCAAAGTAATTCCCTCCTGAGGATCTTTGTATTTATTGTTCCTTCTTTCTAAAACCTTAAAGATATTCCATGGTTAGCTACTTTCATCATTCATATTTCAGTTTAATTTTCTCTTCAGAAAATTTGGTCATAATCTCATATCTTAAGTTACCATTCTCCCCCTGAGATGTTCAATGTCACATTACCTTGTGGTACACATTATCTTTATGTATGTATGTATATACGTATTATTTTATAGAATTTATTTTTAAAATTAAAACTTTTCTGCTTATTATTATATTTTTTCTGTTTCTCACAATTCATTTATAAGAATTTTGTCAATTTTATTCATTGTTATAAATCCAGCACTGAGAAAAATACTGGTGTATAGTAGGAATGTTCTGGTTATTTATTGCTGTATAACATTCGAAAAGTCAGTGGCATAAAATAATCCCATGATTTTGTCATTTAGCAATTCAAATAAGGCACAGCAGGGATGGTCTATTCTTTTTTGTTTGTTTGTTTTTTGGTTTTTATGTTTATTTATTTATTTATTTGGGGGGGTGGTCTATTCTTGTTCCCTAATGTTTGGAGGTTCAGTTAGAATGGAGCAAACCACTAGGCTGGAAAACTCAGTATGTCTCCTTCAATCACGTGGTAGTCCAGAAACTTCCACTGAAAGCCTCATGTGTCCTCCATGTGGTTGTCTCCAAGGCTCCCTCATAACATGGCCTCTGAGTTTCAAGAGAAAGCAACTAGAGACTGCCAGTACAGCAAAGGACTATACCCAGAACTTTCTTCTACCTTATTAAATTGGTCAAAACAGTGATAAGTCAAAGTCAAAGAAATAGAAAGGAAAAAAAAAAAAGAAAAGAAAGACCTCACCTCTTGATGGAGCAGTGGCAAGATCACCATGCAGAGGACCATGTGGATAGGAGATATCTCTGAACACAATGATTCACATGCAAAATACACTCACACCAAACCTAATATTCCCAAAGCATTCAATTCAGGAATCAGATCAAAATCTGCTGTATGATCCCTGAGGCCTTAGCCAGGACAACTCCAACAGCTGGGAGTGAGGTATGAAAAATGGCTACTTCGTCTCCACTAACGTGGTGGTGGCTGTCACTAACCATTTGGTACTGGCTGTCAGGTGGGAGGTCAGCGGGGGTTGCCAGCTGGGAGCCGTGATTCCTGTCCCTTTGGGCCTCCCCAGGGCTCTTTCAAGGCTGTCCTCTTAAAGGAATAAAGGAAGGGCTTCCAGGCCAAATCAGTTTTATGTTTGTATTTAGTCAGTCAAAAAAGTCATAGGGCCACTCAATCAAAGGAAGGAGAAATGATGTATAATAGTATAATGTTTCAAAATATGACCTCTCCTGGTAGACTGCCTGAATTCGCTCTCTGATCCCACCAAAAAGCATTCTGTGACTTTGTATGATGTGCTTAAGTCTCTAAGACCCAGTAGGAGTGAGTTAAGGAGTGAGTTAATTCAAATAAAATATTAAAAGCAGCCGCCAGCAGAGAGTAATCAATTTTTATTATCTCTGCATTTTCCTTTACCCCAATTTTTTTGGTTCCTATTCTTATATTTTCAGTCTTCTAAGGAATATAGATTTTTCTGAGAGCTAGCATATGGCCTTTTCCCACTCTTATCTCCTCTCTTGTTTGCTACTGAGCTCAGATTGTTTTTTATTTCTTAATTTATTATGCATTATGAAAGATAAGAAAATGTAAGATTAGCTCTCTGGATGAATAAAAGAAAATTTGCATACAACAAGAGAGTATTGTTCTGTCGGAAAGCTAACATTGCTAGAATTTTGCTACATTGGTTCCTTTTTTTTTTCCCTTGATATAAGATGTGCCAAACATCAGTGACATGTGTAAAGTAATGCCACTCCCTTAGGAATGTCACAAATTATGTAGAATGTCATCCATAATATTATTTTAACAGTCCAAGAGGTATAGCATATGGCAACACCAACAAGTTCACTATTTTAAACAATAAAAGAAGAAGTCCCATTGGCTGAACCATATTTATTGTATTCCTAACAGTCGTCACTTTGTTATAAATTCCTACTTAAATATAATCAATTTTACTAGGAAAAAAAATTACATGTGGCTCTTTTACAAATTCAAAAGCTAGAATAATACAAATGACATTTTTCTACATAAAAGTTAAGATATTAAGAATTTTGGAACTACATTTATTTGTAATCAAAGTGGTTATATAAATAAGCATTTTACAAAATGTACACTGTTTCCATCAAAAATATTAATTGGAAGTAACAGAAACTAAGTGTGACTCATTTAAGCAGGAAATGCTTTTATGGATATTGAATAATTAATAGATTTTAGTAGTTCACAGAATCTCCAGGAATACTATACACGAGGAAGACCATTCCAGAAAGTCATGAAGACTGAATTCTGTTACTCCAGGACTGGACCATCATTGCTCACTTGCTCTTCACAAGACACCACAATTAACCACTGTCTCTGCTTCACCTGAAGACCTGGAGCTGCTGGCCTTACCCAACAAAATGGATTTTCCCATAATCCCTACTGCTTTCTGTCCCTACATCCAGGTTCAGTATCATGGGCAGGTGCACCTGATTGACCTACGGGATATACTCTGCTCAAGAGATGCTGGGAAAGCAAGTATTTGATATTTTAAAGGGCTCTTCTTCTACCCAGATATATAAGTTGTGAGATCTCCTAAATATAGAGGTGAGATTCAGAACACAAAAGAAAAAAAAGGAAAAAATTAAATTAAAAAATTAATTAAAAAATTAAAATGCCTATTTTGGGAACATGAGTATTCCAAAATTTACTGGAAAATAGTAGTTAAAGTTAACCAGAAATTTATTTTACAGTTTTAAAACATGTACTGATTTGCACTGACATATTTCAGCATTAGTTTTGAAGGTCAGAAGAAATGGTTTTCATTTTTCTAATTGTAAATTATGCCTTTAGAGCTGTGGTGTGGTAATAACTTGGAAATTCCTTTTTTGTTCCACGTACGGGGTTGACAAACAACATGTCTGTCTTATAATTGTAAATCTATTATAATTTATCTAAATTAGTTACTAAGTTAGTAAAAATCAACTAAGAAAAAATTCTTGATACCATGTCTTGAAAATCCATGTATGTTTCTACGTTCTGTTTCAAACTTTGTTGTTTCAATGGGTGGTCTGTACTGGCTTTCTATATAGATTGAAATCAAACTAAAATTTCTGACAGCATGCTCAAGCTGCTCACTGTCAGTCTATAACGCTTCTTGTTTTATCTCCAATACAACTTACAAAACACACATGAAATTTAAAAAAATAAAACATCAAAACAGAAACTAATGAGGTGTGGATCCAAGCATATCATACAATAAAAGTTAACGTGTTGGGAAAGGATAAAATATTCTGCTCGTGATTGCATATTTTGAATTTGAATTTCTTTGAAACTGTTTTAATGAGGAAACCTAAAGGAAAAATCTCTTTCTAGTCATCTTTATTCTTTATAAAACATCGACTGTTTGGCGCTAGTGAAATGGATCTTAAATTATGAGCAAAAAGTTACAAAGAAAGGGGAGGAAAAAATGAGCATGAATTTTAAGAGACGGTGATGAATGGTGCACAATTAACATTAAATTATGATGCTATTTGGCTGGGGAACAAATAAGCGTTCTCCCCTGCAAGTTCCTTCAAGACGCCTGAGAGAAATTTATGCACAGAGAATGGAAAGAGGAAAGTAACACTTTGTCATAATTGGGAATTTAGCATCACATCCCCAAAGCAGAAATCTAGTGAGTTAATCAGCCCGCAAGTATTTTATGGGTTCTAAGCACTATAGTCAATGCTAGCGACAACAAAATAAGCACTCAACATGGTACCTGTCCTCTTGGAGCTTAAAGTTGATTGGGAAACATGCAGAGGAGACAAATCGCCACAGAGAACTGAATTATTCAAACAGCGCCAAGGCTGCAGACAGCGTAGGAGGAGGGTGTCTGCTAGTGGACATGATTCATTGTAGCAAGCTGAGAAGGAAGTTTCAATTAAGTTGAGACTCAAGGGTAAGTAAGGGTTAGCCAGATGGAGAGAGGAATATAGAGGAACCGTATGTTCCAAGGCCAGGAGGTGAGAAAAAAGCATGAGAAATTTTAATTTACATAAATCTAGCATAAAGAGTAAGGGGAGAGCGGCATAAAGAAAGTCTTCAGAGGTGGGCAAGGCCCAAATCATCCTGACCTTGCAAAGACCTTTATGATTTGGGGCTTTGTCTAGAGGGGACAGGATCTATTGTCTTAGGGAACAGTGTGATATAATTTGCATTTTACAGATAGCTTCCTTGCTCTAAGGAGGAGAATAGGTTGGTTGGAAAAAATGCATGGGAGAGAGGAGAACAGACAGGCACCCACTTCAGTGGTCTGGGTGGATGGCTGGCCCTGAAATTCCTTACCTACTAGATGGGCCCAGAAACAAGAAGCCCACATTGTCAACCTTTCCTATCACCTGTAAACCTAAACCCAAAGCAAGTTCACGTGGAAACAGTTGCAAGTTGTAAGAACGTGTTTGCCCATGTTGTTGAAATTGTCCTCTGCTTTGTATTCTGTGAAATATGTTTAGCCACGTTCAAGGACCAGTTTGAACTGGCATGAAATAAAATGCAAGTAGCTTGTTACAGCCTGAAAATCAGAAGTTCAACATCTGGCTAGGATATGAGTCTACACTGCCACGAAATCTACCCCCTAAAATCACGCAACTTTGGGGTTTTTCGTGAAAATAATTAGCCTATTTCATAAAGCTTTTCCATTTTCAACAACTATTTTAAATCTTCTCACTAAAGAGGACATTACCCGGTCATATTAAATAAACCCCAAATTTTGGATGAAGATTAAAATATTAAATATTAAAATATCGAATACTCGCTTTCCCAGCATCTCTTGAGCGGAGCATATCCCGTAGGCCAATCAGGTGCACCTGCCCACGATACTGAACCTGGATGTAGGGACAGAAAGCAGCAGGGATTATGGGAAAATCCATTTTGTTGGGTGAGGCCAGCACCTCCAGCATGACCAGGTCTTCAGGTGAAGCAGAGACAGTGGTTAATTGTGGTGTCCTGTGAAGAGCAAGTGTGTGTGTGTGTGTGTGTGTGAGCGCAGGCGTGGTGTGTGCATTGGGAGTGAGAGGGTGTGCAGGGCATATGATAGAGAATTTTTAGACCTTAGAGCCTAAATAGTCAATTTAAAAAAAATGACTTAGAGATTGTGAATGCATTGACTGGATTGCATGTTGTTTTTAAACATCCAATCTGGGTGTGATATCCTGCACCGTAGCAGTCGGACTGCAGAGTGAATAACTCTGAGACTAATGAGATTCGCGGGCTCAGTCAAGCTATGTGTTGAACTACTCGAGCCTTGGCAGTAAAATACCAGGACTGAAGGAGTTCTGAACGGGCCCTCGGCTCAGATGGCATGTTCCGAATCCTGAAAATCTCTGGTAAGAATGTTGAGATCAAAAGCTTGCCACCCTGAGCGATGCCACCGGCACTGCTAATCGCTCTACCATGAGCGCCAGTGGCCCCAACTTCCCTGTTTACCCTTTAAATGGTGATCCTTGCTTGATTTATTTATGTGGTGTTGGGGGCCACTCTTTCCATCAGTCTGAACTAACAGTTGACGTGATGACTGTGCACTTTCCTGGCAGAGGTCTGACTACTTGGGTTCTGATAGAATCATAGCCTACTTGAGGACGTTCGTAAAAAGTGTGGTTTTGAACCGGTAGCAGGGCAGCAGGCCGAAGGCGGGAGCTCCAGCGCCTCCCTCATTGGCCCTTCGGACTAGACGACCATCAGAGGGGGCAGCTCACTACCCACCCTCCTTTTGGCCACATCGATGAGCCTCCTATTGGGCACTGTTCGTTGCTAGATGTGTGCTAGAGACCAACAATTCTGAGACCAGAGATTCCGATGCCTTAACGTATAAGGAAAATATTTCAATACGGAAAGAGTGGGTTTTTAAAAATTTGCTGATGGAGTGATAATACAGTGAAGTCCAGCTCTCAGGAGAGAGACAGCACATGCAGGCAGAAACAGGCTCCAAGCCTTGGCTTACCTGCGACCGATGCTACTGACCGTTAACTTCGGCGGCGGTAGAAGCCTGTAAGTGATTGCTAAAGACTGAGTGTGGGCTGTGATGACAGTGTGACAGATTTACAGTCTTTCTAGGCTTTTCCTCCAAGAACATTACCAGGTATCCACAGGAAAGCTTAGGGGGATCCTGGAAAAAGTTTACCTGTGTTGCTTCCTGGGAGATGCGAACCGCAGTCCCTGCCCCGAGTCTACACGAATCCCTCTCTGCTGTGTCCTCTATGTAAAGCTTTAATTTGCATGGGGAAGAAGCACAAATATTGTAGCCTAGGGCATGGTAGAAACCTACAGTACCTGGGGTATGAAGACAGGGGGAAAAGCTTTACTCCTGGAGAAGGAGAAAGGATGCACACTCGGCTGAAAATCCTATCTATAGGGAAGGCAGGAAAACTGGTGAGAATCATGTGCTGAAGCCCAGGCCCCAGGTCCTGCCTCAGATGGGGGCTTACCCAGCATAGCAGAGAATCCCTCCACACTCCACGCCATTCAGCACAGTGCGCAATAAAAACAGATGTGAGATACACCTAGAGGCTGCAGTGGGCAGATTTTCTTGAGGGAATAGCACAAAGGAAAGGCCCAAAGACAAGCAGGGAAAAGACACTCAGGGATAAAACCCTGGCAGTTAGTTCGTGGTAGAGACAAGATTTCACTAGGGTAATTAGAAATCTCTTGTGCAGTGACTATAACCACAGCGACATAAAAACTTTAAACTCAGTCCGACTCTTAAAGAGATTAACATGAATCACCACACTAAAGACATACCAGAAGGAAAGGAGGACTCACCTCCAAGTAAAAAGGATACTTACCTTAGTATCGACTCTCTTATACATGTCCTGAATACACACACACAAAGACATATATATATAAGGCATAGAAAAGTGATTGTTATGTGAAAGTTACAAAAGGAAAATGCAGAGGATGTCCAAGATAAGATAAATATATCCCTCAGAAAGATAAAAACTCTGAGAAAGAATTGGCGGCCTGCAAGATAGATCAGTAGAAGTTCCCAAAAACTTGAAATAGAAAGAGTGGGTGAATTAAACAAAGCAAAACAAAACAAGCTGAGCATCCAAGAGCTATAGAATAATACCAGATGGCCTAATGAATGTGGAATTGGAGGCTGCCTGGTGGCTCAGTCAGTTGAGCATCTGCCTTTGACTCAGGTCATGATCTGGGGGTGCTGGGATCGAGCTCTGTGTTGGACTGCCTGCTCAGAGGGGAGTCTGCTTCTTCCTCTCCCTCTGCCCCTCTTCCTGACCCATTCTCTCTCTCTCTTTCTCTCTCTCTCTCTCAAATAAATAAACTTTTAAGAAGTCTTTTTAAAAATGTGCAATTAGAATTTAAAAGAAGGTAGAGGGAAGTGTCTAGAAAAAAAATATTTGAAGAAATAATGGCAGGGAGATAGACACACACCCAAGGATCCAAGAAGCTCAGAGAACAAGAGGCATGTGTAATAACTTTAAAAACTTTAGCATATCATATTCAAACTAGAAAAACAAACACAAAAGGGAAAGAGACAATCTTGAGGGCAAAGGAAAAAGATACATTAACCAGAGGAGGAAAAGAATAAGAATTTCAGCAGATGTTTTTGGTCACAATGTGTGCAAGTAGGAAGATCCTCAAAATGGCAAAAGAAAAAAACAAACTATTAACCCAGAATTCTACACATAGAGAAAATATCCTACAAAAGAGATGGAAAATTGAGACTATGTTCCACTAGAATAATAGTTGAAGGAATTTGTCAGCAGACTATAAGAAGTGATAAAGTTCTTTGATAAGAAAGAGTGTGATATAGGTCAGAAATTTGAATTTACAGAAAAAAGTTTCAGAAATGAAATAAATTAAAGTAAAATATAATATTTTTGGTTTTTATCTCTATGCTAAAAGATAGCTGACTGTTTAAAAGGAAACTGGTTACAATATACTGTGTGTTGTTAGCATACATGACAGTGAAATGTGTAACAAAGTGACACAAAAGATAGGATGGAGAAATTGGGAATATATGGTTACAAGGTCCTCCTAGTACTGGAGATATATGATATATGATATATGATTATACAAATATAACCTCAGATTACTTTTAAAATGATTATAACAAAGCCTAAAAAACTACTGACTTAGCCAAGAAGAAGCATAAATAATAAGTCAATAGGAGAGAGAAAATAGAATCCTAAAAAGATCTAAACTCAGAGAAGGCAGGCAATGCAGAGAAAATAAAAAATAAATGGAAAAATAGAAAATATCTAGCAGGTCTCAGATTATTTGAAGCATAGTAATAATAACTTTCAATGTGAATGGTTTAAACACACCAGTTAAATGACAGAGGTTGAAAAATCAGGATTTTAAAAGCTAGAACTAACCAACTCTATGCTATCTACAAGAAAAAGTGTTTCACTTCTGGGGTCTGAATTTCCTCCTTGGGAAGCTGAAGAAATTGCTTAAGTGATAGCTAACTTGTCTTTCAGATTAAAGACTCTGGGTTCTAGTTCTTCTCATCAAACTTTGCACCTATAGGCAGAGAGGATGGATATGATCTCTAATGTAATAATCTCCAAATTTAAATAAAATAGTCATAGGAAATACATTCTAGAAAAAAATTGTAATGAGGCCATATTCATTGCAACCAGAACCATGATCAATATTAGAAATTTTGCATTATAGAGAACCATTGACATTGGATTTTGACTTTTGAGAGTGGGTAAGAATTAGGCACTGTGAGGTGGTTCCTAAGAAAAAAGAAATGGATTGAAATGGCCCCTCATTCCAACATAAAGAATGGACCACAGGAGGTCTAAATTTGGAGACATCTGGTTCATGCTCACTATTAACACCTTATATGAATAACACAAATTTTGATGGACTTTTTCCTATTGAATTTTTTACATTTCTGACACACTTCCTATAAGATAAAGATTGTTCTCTTCATCTTTCAAGTCCTTGCATTCTAAAGTATTATTAAATTTTAATGATTATATACTTTCACAAACATTTTCTAGAGTGTTTAAAAAGTAGGTTCATAGGTGGAAACATTTCTTTTTTCTAAAGTTTTTTATTCAAATGTAACTTTTTTGTATTAAATACTTTTTAACATATTAAGTTAACCTTGAAGGATATATTTAGATCTTTCTCAAAAATCTATATAATGATAACTTTTTTGAAAGTTAAATAACACAAAACCAGTGCTTCGAATTACAGTAAAATCAGTTTAAAAAGACAGTGTTTTGTAAGTCTAATATGGTAGATTATTCATAGCTTTATATTGAAATAACCCAATTTGCAATGGAAAATTATTTTCAATTTGGCCACAAGATGGTGATATCACTAAGCAATTCCAAGGTAAACCAAATATATTTGTGTTTCTTTCTAAGGTGAGCCTTTAAATTAACAATTCTCAGCGGTCAGTGTCTTCTGCAAATTATTTTGTATTTCCGGGTCTGTACCATGTCTTCGTTTTGGGGCTTTTTTGTCCCTTATACCCACTACAGATTGACTATCCCTCAAAGGAGATCAATTAAGTCTGTTTTCTTGAAAAATGTATGCAATGTGGGTAAAACAATAGGTCAAAAATAAGAAACAATATACTTCTATTTGTTTCATTATTGCAATTTCTTTCTCGTCATATAATAGAAAAGATAATTCCTTTTCCTGGACTTCCAGTGTCAAATAATGTAACAGCCACAAAATGATCCAGCACTTGGGAAAATAACAAGCTCAGAATTAAGCTGAAAGAGTATTTTCATTAATTTGGTCAGGTGCTTCTCTTTCCTCACCATCTGGATTTCCATGTGTTGAAAGGTTTGCCTAGTAAGCAGAGGCAACAAACAATTAAGGAGCTTCTCCAAGATACACAGAAATTGAGAGGAATTCTTTAAAACATCATCCACAGATGATTTGACATCCTTCACGCTGAGTTCTGTGGCCTGTGTCAAAAGGGTGTGGTTACTAACTATTATTGTTTTATGAGGCTCAAAAAACTCAGGATTGTAATGGTGCAACTCATCTAGAATCTAAGTGTAATATCTGAAGGTCCTGGAGACCCTCAGTGTGTCATTTAAGAGGATAGCAATTTGAGGGGTTGTCGAAGCAGAGAATAAATTGTACTAGAAATTGCGGAGGCTAATGGTCCAAAGATAAAAAAGGAGACAGTCTATGTACTATAAAGGTAACTCAATTGTATCTTTTGAGAGAAAACTTAAATTTCTCCAAGTATTTATGGAAAATAATTTCTGCTCTACTTGTTAACAGAGAGCATATTCAGGTAGTCCTCTTCTAGATAAGGAGTGGGCACATTGTTTCTGTTCAAAGAACTCTGCCCTTGTAGCAAAAGCAGTCACAGAAAATAGGGGGGCCAATGAGTATGATTGTGTTTCAATAAAGTTGAGATGCAAAATAGGTGTAATTGAATACTTGGAAATACATTAAACAAAAGAAATGCGAGACTTGTACACTGTAAACTACAAAGCATTACTCAAAAATTTTAAGACCTATATAAATGGAAAGGTGTCACATGCAGGTCCATGAATCAAAAAATTTAGTATGAAGATGATAATACTCCCTAAATTAGCCAATAATTCAATGGGATGCCTATTAAAATCCCAGTTGTTTTTAGTGATAGACAAGCTAATCCTAGAATTTACATGCATCAGAACAGCCAAAACAATCTTTTTTTTTTAATTTTTTAAATTATGTTATGTTAGTTGCCATACAGTACATCATTAGTTTTTGATGTAGTGTTCCATGATTCATTGTTTGCATAGAACACCCATTGCTGGGGCATCTGGGTGGTTCAGTCGGTTAAGTGTCTGCCTTTGGCTCGGGTCACCATCCTGGGTCCCGGGATCAAGCCCCTCATCAGGCTTCCTGCTCAGGGGAAGTCTGCTTCTCCTTCTCCCTCTGCCTGCTGCTCCCCCTGCTGTGTTCTCTCTGTAAAATCAATAAATAAAATCTTAAAAAAAAAAAAAAACACTCATTACTCCATGCGATATGTGCACTCCTCAATACTCATCACCCGGCTAACCCATCCCTCCAAACAATTTTGAAAAGAAGAAGGAAGTTAGCAGACTCATCACTCCTGATTTCAAATGTAATACAAAGGAATAAGACTGTAGTGCTGGCATAATTATGGACATAGCAATTCTCAGGGGAGATAAAATTGAATGAAACAGAGTCACTCTTCTCTGGAATTCAGAGCAGATTTATGTCTCTAATTCCACATTAACATTATTGAAATTCTTTCCTTGAAATATGTAATGAGTGTCCAATTATGTACCAGGCACTTTAGGAGCACAGGCTTAAATAGGCAAGATTTTTGCCCTTGTAGACCTCACGGCTTCTTAGGAGAAGCAGACGAAATTCACGCCAACAAATGCACGATTTCAATGAATGAATTATGTTTTCAAGTTTGAATATAATCATATAGCTGTGTATGTGCACGTGTGAGAGAGAGAGAGAATTTTAGTTAGCATTCCTAAATATTTCGTTGTTCAACAAGGCTGAAAATCTCCTACAACAAAATACTTAGAAATGCTAACTACAATATCACACACACACACACACACACACACACACACACAGGACTATGGGATCATATTTCAGAAGACAGTAGAATGAAAAGTATCTTTCCATGTTTGATTTTTAATATTCCTGATATTTGAAATTTAATGAAGCTTTGGTACAGCAATCAACAAACAGTTTCAAAAATTAAATTCACCTAATCTACATAATGTTGGTCAAAACATTTATCTTATAGCTGTAAAATTACAGGTTTGAAAATAATATTTAATTGCGAATAATTAAATTCCACTTATCTGGAGTCCCTCACTCTCTCATTCATCATTGACCTATTCACTAATTTAACAAAGATTTACTAGGCAACAACTGTGGGCCAATCTCTATTACAGGTGCTAAACGTAAAATGTTGAGCAAACAGACATAATGCTGACAGGAGCTGAAAGATATTCATCACATTCAATAAATGTACAATTACACCTGAGATACATGTTATTATATATATATATAAAAAGGTGCTTGGTGCTCTGAAACTTACCCTTGCCAATGAATAATATCTCTGGGAAATGCCTTACAAATTTTCACACCTTATTATTAAACTCCATGTTTCCAATAGTTACTCAAACGGATACATCTTTAAGCACTGCTGCTGGATGAATTTTATCCTCAAACATTTGGTAATGCCAATCTTCTGATCATTTTTAACTGCCGCCTTCCCCCAAAAGGAGGAATGTTCTCGTTGTCATATTACAAATCTCCATCTATTTGATCCCGACCTGGTTTTATTCCTCGCTCTCTTATCTCCACTCATGTATGTTTATTTTTTTTTTCTATAAAACATCAGGATTCTTATTTGTTCCATGGGCTCTAATGTGATCTGCCCCAGTTATACCTTTGTTCATACTATTTTGCCTACTTGAACATTTTATAAGTTGTGAGTATAGGTTTAGGGAATTTTAGAATTAGCATGATGTTTTCACATTATGCATATGTGGTGATAGCTGTTAATTACCTGGTTGATTTTCTCACACCCCTGTTGAATAATAGTTGTTGAAACTGGTGTCCTGCAGTAAGATCTCACAACCAACATTGTAGCCAAGCACACATATAACTTTGAAATATAAAGATTGGTCATTTCTACCTAATAATAATATTTATTGAGTGCATATTAAACATATTAACTTATGCAAATCTCACAACAATCACATGAAGTATATAGCTTTATGCTTTCATAATTATGAAGAAACTGGGACACCCAGTTACCGAACTTGCTGAGAGGTCAAATAATAGTACATTGAGAGCCAGGGTACATACCCAGGCAGTCTGATTTTGGAGCCCACACTCTGAATCATTTGGCCATAAGGTCAACATAGTCCCATAAGACAAAATCAACTTTAATCCATCAAGGCAAAATACATTCATAGTTCCTGCATAGAAATGCAGCTTTGTTGAAACTGATTCTTAGAATAGTTTCATTAGAGATTACACTTTTATTAATGGGAGAATTCAACTTCCTACACTGGAAATAAATTTCTCCTCTTTTGTTTTCTGGCTATTGTTGCTTTAGGCAAATTGCTTAACTTTGCTAGGACTGTTTCCTCAGTCTGAAGGGGGGATAATAAAACCTGTCTGGTATGACAGGTAGAAGTGTTGACTGATAGAAAGGATGCAACACTGCCCAGTACGGAACTAGACAATTTGCATACTGCATAACAAATTGCCAAAATTCAGTGGCTTGAAACAAAAAGCATTTTTTTTTTTGTTTAATTCTGTGGGCCACCTGAGGGTCTGCCCATCTAGGTTGAGGAGGGCTGGGCTTTACTCTGTGCTGCAGGCTGAGTCCAAGTCTTTCTCTCGCCTTCCTTGGATCAGCCAGCTAGTTGGGCACATTCTTCTTATCGCAATGATAGAAGAGCAAGAACCCGAGTCACCCCCTCCGTAAGCCTCAGCTTGCACTGAGTCTGCTTACATGGCATTGGCTCAAGAAAGTGACATGGTTAAACATCAAGTCTGGGGGCAGGAATTGCACCCTCTTCTGCTGGAGGGATCTGCAAATTCACAAGGCAAAGAGTATGGAGAGGGGGAGGTGGAAACAGACCAACATCCGCTCTCTAATTCATAGACTTTGCCTATATCAAGTCAAGCAAACTATCCTTTATAGAAGCCAAAATGATATCCACAGTTATTTCAACTGGTCTTCGTATAGTTAATGCCATAGTAGATTTATATAAGTTACGTCCTATGCAATAAATATTGCTTCAGGTCTACACAACTATTTTCTTTCCTTCTTTTCCTTCCTTCCTTCCTTCCTTCCTTCCTTCCTTCCTTCCTTCCTTCCTTCCTTCCTTTTTTCTAAACTTTGACTAGAAAAACAAAGTTCAAATCAATATTCTGTTCTCAATCATACCTAAAATCCATTACTGACAGTGATTATTACCCAAGTTTGTCTCCTGCCCCAGTATCTGGGATAATAAGCTATAGCATTTTAAGTAATGATTTAAAATAATAAAAAAATTATATATAATTCCACCCATCAGAATGTCTTGTTAAAATAATAATAATAGGGCGCCTGGGTGGCTCAGTGGGTTAAAGCCTCTGCTTTCAGCTCAGGTCATGATCTCAGCGTCCTGGGATCGAGGCCCACATCGGGCTCTCTGCTCAGCAGGGAGCCTGCTTCCTCCTCTCCCTGTCTCTCTGCCTGCCTCTCTGCCTACTTGTAATCTCTCTCTCTCTCTCTGTCAAATAAGTAAATAAAATCTTTAAAAAAATAATAATAATAATAATAATAATAATTAGTTTTAGGCAGTGAGCTGTCATTGAGATTTTTAGGTTGCCATTGCCTTATTTAATAATATATTCTAAAACCTTACCATGTTCAGAAACTCTGACACAGAATTCTTGTATATAGCAGCTTTTTCCTCTGCCTGAGAACTAAGCAACTGATAGAGCTTTAGAGAACATGCCTTAGTTAATCTGGCCTCATGGTGTTTCTACTACTGAAGCCCAGAATGAAAGGCTTGCCCATTTGACCACAGGCAGCCCTGAAGAAACGCAAGCCTTCCTAGCAGGAAAGAGCCTTTATCAATAAACCTAAAGCACAAAAACCCACTAGGGCACATGCTTTCTGCAGACCTAAAAATCCCAAAATGAGGAGGCAATGGACATGGGCTGAGATCTCAATGTTCTCAGTTCCTGCTCCAAAAGTATCATTCTGAGAGGCCAAGAATGTTGCTCTAAAGACTATCTCCACCTCTTGGGAAATTCAGGAGTAAAAGGAATAAGCATCTAATACATATGTATAAATTAGTCTTCAGCCTTAATTAGAAATGCAAACATGTAACCTAAAAAGTATTAATCACAGTATTAATTACAGTGTCATATAAGTAAAAGAGTCTAAATATCCATTATATAGTCAGGATTCATAAAACAGAATGTAAGAAAAGTAGGTTTGGAGCTGAGCGACAATAGTTCTATAACTGACCATATGAATAGGGTTACATTTTGGTGTACATAAATGATGGTTATGCAGTTTTAGAAATATTTTGAGGAATCCTTCAAAGCTTTGGAAAGTCACACATTATCATATCAAATTTAAAAACTATCAAGATACAAACTGCAGATTCTTCTAATATAATATTCAATATATATATTATACTAAGATCGCCCCACAAGGACTAACATAAACATATTAATAAAAATATGTTTAGGTACTAGTTTTGTGAATTATGATGATTGTTTTTCATATTTTTATGTATATTCCAAAATATCTATAAGCATATGCATAATTAATAGTAGCACAAATTATTTAAATATATTGTGTGCCTTTACCTTATTTAAACAAAAACACTGTTGAGATAAGCCTTAGTGATATATAGAGAACTCTTTTTTTTTTTAAAATGTTGCTTCATTGTGGATATAGATTCAGTGATATTGGATAATTTCTCTTTACAGATTGGATTCAATTCTGCATTTCTAACTTCAAATTCTGCAAAAATCGAGTACTATAACTACACTCATGAGAAAGCTTTTTAGACAATATTTAGACAATACTGTAGGCAGTAGATACAGTGATCTCACATAATGCACATTCTACACAATACACATAATTGTTGTCAATCTAATAGAAAAAAGACACTAAACAAAAGATATGTTACAGAGATGGTAATCATGTAAATGGGGCTGTGAATAGGTATAATGGGGGATGTTTCATAGACTGGAAAATAAAAGAAGGGTTCTGAGTAAGGGGCATTGATGCTGAGACCTGATGTATTTAAATTTGGGAGTATTTAGCATACAGACTGCATATATTCATTACTTCAGTACCCAGGTAAATTAAATCGTCTTGGAAAAGAACACAGAGTAGGGTGCAAGACGGAGAGCAAGGACTGACTGAGGGCAGAACATGAAGACATAGCGTCGGATAGAGAACAAGTTAGGGAGGAAGTCATGTGGTGTCAAGGAAAACAAGAAGAGTCAAAACAATGTCAAAGCCATTGAGAGGCCATGTAAAATGAGAACTGTAATCTTTCCATTTGGATTACATTAGAAGAGAAAATTGATAAAATTATGAGAGCCTATAACAACCTAAAATAACATTATTTACAACCTAAAATTTACAACGTTATGAAAACCCTGGGAAATATTTATTGATGTTGTTTGTCTCTAATATAATCAATACAGTTTCTTCATTTGTATATCCAGTTTAAAGTTTGTTTTTCCTTTTTGAACAATATCCCTTTAATTTTAGTCAAGCCCTGCCAATAACCTGAAGGGTTCTTAGATTTTTACTTCCATCTGACATAACAATCCTTCTGTTACATGGATTTTCTAGGTGCAAGGCATTTTACTGTTATCTGCAGAAAACTGTCTTCAGAAATGTAAAAATCTTCAATATGCATATTATGAAAGGTACCCCTTTAGACTGAAAGCCATACACAGTCACCCTGTGATAGTCTTGTTTTTCTTCTATTTCATAGGATTGATTTCTTTTGGGCCACGTTATCCAGGACACCTCCTTATGGAGTATTCTGTCCACTCTCTACAATATGGTAGATAGTTTTCCCTCTGATCCTTCATTCCGTATATGCTGGTATATTGGTGTGTATATTGGTGTATACTGACAACAGATCTCATAAGAAAAAGAAAAGATGAATAAGAGATATACTATCAGAGTCCTTCAATATCTCAAAAATGACTTTTTTCTTTTTTTTCTTTATGACTTTTTTCTATCCTCAGGAGACATTGATTGTTTTATCTGATATAGAATCAAAGGGGAAAATCTTTTCCCTTAGAACTTAAAGCATAGCTCCATTGTCTTCTAGACAGCGTGTTATAGAGAAATCTGCTGTTCATCTGAAAATCATTTATTTTTAGATAACTTGTTTAATTTGTGTGTTTGTTTCTGTTTGTTTCTCTGGAAGCTTTTAGGTTGTTACTTCTGTGGCCAATGGCCCTAAATTGCACAGTGTGTACCAGGATATGTGGTAGCCTTCAATTATGCTCACCAAAGTTTCCGCCCCTCTCTACTGAGCCATTGTGTTGGCTGGACCACGGGACCAGCTACACATACTAAGGGTGAGTATAAGTGATGTGTGCCATGTTGGCATACTGCATTTAGCTTTGAAGGGAGAATTCCATAATGTTCTATTCTTCCATCACAGTGACCAACAATATTCTAGATAGTGTCTATTCAGCTCATTTAGTTGCCAAATTGAGGACAATGCAGAGCAGATCTCCTTTAGAAATTAGTGGGTAAATGCATAAGTATGAAATAAGGTTTATTGCTTTAAATCACTGGAATGTGGGAATTGTTTTTGAGTACACTGTAAGCCTGCAAATCTAACTGATATAATATGTTCTCTATTTTTTCATTCTTGTGAGTACAAGGTAGACCCTTTTAAACAAAGGATTCATATACTTGAGCTCTGAAAATTTTCATCTGCTTTAGTATTTTTTTAATTTCCTCTCTTTGACACTTTTTTCTTTGAGAATCTATTATACAGATTTTGCAATTATTCTCTGTTCTCTGTATTTACACATATTATCTTGATTTTCACATATTATCTTTCGGCTTCCTACTGATCTTTTTAACTTTAAGGAGATCATTTTCTGTCCTTTTTTTTTTTTTTTGCTTTATTTTTTGTTCTTGTTTTACAAAATCAATTTATTTCCCTAAAATATCTAAGACACTAAAGTTTTCACAAAGTTTTCTGTTGTTTCTTGAATTATCTCTGTTTCTTTTGGTATAATCATTCCTT
Organism: Ailurus styani; assembly: GCA_002007465.1. NCBI lineage: Eukaryota > Metazoa > Chordata > Mammalia > Carnivora > Ailuridae > Ailurus > Ailurus styani. Next base: position 36,490 of record LNAC01000043.1, read on the forward strand.
ATTTGTAAGCCCTGGTTATTTTATTTCTTGTTTTAGCATTTTATCTTTTTTTCCTGCTGTTGTTGTTCATGGATATCTAACAATGAGGCAATAGGAATGTTTCCTGTAAACCTGAGGAGTGAAACCTGAGGATAAAACATCGGTATGGACACACTCCATCCCTGTCCCCGGAAGTGGATGAATGGTTCCCCTTCCTGGAGAATGCCAACTCTCACCCGGGCACCTGGTCCTTCCTTGCCTTCTCAGAGACTACAGTCACACTCTGTCTGTGCATTATTTGTTGCTCACTCTTTCCTAAACTATTCCTTTCAAAAAATAATGATTTTTTAATTAAAATAAATCTATTTCCCCCATTCTCCTCTAAGTTCCTTTTTCCCATTTCTGTGCTTCTATTCCCGACCACCTCCCCATACCCCACCACCAACAAAATGCGCTTTTTTCTTTCTATTAATTCTTTTTTTTTTTTTTTTGGAAGGAGCACATGTGAGTGGGAGTAGGAACAGAGGGAGAGAAAGAATCTTAAGCAGGCTCCACACCCAGTGCCCAGCCCCACTTGGGGCTGGATCTCAGGACCTTGAGATCAGGATCTGAGCCAAAATCAAGAGTCAGACACTTAACCAACTGAGCCACCAGGGGTCTTAAGATGTGTTTGTATCATTGCTCCCTTCCCTTCCTCAAACCCATTTACTCCTTAACCAAGCCCAACTGACTTCTGTACTCTATTACAGATCCGCTTTAGCCAAAGTCACAAAAAAGAACAAAATGCCAAATCCAATCATCACATTTCTATTCTCACTTTATTTTATATTTTCTCTCAGTAGCTTCCAAGACATTTGACCATGCGTATGAAATAATTTCTTCCTTTGATTTCTGGATACCACACTCTGTGGTTTCTGTCATATACCTGAGAACACTACAATATTATATCCCTCTTTTGGGGATTTTTGAACCTACTTAGAATGCCAAAGACTAGAATCTTATAAAGATATCTGTTTAACTTTTTTTTAATCAAATTTCTCAATTTATATGAGCAAGGAACACTTGTAGGGGAAGAAGACATAGTGTGGCTGACACATTTATTGAGTAATTGACCAAACTATTCTGTGGAACATTGGTTTGAGAAACACTGACGTAAGATAAGCTATAGACATTATCAAATAACATTGAATATATTCAAAACAACTTGAAAGGGCCTCTTTGTCAATGATTAGTAGAAGGATAGCAGATCATATTACGTCTTCATTTACAGTCTGCTAAGCTCCATTAAACACAAAGGGCATCCCAATTGGAGAAAGGAAAAGACTGATTGTATTGTATATGAGTTACTTTTTGTCTTTCTTCTTCACAACCTCCTGAGCAAAGATTTGGGGAAAAAAAATACTTGTCTGAAATACTTGCATTTCAACTTTTAAGGCCAGAAAATTTAAAAATGTAAGAATATTTCTAAACTTAACATATAGAAATTCTTTTTTAAATAGACAATTAGTGCAGACTTCTACTTTCATTTGAAAAAAGAAATACTTATGTACTACTGCTGTGAGACTGAATTAACCTGCATAATCCATTCACATAAATGTCCCATCACATAGCCTCTCATTTGAAGTGAGTATGTTGCAAACCACAATGAAATATTTCTTAGAAATATATCCTGAACTTCAGCACTATATACTAACATCCTATAGTAAAGAAAAAATTCTTTTTAATTCATAGGTTCTATATATGTTTGAAATTATTACAAACCAATAATTATTCATAAATGGATACATAGAAAAAAAGAGAAGTAGTAAGAAAGGATCTATCTTATCTAAATGTCCCTTATAATCATTAAAAACCAGAGTCTTTTATTTTTGCTACGAAGCATTGTTTTAAAAAATATTTTTCACTAAACGGTCTTCCAGAAAATAGTAATGTGTGTCATGAAAATGGATTATAAAGTTAAGCGATGTTGGGAATCCACTACTTACTATAATCTCCCTGCTGGAGATTTCCCAACTTTGTTAGAATAATAAAGAACAGAGTCCTATAAAGAAATTTCTTTTACTTTCTTTGCTGAATGTATCAAATTGAGCAAAGAGCCCTTGTTTGGTATAGGTGATAAAAACAGCACTTTTAAACTACAAATAAATAAAAATCATCTACTCATAATTCATTAGCTTCCATTCATCAACCAGGCACAGAAATAAAAACTGCTTTCACTCTATTTCGCATCAGGGAAGGAGCAGATGTGCTGCTTCTCACCTCTTTTCGAATCTTCTTTCTGCAGCCTAAATGCTGTCTAGTAGGCACAGCCTCTGCCCAATTTTGTGCTTCATGCAAGCTGGACGATGTTAGCTTGCTTCCTTTGCGGTCCCAGAGGGCTTTCTCTGCCCACCCCAGACAAAGCTACTAGGTTCACCCTGTTACAGGTGGTGCTAGAAGCTTGGCATCTATTGGGGCTTCTCTAGAGAAAATGAAACTGAGAGTCTATCTTCTCACAGATCCACAAATATATAGGGAGAGCCCCACACTTTACCCCTAACCCAGGATTTAGTTGCAAGGGAATCAGAGGATCTCAAGAATCTCTGGAGTTCTCACCATAGAGAGAGTTTTCTTTTGTCTAGAAGAAGGGGGGAAAGTCATTTTGTCTCACAACAGAATGATGTTTTCAGAATTCTGGGACAAATTATCAGGCAAATTTATTCTTTATAGAGCACAGCCTCTAAAGCACTGAATATTTTTCTTTTCAGCTTTCAAAGGGGAGAGCGATCAGGCAGAATATGTAGGCAGGGAAAAGCGGATCACTTAATACTCTGTGCATCACCCTCTCACATATTATCTTCTTAAATAGATTAGAAATGAGCAAAGCCACTCTGTGTTGTGCTTTTTTAAAGATGAAATTAATATTAAACTCAAAGACAGTCTTTATAAAATTGAAACTAAAATTCTCTTGAGTGAGGATAATCTTTTCTCCAAAAATGATTTGTTTTTTGCCTATGAAGTATTTGCATGAAATTCTAATAAGGATGATTTATTTTCATACCTTAGACAGTCTTCTGGTAAAATTCAGTCAATTAAAATCTGTCATGATTATGTGTATTTTTATTATGTATTTTAATGGAAAAAATTATCCTTAATATTCCTTTACGCTTTTTGAAGATTATTTTTGTCATGTTTAAATTTCACTTGTTAAATATAAGGAGCAATAGACAGTGAAACATAATGTCAATCTTAGTATGTTTATTGTTTAGAAAGTAATAATGCTGTCAGCTTATTAAACTATCTTTAGCATATGACATATTTATGTCACTGGGTAACTTCCTGTTATTTTTTCCTTCAATATAGAAATACAAAATTCAAATTTTATTTCATGTAAATGTATATGTAGCTATAGACAAAATAATGAAAGAAACATTAAGGCAGATTTCGGTTACATTTAATTAAGCTAGTAAACTGAAAAAAAGTTCCCCTGACCTCTGAAATAAACTGAAGCATTGTAAGGTTTAATTCGGTCTAAGTTTTCTTGTTCATTAATAAGTGGGTAGCAAAATATTTCTGCCCACAATTTAAATTCCTAAAAAGAGATGTATTTTAATAGTATAATTTTTAAACTAGTCATACCTTAAACAAAGCAGCATACTGCTGGTAATATTTCCTTAAAAAACTGAATTATAAAAAAGTGCCACATTTATTTTGGTAAATGAACTAAGAAATAAGGAATATGAATCCATGAAAATCCAAAATTTCTACATTAAATTTTAGATCTCAATTCATTCACTATCTTTCTGAATAATCCAAAGAGAACATGCAGACAAAAGTCCAAGTTTTCTTAGTTTGAACCATGATAATAATTCATTGTCTTTGATCCACTAAAGAGCATTTTCATATCATTCAATTTAAGAAATTTACCACCTGGTAAAACCCAAGCTAAAGATTTTGAATCAGAAAAAAATTTGTCAATGATTTTGTGAATGATCCTTTACCCCATATATTTATTGTAAGAAGGATGTTTCAAAAAATAATTTGGAATTATGACCTCTGAGTAGTGAACTATAATTTAAGTAAGGGACAGATACACTGTTACTGGCCATTTCCCTCTATAAAAGATAGTATATTTACACAGCACTTTTTTATTTACCATGTAATTTGATGTGCCTAATCTCGTCTGTTCCTCAAATGGATCTGATGATGTAGGTGGGAAACATATCAGTCATTCTGCCAATAAGGAAGTTGAAATTTAGGGCAAAGATAACGATGACAGCAAGCGATGGAGCCTGAAGATGCAGGATCAGGTCTCCCTTGAAGAAGAGAAGCTGTCCACGAAGGCCACCGTTTTTCAAAGGAGTCTGCATTCTGTATGTTCAGTTCATGGTGCAGCAGTCTCCCAAGCACTGTGGAACTTTTAACACTCCTGGTTCCCACCCACTAGCGGCCAGTACTACCTGCTGACATTTACTGGGCAAACAAAAATCAGCTGCTATGTCCAGACGTTCTCCTTCGGAGCAAGATTTCAGTTCCAGATGATAATCACTGCAATGTATCCCACACCAATGAAGTTCACTCCACTGAACAGAAGAAAAATCGTGTGTTTTGCTCATGGGAGCAAACTGAAGGGAAGTTGGAGGGGTTTATATTGGGTTTGATGAAAAAAATAGTTTCCTTTATTTTCCTTAGGCATTTTTGGTAAATAAAGATAAAATACATAGTACCAAAGAAAATATTAAATATAAAGTTGGCATTAAACTTATATATCAATTTTTTCAAATTATTTAATGTAATCTTGAGCTTGATTTCATGAGTATATTTTATACCCAAATATGCTCAAAGTAACTATGCACAATTTTGCAACACATATTTTTCCTGATTTATTCTAAATTTTTAATAATCAACACCAGTGAAGACTTTGTAAGTCGTAGCAAATGGCAATACAGTATTTATCACTTTTTATCTATTGGCAGGCTCTCCTCTCTTACCATTAGATGGGATTTAGTGAAAGTCAACTTCAACTACAGATCATTTTCCCAAATATGACACATCTTCCTTTTCTTTCATTCCACAAGCAAAATGCTGAAAATGTTGTGATATGGTGACTGAAAGGATTCTGAATTCCACATTTTGCTCATTGAGAATCTCAAAGTAGTGAAAAAAACATTTCACCAACATACACAGAAATAACTCTACTATGATTCAAGTTATAAAAGGCATAAAAATTACCAGTAAACAATTTTAACTTCATTTTCAAAATGAAATGGTTGTCTTAATTCCAGAGTCCTTTGTCACTACAAAATAATGTATTTTCTAGGGGTTTTTTACTGTAACCTTAATTTCCTGTGTAGAGACATATCAAATAAGAAATATATTTTTAAAATATCTCTTTTAGGGGCACCTGGGAGGCTCAGTTGGTTAAGTGTAGGCTTCACTGGCTCAGATCATGATCCCGGGATGCTGGGTTCAATCCCCATGTCTTTTCCCCCTCCTCCCTGCTCATGCTCTCTCTCTCTCTCTCTCTCTCTCTCTCTCTCTCTCTCTCAAATAAATAAATAAAATCTTTTAAAAATATCTTTTATTTTGAAACTCAATATACATGCAGAAAAAAACCATGCAACATACATGTAAAATTTAACATGGAACTGTTAAAGTGAGTATCTATATAGCCACAGCTAAGTCAGGAAACAGAACACCGCCAGCTCTCCAAGAGATCCGGCGTGCTCGCTCCCTCCTGCTACAGTGTGATAGTACATAATCACACCATCATCAAGTGCCCATGAATAAATACTTCCTAAACTAAAGTCAGCTCAGTCTCTCTCTCCACATCTCTGTCTCTGTGTGTTGACGGGGTGGGAGTGGGGAGAATAGTCTCACTTTCAACTCAGATTTTTTGTCAATTCAATGTTTAAAAATTAATTTAAGACATTACTCTTTCTGAAATTCAAGGTTTTTTTCTAAATTGTCCTGTGGAAACCTCGAGCTGATTTCTATGTTCTTTTGATAACCCTCCCTCAGTCTTGGAGCAATACTATTTCAATACAGTTTTTTTAAAGCCAGAAACTATTTGTCGACAAATTTGCAAGATTAACCATTCGCAAATATTAGTCCCTTCTAATGGCTAAACTTCTGTTAAAACTTTTCCTTTGAAGGCCATCTGGGTGGTGCAGTTGGTTAAGCACTACCGGCCTCTTGGTTTAGGCTCAGGATGTGATCACACGGTCATGAGACTGAGCCCTCACAGGGCTCCACGCTCAGTGTAGAGTCTGCTTAAGACTCTCTCTCCCTCCCCCACTCTAAATTCAATCAATCTTTAAAAAAAAAAAAACCTGAACTTTTCCTTTGGTGTCTTATAGTCACTCTTGAGACATCTGACCCCATTTCCCATTTCTTAGGGTAAAAAAATAGAGAAACTTGAATGGCTGCAGCTTGAATTTTTTACATTAACAATTACGTCATTTAAAATGGAATTCAGACCTGGAAGCACACTTTGATAAATAAGAGCTTCCCTTCCATGCTGGCACCAATTTATTGCCTCAGAGTCCCAAATCCATTCTTCATAGTCTGTTCTGTAAAAATGACCCTGGCCCTTTAACTATTTCTTTTCCATTTGGCAAGATGTTTAGATTTATCTGTAGAAGGCCCTGGAGGCATATTGGACAAGGACAATTTTGTTTTTGGTTTTGTTTTTCTTCTCCTCCTGGTTCCCATGTACTCCCCCCACCAGGCTGCTCCAGCACACATTTCTTGAACTTCAGATTCCCCAGGGAATGGCTTGCCTACCTTCTACTCCTGTGGTGAACAGCTTCTCCAGCAACAGGCTCCTGGGATGCACGGCTGCCTGCAGCTTCTCCAGGCAACCCCTCTGGAGGCTTTACAGCACATCGCTGTCTGCAAGGCACCTCCCAGAGAAGTTTCTCAGGCCTCCCTTTGTTGACTTTATACCTAGTTCTGAAGCCTAGTGCCTCTCTGAGGGCAGCTTTCTCAGGTACCCCCAAAAGCAGATGTATAGCAAGTTCTGCCAGTGAGGCACCACAAAATGTACTCTGTCACCAGTGAGCCACAGCTGTTGCTTTTTCCAACAGGGTTCTATCTTAGTCTTGACTTGGTGTGGGAGTGGAAGGGACAGGTTTTCGGGTGCCTTATCTCAATCCTAGGGATGATGACTGCTCCTTACTCCATATTCTTCTGTCTTTATTTCCTCACTAACCAATCTTCTGTTTTCATTAAAAATTCTTTATATTAAATTTTCCCTATTCAAATTACAGTGTGGTTTCTCTTCCCTGAGTAGATCCAGAAAGATACAGAACTGACACCAGGAGTGGTACCAGGAGCTAGAACTGTCAGGATGGGATTTTGCCATTGGTCCTTGAGCTTGAGTACGATTCTGACTTCTTGCCAATAACAAATGAGATGCTAGTAATCCAACAGCATGTAGTAGCATCACAATTAATCAAGCCTATACCCTGTGATTGAGTGTGATGAAACACAAACTAAAGCACGATGCTTTGAGAATCAAAGGAAATCTGAGGAATGTGCTTGAGGATTATCACAGTAATGATATTCGTGGTGCAAGATGAAGTCTTTCGAGAACACTTAAGGGTTAGAGAAAGAAAATGACAAGCTTGGGTCCTCTGAACTCAGCTCAAGTCACCTGATAACCAAAGAGCTTCTATAATGGCCTTAAACAATCTCTTAATTTTTGTAGCCATGTGCTCTATATTGCCAAAAATCAAATGCAAAATTGTGGGTGGCTGGATTGCAACAATGGAATTCACAGTCTCACCAAGTTTTCCATGAAAAATTAGTCGTTGAAACCTATGATAGGCAGATGGCTTGAAAGGATGCATGGTAGGTTTTGTGTCAACTTCAAGGATCTTGTTGGATGAGATTTACACTTAAATTAGTAGATTTGGGGTAGAGAAGATTGCCCTCCGTGATTTGAGCGGACTTCATCTAATCATTTGAGGCTCTCCTGAGCAAAACGGAATTCTGCAGGAGCTGGCCTTTGGTTTTGAATTGCTGCCTCAGCTTCTCCTTGGGTCCTCAGCCTACCAGCTCAACCTACAGACTTGGCTTGCCAGCCTCTATGAGCATGAGCCAATTCCTTAAAATAAATTCCTTCATTAAATATAAATATAAATAATATAAATATAGGTACATATGTAGAGATGGATAGAGATATAGATCCATATCATATTGTTCTGCTTTCTTTAGGGAATCCTGACACAAGAGGATACTCAATTTCCTTGAGACTCATCACAATCACTTCTTGTTTCTGCTAAACCCATAACGGGTGTGAAATTTCAGCATGCTCCCAGAAGACAGGTACATACTATGCTTCTGCAAGAAATAACTCAGACACCACAAAAATTGCAAGATTTATTTGCAATTTATATTGACTGAAGCCTGGGGAACATGTGTGGGGTGAATTCTAAGGGGGTTAGACCAAGGGGTGAGAAATGTTACAGTAGTTCATGCCAAATTATTTGATGTAGGTGAACTTATGGCAATTCCAGGTTTAGTGTCATAGCTTATAGCTAACTGGCCTGGCTGACAGAAATATGGACTCAGTGGTATCTTGTATTTAATGAGGCTGATGTGCCTGAGCTTTCCAAGTATAATGTGGAGGAATGAATAAAACAATCCCTTCATTAAATTTCAGCTTTTCAGAACTAACTCTTGATTTAAAGCCTATACATCTTTTGTTATTACAGCCACATAGTCAATACACAAACTTATGGAGTGCTTCCTTAGTACCTAATTTGTTTCAAATATTCATTCCACTTTGAATAATCCTTCCCTAGGTGCTTGTTTTGGTATTTCCTTGCAAAACATGGAATGTTCTTCCATATCTCTGAGGGATTTTAACTGTTCTATTAACTGAGTACATTTATCGATGTTGGAAGATTCACTGATCTACAATGAAGATTTTTATCAACTTCTGAATTAGTGTCAACTTTACATCATTTGTAATGTAATGCATTTTATAATAATATTATTCTGAAGTGACATCTTTTTATTTGATTTATAGTCCAGAACATGGTATTGAAAATTTCCTTGCTAGATGATGAAATGGGAAATTCTCTCCTTTTGTCAGGCATCTTGGTTTTAACTATTAATAATATCACTTCTTAACTTTAACTTTTAACTTTTTAAGCTCTTATACTTTTTTCTAATAGATCTTAAGAAAGATCTCTAGATGTTACCTATTTTTTATTTATAAATGCTTTAAAGTGTTTCATTCTTTTCTTGCATAAAATAATTTATTTGTGGTAAGTTGTTATCAGAGTTTGTTTTGTGCCATTCCTTTATTTAAAAACTTTTCCAGCTAAAGCAGTTGGACTGAGAGAGCAAAGAATCATAGGGCAGACAAATCCAATTTGAATAATTCATATTAGTTGTTTAATTTGTAACAGAATATTGTGAAGGAACACTATGACTGCTTTGCAAATCTGATGACTAATTTAGACATATCTAAATTAAAAGGTTTGACAATTAACAAGACAAACTAAAGTATATGTGGGAGGAAAATATGGTTAAATATTAAATAGTTAAGGAGAATGTAGACTTCATTGTTTCAGAAAGAGTTTCAAAAATAAGTCATCCGTGTTCTTAAAAATTCTTTTAAAAATCATATAAAAATTATATATACGACAAAAATCATGTTATTCAATATGAATTTCATTAATAAAATAAAGTCCAAACATTCATAAAGTTTATACTAATGTATGATAAAACAGTAAAAAGTATTTTTTAGAGGCAAATGAAAACACTTTCCTGAAATTAATGAATTTCATTAAGTAATATTAATAAAATATTTTTTATTTCTAATGGAAGTTATAAAGTTTGATTTAAAAATATGAATTAGTTTATTATTAAGTTTTAGGTAATTAAGAAAATGAACTATGTTTTCTCGAGAACTATTTAACTAGACAACAATAATTATGAAATAAAATAAGAACAACATATCTTTTATTCATAGGGCTAAAATCATGGAAAGTAATAATTTTAAAGAAAATAAAAACTAAAAAATTGTTGTCTCCCTTCAAGACAAAAGATTCCCATAATGACAAGGTGAGAATCAATAAGTAATCCAGCTATCATTCAGATGTTTCAACAGGAGGGTCAGGGGATGGGTTAACAATCTGTCAGTAGCTGACATGCAGAAAACATTATGCACCAAAATGATAGTTAGTGGAATTAGGAATCTACAGGGAACACTGCACCAACAGTACAAGTTAAATATATAATTTATAAAACTTTTATAAGCGTTGGACTCTTTTTAGAATGCCTTCAGTTGTTAATTACTATAAACATGTACAACCCGTCAAGATCAAATTTCATACCTATATTGCATCCACAACACAACTAAAGGTATGTTTTGCTCTTCAAATTACAATACTGAAGAATCGTCATATTTTAAATTTAGGGGAAATGGTCTTCCAGTGTTTGTTAATGAGAAAAAAAAATCCAATAAGAGCTTATGCCACTGGAGGACCATTTTGAAGAACAAGAGTTACCTTTAGTTGGGCTGTGGATGCAATATAGGTATGAAATTAGATCTTGATGGGTTGTACATAGTAATTAACAACTGAAGGATTTCTAAAAAAGGTCATAAGCTCTTGACTCCCATCTCTATAAGTCTCACATCTAATCACCCAAGTTCCAATTTCATATTAAAAAATCTGACCTTTAAAAAATTTACTAGGATATAATTAACGTATAACATTATTTGGGGTTCAGATATACAACATAATGAGTCAATGTATGTGTATATTAAGACGTGATCACCACAATAAGTTTATAATACCCATCACCATACATAGTTACAATTATTTTTCTTATGATAAGAACTCTAAAGATCTTAGCAATGAAAAATCTGAAAACTATATTCTTCTAATTTTTTTGCATCTTAGACCTTAACATACATAGTATGATATCATACACAATAGTGAACTTACAGTGTTTTGACATTGTTGAAAAGACCCATTTTTCCCTGAAATTGTATTCAGTGCAAATAACTTACCCTAGTCCATGCCTTGTAATACCACTGATAACTCTGATGTGTCAACAGTCATATGGATAGCTCTGATAGCCAAACATGAAAAAGGATACAGTAAATTTTTAAAAAGTCCAGAGATGGCAGTTATTATGTGCTGAATGTTTCTGTCCCTCAAAATTCATATGTCAGATCCTTAATCTCCAGTGTGATGGTATTTGAGATGGGACATTGTGGAAATTAATTAGAGTTAGATGAAACCATGTGGGTGGGCTCTCAGTATGGGATTAGAGACTTTATAGGAAAAGACACTAAAGAAGTTCCATTTTCCTTGTGTGTGGGCTAGATTAAGGATTCATTTCTAACAATTTTAACAATGCAGAGTGATGGTATGTGATTCTAAAAGCAAAAGATAAAGGACAAGTCATTTCTTTGTTGGCATCTCTCTGTTGGATCATTCACTCTCGTGGAAGCCAGTTGCCACAGTGTGAGCAGCTCTATGGAGAGAGTCATAGTCACAGAGGTAAAGCAAGCTAGAACATTCTTATCTGTCCTTGAATCTGGGAAAACAAGTGTTTCCAGAGTACGCACCAAAATTGCTCTGCCGAGGTCACCAGGAACTTCCACAGAACTAAACCCAGTAATCAAATCTCAGTCCTCATCATATGTAACTTATCAGTGGCAGGGGACATAGTTGCTAATTAGATTTTCCATCCAAGAGACTTTTTCACTTGCATGGGAAAAGGGTAGACTTAAGGTGGCAGAGGATTATTTTTTTTAAATTTTTTAAAGATTTTGTTAATTTATTTGAGAGAGAGCAAGTGAAAGCATGAAAGACAAGAAGGTCAGAGGGAGAAGCAGACTCCCCATGGAGTTGGGAGCCCAATGTGGGACTCGATCCCAGGACTCTGGGATCGTGACCTGAGCTGAAGGCAGTTGCTTAACCGACTGAGCCACCCAGGCACCCTATAGAAAACATTTTTTTTTTCTTTCTGGTGAAATAAAGGACAGAACCTAGGCACAGAAACCAAAACTACATAAGGACTCAGTTAACTTCCTGTTATTCCCATATCCTCAGGATCCATGAATAATAACAGCCCATAAACATTAATATAAGTATAAATCAATCATGGTTTAGATGGGGAAAGAGGCACAAAAAATTCACCCACTATCTCAAAACAGAAAGTTGCACCAAGTTGCCCACATTAGATATGAGTATGAAAATAAATGGAGTGGCCACTTTGCAAACAAAATAAAAGGGAAAAGAAATAGAAGACATAGACTGAGGACAAAGAAGATGATGTAAAAGTGAATGGAGAATGTGCAGAAGGAAGAACTAAAAAGACTCGTGTGTGGGCACTAATGAGCATGAGTAAGGAGAGAAAGATGGTATTTATAGACAATAATACTGTCTTATAAACATCAAACTGGCTGAGAGACTAATTATTCACATGACAAAAAAGCAATTACGTGGTATGATGGAGGTGTTACTAAAGCTACAATGGCAATAGTATTGCAATATATAAATGTATCACATCAACATATTAGACACCTTAAGCTTACACAATGTTACATGTCAAGTATATCTCAGTTAAAAAAAAAAGGTGGGAGAGAGGATCTGAATAGTCTGCAAAAGATAGTCAAATAATCTAATCTCAAAGGAAACAAAAGAGAAGAAAAAAGACTTATCTGAAAGGGCTCATAATAAGAAAGAACGTTAATGAGGACATGGTTCTGCGAGATGAGATTTCTTTAAAAAATGAGTTCCTAAAAGCATCAGATGAAAAATGAGACCACAATAGAAGGAAATTAATTGAGAACCAAAAGAAATTGCAAATAACAATTGCAGAAAAGAGAGAAAAATAGAGACATAATTAAAGACTTAATTAGTTACCCAGAAGAAAGTCTAAGAAAATCATTTTGAATATAGAGGAAAACTGTAAAGAAATTAAACTTGTAAGAGAGAGAAAAAAAGTGGACAACAAAAAGACAAAAAAAAGATGCTTTAGAATAATTTCATTCCTTAAAAGAAGAGAACAGAACAAATAAAAATTATAAGAATAGAACAGGAAGAAGTATCCATTATGTAAAATAGAAGGTAATCTTGAAAGAAAAACAAATATGCCAATTGAAAGAGCATACAATGTTTTGGAAAAATAAAAGGAAAGGAAGCAAAAAAAGAAAAAGAAAGAAAGAAAAAGAAATTGACACAGAAAATAAATACCCGGACATATGCTAAGAAGTTACTGAACTTCAAAGATAAAGGATTTTTTTAATATCCTAGCAAAATATCATGCCCCTTGCAAATAAAGATTAACAATCTTATCAGGGTGGCCCCAGGCTTCCAGATATTTTCCATTGACACATCTAATGCCATCGAGCAATCTCCACACAGTCCAGAGGAAAATAAAAAGCAAAGCAAGAATGTTTATTATAAAATCCACAAAGCTGTCATTCAAATCTTAAGCCAATAGCAGACATTGTCATACATGTAAGAGTACCAATGAGACCCACTAAAAGATGTGGGCAGAGAGGTTAAATATATATATATTTTTTACATTTGAAAAATCAAATACTGATCAGAAAAACCATGGTAGGGGAGGAGCGGCAAGATGGCGGAGGAGTAGGAGACCGATTATCATCAGGTCCCAGGAATTCACCCACAGAGCTATCAAACCATTCTGAACACCTACAAATTCTACCGGAGATCGAAGAGAAGAAGAGCAGCAAGTCTAGGAACAGAAAATCGACCACTTTCTGGAAGGTAGGACGTGCGGAGAAGTGAATCTGCGGCGACGGGAAGATAGACCCGGGGGGGAGGGGCCGGCTGCCGGCAAGGGAGCGAGCAGCGGAGCACAGACTCGGAACTGTGAGAAGTCGGCTCCACTGAGGGACGTCGCCCCAGAGACCAAGCGGGGGGTGAAGCCCCTGCAGGGACAGTGTGGTCTCAGGACCCACGGGGACACAAAAAGACCAGGGGTGTCTGAGCGCGACCGAGCTCCCAGGTCTCAGAAGCCGGCGGGAGAGACGGAGCTGAGCTGAGGTGTCTCTCAGCTTGGGGTTACCTTGGGCTGGGATCTGAAGCTCAGCCGGGCCACTGATCTGTGAGCGGGGACCCCACGGGCGGCAGACCCGGAGAGACTCACCTTCCTCCTCCGGGAGCAGCAGTGCGGGAGCGGCTGCAGGATCTGCCGGGTTTGGAGATTCTAAGCGGGGCCGCGCCAGAGATAGAGACACTCAGTCACAGGCCGGGTGAGCTCGGAGCGCGGCCGGAGACCAGGAGACGGGAGGGACTGCTTTTCTCTGAGGCGGGCTGAGGGCTGAGGCCCCAGGCTCGCGGCTCCTCCGGGTCGGAGACTGGGAGCCGCCATTTTCAGTCCCGTCCTCCAACGAGGTACGGAAAGCATTCAGGGAACAAAAGCTCCTGAGAGCGAACCCGAGCTGATTACTTAGCCTGGCCCCTGGCGAGGGCGGTGGGAATCCGCCTCGGGCAGAGACACTTGAGAATCATAGCAACAGGCCCCTCCCCCAGAAGACCAAGAGAAACAAACAAACAAACCATCCAGTCAAAGTCAAGTTCAAGACGGCTAAGCGTTGCGGAACCCCAGAACTACGGAAAAGCAACGGAGACAATTCATGGCTTTTTCCCCATGATTCTTCAGTCGTTCAAAGTTCATTGATTTTTTTTTCTCTTTGAAATTTTTTCTTACTTTTTTCTTTTAAAATTTTTCCCTTTTCCTATTTTAACGTTCTTAACTCTTATATCGTATCAACACTTTTTATTCTCTTTTTTTAAAATTTTCATTGTTATAATCATATTTTATCCCTTCATTGTTTTTAACCTTATTTTTTTGGATACTTATAGGGTCTGTTCAATTCACCAATCTAATAGAGATAGAGATAGATAGCGATAGAGATAGATATAGATATGGAGTCATAGACATAGATATAGAAACAGAAATAGATAATATAGATACAGGATTTTGTTTTATTCATTTTTGTTTAGTTTTTGTATGATTTTGGGTTTTTGGGTTTTTGTTTGTTTGTTTGTTTGTTAGTTTTTGGATTTGGTTTTTTTTTTTTTTTTTTTTTTGTTTTTTGTTTTTTTGTTTTTTTGTTTTTTTCCCCTCTTACTTTTCTACCCAGTTCCAGGTCTCTTCTGAGTAGGTTAGTGTATATTTCTCTGGGGTCATCGCTACCCCTTAGTATTTAGTTCTCTCATCCATCTATTCCTATCTGCATAAAATGACAAGGCGGAAAAAATCAACACAAAAAAAAGAACAAGAGCCAGTAATGACGGCTAGGGACCTAATCAATGCGGACATTAGTAATATGACAGAACCAGAGTTCAGAATGACGATTCTTAAGGTGCTGGCTGGGCTTGAAAAAAAAATGGAAGAAAATAGAGAAGCTGTCTCTAAAGAAATAAAAGACCTTTCTGGAGAAATAAAAGAACTAAAATCTAACCAAGCTGAAATCAAAAAAGCTATTAATGAGGTGCAATTGAAAATGGAGGCTCTTACTGCTAGGATAAATGAAGCCGAAGATAGGATTAGTGATTTAGAAGACAAAATGTCAGAGAAAAAAGAAGAGGATGAAAAGAGAGACAAACAACTACTGGACCATGAGGAGCGAATTCGAGAGATAAGTGATGCCATAAGACGAAACAATATTAGAATAATTGGGATCCCAGAAGAGGACGAGATTGAGAGAGGGCCAGAAGGTATATTGGAGCAGATCTTAATACAGAATTTCCCTAATCTGGCAAAGGGAACAAGCATCAAAATCCAGGAGGCACAGAGAAGCCCCCCCAAAATTAATAAAAATAGGTCCACACCCCGTCATCTAATAGTAAAACTTACAAGTCTTAGTGACAAAGAGAAAATCCTGAAAGCAGCTCGGGACAAGAGGTCTATAACATACAATGGTAGAAATATTAGATTGTCAGCAGACCTATCCACAGAGACCTGGCAGGCCAGAAAGAGCTGGCATGATGTATTCAGAGCACTAAATGAGAAAAATCTGCAGCCAAGAATACTATATCCAGCTAGGCTCTCACTGAAAATAGAAGGAGAGATAAAAATCTTCCAGGACAAACAAAAACTCAAGGAATTTGCAAACACCAAGCCAGCCCTACAGGAAATATTGAAAGGGGTCCTCTAAGCAAAGAGACCTTAAAGAAACATAGACCAGAAAGGAAGAAACACAATATACAGTAACAGTCACCTTACAGGCAATACAATGGCTCTAAATGTATATCTCTCAATAGTTACTCTGAATGTAAATGGACTAAATGCCCCAACTAAAAGACACAGGGTATCAGAATGGATAAAAAAACAAGACCCATCGATATGCTGTCTACAAGAAACTCATCTTACACGCAAAGACACCTCCAGATTTAAAGTGAGGGGATGGAAAACAATTTACCATGCCAATGGACAGCAAAAGAAAGCTGGAGTGGCAATCCTTATATCAGATAAACTAGACTTTAAGGCAAAGAATATCATAAGAGATGAAGAAGGACACTATATCATACTAAAAGGATCTGTCCAACAAGAAGATCTAACAATCATAAATATCTATGCCCCTAACATGGGAGCAGCCAATTATATAAACCAATTAATAACAAAATCAAAGAAACACATTGACAAGAATACAATATTAGTAGGGGACTTGAACACCCCCCTTACTGAAATGGACAGATCATCAAAGCAAAAGATCAACAAGGAAATAAAGGCTTTAAATGACACCCTGGACCAGTTGGACATCACAGATATATTCAGAACATTCCATCCCAAAACAACAGAATACACATTCTTCTCCAGTGCACATGGAACATTCTCCAGAATAGACCATATTCTGGGTCACAAATCAGGTCTCAACAGGTACCAAAAGATTGGGATCATTCCCTGCATATTTTCAGACCATAATGCTCTGAAACTAGAACTCAACCACAAAAGGAAAGTTGGAAAGACCTCAAATACATGGAGGCTGAAGAACACCCTACTCAAGAATGAATGGGTCAACCAGGAAATTAAAGAAGAATTAAAAAAATTCATGGAAACAAATGAAAATGAAAACACAACTGTTCAAAATCTTTGGGATACAGCAAAAGCAGTCCTAAGAGGAAAGTATATAGCAATACAAGCCTTTCTCAAGAAACAAGAAAGGTCTCAAGTACACAACCTAACTCTACACCTACAAAAGCTAGAGAAAGAACAGCAAAGAAAGGCTACACCCAGCAGGAGAAGAGAAATCATAAAGATCAGAGCAGAAATCAATGAAATAGAAACCAAAAGAACAGTGGAACAAATCAATGAAACTAGGAGCTGGTTCTTTGAAAGAATTAATAAGATTGATAAACCCCTGGCCAGACTTATCCAAAAGAAAAGAGAAAGGACTCAAATTAATAAAATCATGAATGAAAGAGGAGAGATCACAACCAACACCAAAGAAATACAAACAATTCTAAGAACATATTATGAGCAACTCTACACCAGCAAATTTGACAATCTGGAAGAAATGGATGCATTCTTAGAGAAATATAAACTACCAAAACTGAACCAGGAAGAAACTGAAGACCTGAATAGACCCATCACCAGTAAGGAGATTGAAGCAGTCATCAAAAATCTCCCAACGAACAAGAGCCCAGGGCCAGACGGCTTCCCAGGGGAATTCTACCAAACATTTAAAGAAGAATTAATACCTATTCTCCTGAAACTGTTCCAAAAAATAGAATTGGAAGGAAAACTTCCAAACTCCTTTTATGAGGCCAGCATTACCTTGATCCCCAAACCAGGCAAAGACCCCATCAAGAAGGAGAATTACAGACCAATATCTTTGATGAATACGGATGCAAAAATCCTCAACAAAATACTAGCCAATAGGATCCAGCAGCACATAAAAAGGATTATTCACCACGACCAAGTGGGATTTATTCCTGGGATGCAAGGTTGGTTTAACATTCGCAAATCAATCAATGTGATACAAGACATTAATAAAAGAAAGAACAAGAACCATATGATCCTCTCAATAGATGCTGAAAAAGCATTTGACAAAGTACAGCACCCTTTCTTAATCAAAACTCTTCATAGTGTAGGCATAGAGGGTACATACCTCAATATCATCAAAGCCATCTACGAAAAACCCACAGCGAATATCATTCTCAATGGAGAAAAACTGAGAGCTTTTCCCCTAAAGTCAGGAACACGGCAAGGCTGTCCACTATCACCACTGCTATTCAACATAGTACTAGAAGTCCTAGCCTCAGCAATCAGACAACAAAAAGAAATAAAAGGCATCCAAATCGGCAAGGAAGAGGTCAAACTCTCACTCTTTGCAGATGATATGATACTTTATGTGGAAAACCCAAAGGACTCCACTCCAAAACTGCTAGCACTCATACAGGAATTCAGTCAAGTGTCAGGATATAAAATCAATGCACAGAAATCAGTTGCATTTCTATATACCAACAACAAAACAGAAGAAAGAGAAATTAAAGAGTCAATCCCATTTACAATTGCACCCAAAACCATAAGATACCTAGGAATAAACCTAACCAAAGAGGCAAAGAATCTGTATTCAGAAAACTATAAAGTACTCATGAAAGAAATTGAGGAAGACACAAAGAAGTGGAAAAACATTCCATGCTCATGGATGGGTAGAATAAATATTGTGAAAATGTCTATGCTACCTAGAGCAATCTACACATTTAATGCAATCCCCATCAAAATACCAGCAATTTACTTCAAAGAAATGGAACAAATAATCCTAAAATTTATATGGAACCAGAAAAGACCCCGAATAGCCAAAGGAATGTTGAAAAAAAAAAGCAAAGTTGGCGGCATCACAATTCCAGATTTCAAGCTCTATTACAAAGCCGTCATCATCAAGACAGTATGGTACTGGCACAAAAACAGACACATAGACCAGTGGAACAGAATAGAGAACCCAAAAATGGACCCTCAACTCTATGGTCAACTAATCTTTGACAAAGCAGGAAAGAATGTCCAGTGGGAAAAAGACAGTCTCTTCAACAAATGGTGTTGGGAAAACTGGTCAGCCACATGCAGAAAAACCATGGTAAAGGGACTTTACTCACTGGCAATAAGGATTTACTTCCAGTTGAGATTAAGTAACTGCAGGAAGATAAATGCTATAAATGCTGACAAATTTCAAAGTAAAACTTAAAAAAAGAGAGAGAAAATAAATGGGAAAATACATATATGCATTTATTTGTTTTTATCAATGAGGAATCTTCAGTCTTTAATAATGGGGATTCAAAAGACATTGGATTTGGTACATTAAGAAATGAAAATTTTTATATATTACTGAAAGAACCAAGAGAACACTTATAAGTAATATAACTAACATATACCAGGAGTTGAAGAAGGAAAATGTTGTGTGTTCTGTCAGATTTTGACTTTCCAAAATGTCCATCGGAAAAGCTGATGTTGATGTTTAATAAGCAAACTTATATGTCAGATCTACTGTAATAAAGGAGAATACTGTTTTGCCAGAACTTGAGTAGTATCTCAGAAGGAGAAAGTCAAGTTTTAAGGCCTGGGCTGGATGCTACAAAATAGTTTTGCAAGGCAGGGAGGTGACTGGGATTCTGTAAAGTTCATGACATGAAACTTGCATTTTTGGGCACAGAAAGAATCTTAAAGTGAGTAATGATGAATAGGCAGCTACTTATGATCATTCTTTTGTTGATTCATAATCTTATCTTCTAAAGAACAAACACTTTCTGGGGCAAGAATCTAATAACCTTTGCCTGAGGCCAATGTGTTTTGACACACAGAAAGAAAAGAGTGCTATGTGCTGGAGTTGTTTAACACAGAGATGGGAAAATATCTTGGGGCCAGAATTTCTTAGCACAGGAATGGAAAAATAGACTAGTTTCAGTTCTCATCTCCTCTTTTGTTATTCTTTAGGGAGGATGAACTATTATCTGGAGACATGATCAACTCAGACCTGCATTGGTGTTTAACACGTCAGGGTCAAGTGTAGAGTTTCTGATGACAATTGTTCTATCTCTAAATGTCATGTCAGATTTTTTTTTCTTTTCTCTTCTCCCTCTTCTTCTCCTTCTTCCCCTCCTCCTCCTTTTTCTCCTTCTTCTTCTTCTTCTTCTTCTTCTTCTTCTTCTTCTTCTTCTTCTTCTTCTTCTTCTT
>LNAC01000043.1:56893-121017 GCA_002007465.1 Ailurus styani
CTCCTTCTCCTTCTCCTTCTCCTTCTCCTTCTCCTTCTCCTTCTCCTTCTCCTTCTTCTTCTTCTTCTTCTTCTTCTTCTTCTTCTTCTTCTTCTTCCTTCTCCTCCTCTTTTTTTGAGTACATTTATTGGATAACTTTATGAAATAGCAATTGTGCAATTGCACTTAAAACTTTGGAGATCACACATTTCAGCAGCATAACAGATAAATACTGAGAGCAACTATGATCATAGCTTACAGTTTGTTTCTAGTCCAATAGCCAAGAGAGCCCAAATTAAGCCAAGACTATTTCCATAACAAGAACCTGAAGACCTAGGTACAGAAGTAGAAGCCTAATTATTAATTCCATGATTTCATTGTTTGTTTTCCAGAATTTTTTGGCAATATTAAAGATTCCACACAAGTCTATAAGGTTTTAAGTACAGCATTCTTCAAGACAGTTCATATTCAACTTTGAGAGGACCTGAATTATGTCTACAGTGACTCTATTTTAAACCAAAATCAAATGGTTTCAAAAGTTGAGGGTAATGGGAGATGGGTACTAATATTCGGAGTCAGATGTAGATTACAGTGTAGAAATGAAGGGTTGGCCTGAGGCTTCCTGTGGACAGACATAAACAAGAATAAAGGACACATGAAATGGGCTGTGGTAGCTGGTTAATTTCTGAACAGGCACATAGAGTAAACCACATACCAGTGAACATCTGTTTCCCAAAAACAAAAATTAATTTTCAGAGGTAGTAGCAGTTTAAATCCTTATTTAGGAAGAAAAAAAAAGTGCTGGTTAGCCATTAGAATGGCTTAAAAATCTTTTAAAAATGTACAAAGCCAAGATTCTACCCTCGGAGATCTTGATTTAATTCATTTGGAAAAGGGCTTGAGCACTGTTATTTTTTAAAAGCTCCTCAACTAATTCTAACTTGCAACAGTGATGATAACCACTGGCATAAAGTGATAACTCACAAGGAGAGCCTTTAATATCTAAATCTTATTGTCCTTTATTATTGTTCTCTTTGTATCTAGAATGTGGCTGAGAAGAACTGCAAACTCAGTGACCTCTCAGCAGGGAAAGGAGGAATCCCACGGTGCAAGACTAAGTCTCAGCTCCAAACGCTTCAAGTCGCATTACTATATTATCTTCCAATGAAGCATGTTGATGTTATGAACTGATTTCTGAAGCACTCTCGCTGGCAGTGATGAGGTGAATCCTGGGTTCCTGGGAATGAAACTGGTAGGCAACCCACCAAAGTTCTATTTGATTTGTAGAACCTGAGTCAAGTAACCCATGAGAGTCTTCGTCCTTGGCTCCACTTTCATAACTGAAGAAGATGATAGAATCACCAGTCCTTGGAATAACAGAGAGGCCCAGTTCATCTTCCACCTGACATTATCTACTCCTAGGCCATTCACGTTGTTTCCACAGAAGCTTCTCTTTTAGACAAACATGCTCAACACCATATTCCTAAGCAAAAGGTATATTCTCTCTCTGAGAGGGATTTTGTAATCAGATTTTATTTAATTTATTTTATTTTATTTTTTGCAAACATATTTTAGAATTGGGTTTCCTCCCTATCAATCAATATTGGATGGTACTACTAATAATATTATAAATACAAATGGGGCAAGAGGTGTGAAGAAGTACAGGATACTGTGAGAGTGTACAAAGGGAATCTTCACTAGTTTAACATTAATTATCAGCAATGAATGATACTGTGAGACCTTACTTGAAGAAGTACTTTCTATGGTTTATTTCAAAGATACACCTTAACAAATATTTTTTATAATAGAATGATTAGAGGGAATGAGTAGGAATTAGATAGCCGAAGGTAGGAGGAATATAATCTGAGGCAGAAGAAATGAGTTTGTATCTTCACTAGAGAAAACACATGTAGCGTGTTTGAAAAACCAAAACATAGTGAACGAGAAGTGAGATGAAAGAGGTAAAGGCATGGGTCAGATCAGACCTATTAGGCCTGCTAATCTGGGTCTCTATTCTTAGACTAATGAGAAGCCTCTGGATGATTTTAACTAATAATCAATTTAAATTTTTGAAGAATCTTCCTGATCATAATTGGGAGAAAAGAAAGGAGCAGGGTCATATTTGGCACATTCTCTAGAGTAGCGCAGGTGTAGGCTAGTGTCTGAGCACTCTGGCGTGAGAAACAATTGGTGAGGATATAGAATATGAGAGCTGTTTAAGAGGAAGAAGTAACAGAACTCAAAAATTAACTGATGGGAACGAGTAATGAAGGAAAGAGGAAAGTCAAAGAGGCCTCAGGTTTTCCCTTGAGCCTTTGAGGATCTCTTTGTACTAGTATCAAAGACTAGCCTAGTGTTTGTATCCTGTGAACTAATGGCAGTCTGATTGGTATAATAAACAACGGGCATGTCAGCTCTATATATTTTCAATAATTTTCAACAGAGATTGATTTCTGCACTTCTAAAGTCTTCAGGTCGATCATTTTTCGGTTCATAACAACATACAATTGCTACATAATAATTTTAAGATGTCTAAATCTATACCAATTTTCTCCTACAAAAAATCACTCCCTATTTCATCACTCAGCTACCAAGGTCAGTAGTTTCCTGCCCCTCGGAGTCGCTGACAGAGCCAGCGGGAATGAGCACTGCCTCCAAGATGGAAATCAACACTTACTCTCTTTAGCAGAGCCTTTGGTGACTTTAAGCAATCCTCCCTTGTATCAGATCGATGAGAAAGGACACCGATACTGCCATGTTGACAAGATCAGGGAGTTGATGCCGGGGGACCAACCACCTTCTTCGGAGGTCAAAACGCCCCACCATTCCGTTTCTGCATGCCCTGGGGCAAGAGAGCTGCCTGTGAAAGTGGATACAGTGAACCATAGCTGGATACAAGATGTGGCAATTATGACACAGATAAGTCTACAGAGTGGTCAATATCGTATATACAAAACAAATGACTTACCCTTGATCATCTTCTGTATCTTGTGGTTTATTCTGGATGATATTGGAATAGTTACAAAGAAACAATTGTAATTCAGACTCAGATGAAAATCATCTTCTATCTGTGATACAAAAAGACGTTAAAAAACTTCATTAACTTATGTCAATGTTATATGAGGTTTGTAATTGCTCTGGTGGCTATTTTATATAAAGAGGTAAACAAAAGGAAAGTATTAAGGAATATTGAAAGATGCCAAGGAAGTTTGATTTTTTTAATATTGAAAAATTGTTCTGAGATCAAATAATTATAAGGCAGGCAGATCTTGTCAATATCTTTTAATAGTAGCCATTTAAGAAAAACTTTACAAATAGTACAGAAACTATTTTGAAATACTAAGCTTTTGCCCTTACAGATTCTTAATACTACACTTTTAATGGTTTGTTACTTGCAGTACATGGATATCAGTATTTCAACAAACAAGAAAAAATGATAGCATGACTCCAAAAAAGGACTTAAGGAAATAAAATCATTTTATTTAATGACTACAAAGTGATTTTAACTTTTAGAACTATCTGATAAATACCATGAGCATATAGCAAACAGGTAAAAAAAAAGTTTTAACAGATTTCTTGTTTTAAAAATAGGTGCCCTGGAATATTTACATTTCAAAGTGATCAAAGAACCATCTTCTCTCCTGCTCATTTAGGCTTTTCCGTTTATAACAGTGACTCAGAGGTAACTGATTACTCTTCCTCTTGCTTCAAATTGGATTGCAACTTGTTTCCTAGTCAAGGATAAATCTTAATTTCACTAAGGTGAGAAATGAGGATTGCCCACACTAAGTTGGAGGACGTTGAGTAATTCAAAATAAAGAACTTTGCTCCTTTAGTTAGAGATAATAAATCAAGCACAGCTACTTAATTATTTTTAGCAACATGTTTTCCAGTAGAAATTTCAGTCATTTCATAGTCATTTCACAGCATGCTTTTTGCCAAAAACATTAAAAATCAATTAGTTTTCATTAAAAAGTGATCATAAGATATTCTATTTTCAAAATCAAATCATTTATAGCTTAGTTGGTGCAAAACATCTAAAACTAAAGTATTTTTCAAGATCATTATGGTTTTCTCAACTTTTTCTGTCCAAGTTTGAATTCTTTGTTGAGGTAATAACCATTTCTGTTATATTTATGTTGCTTTAATGATCTGGACGTTTTTATTTTTCCAGGGAATATATATTTATAAAATCTTTAACCTAAAACTTAAGATCATTTTCTTCATTGGACATTATTCTAGATTAAAATTAACTTTTATTATATTAAGCCCTGAGATTATGGTGTTTATGCATTACTGGAGCATAGCCAAACCTGTCCTGCCAAATATGTATCACAAAATGCCAGTTTCATTGTGAGATTCTATGACTATTATAGACTAAAAGTTTGTGACTCTGTCAAATCTGCATTTTGAAGTCATATCCTCCAGTGTGATGATATTAGGTGCCTTTGGGAGATAATTAGGGTTAGACAAAGTCATGATGGTGAAGCCTCAAAAATGGGATTAATGCCCTTAAGAAGAGTTTGAGAGACCTTGCTTCTTTCTGCGCTCTGCCCTGTGAGCGTACACCAAGAAGACAGCCACCTGCGAACCAGGCAGTGGGCTCTTGCCAAACACCCAACAAATCTGCCCTGATCTTGGACCTCCCAGCCTCTAGAACTGCGAGAAATAAATCTCTATTGTTGAAAGCCCCCAGTCTGTTGCATTTTATTAAAAGATAAAAGAGCCCAAGCAGACTAATATAGTGTGTAAATTGTACGTTGGGTTTCATCCATATAGAATTTAGATAGTATTTAGATGAAATTTTGGACTTTAAAGTTGATGCTGAAACAAGTTGAGAGTTTTGGAACTGTTGGTATGCAATGAATGTATTTTGCAGTAAAGAAAACAAAACAAAACAAAACAAAACAAAAACCCCTGTGATTTGGGGGGTGGGGACAGGGACGGAATGTTCTAGACCAAATGTCTATATCACCCCACCCTATAAATTCATACGCTGAAGCCCTAGCCCCCAATGTGGTGACATTAAGAGCTGGAGTCTTTGGGAAGAAATTAAGATTTGATGAGATCAGGAGGGCAGAATTCTCACAAATAGGATTCAGGCCCTGAGAAGAGTCCCAAGAGAATTTGTTTCCCTCCACTTTCTGCCATGTAGGGATACAAGAAGAGAGCCATCTGTAAACCAGGAAGCAGGTCCCCACCAAGTGTTCAATCTGCTGATGTCTGGATCTTAGACTTCTCAGCCTCCAGGACTGTGAAAAAGAAATGTTTGTTAAGCCACCCAGCCTATGGTATTTTTGTTCTTGCAGCCCAAAGGGACTAAGACTGATGGATTGAAAGATTTTTTTGTGGGTTTCATTCTATGGTCTCCCTTCAAACTTAAAATCCAATACATTTGATACATACTGGTATAACTTTTGACATATGGCAATCATCAGTGTTAAAAAATACTTACAAGTTAAAAATGATTACTTTAGCATTACATAATTTATTTGTGCCCTGTATGACTGCACGCTGTATTTACAAACCTCAACTTCCATACTTACCTCAGGTCTAGTACTAAGAACATCTCATAGCCCTGTCTTCTGAGAGTTGAGAGCTTTCAGAGAAACAAACAAATGCTCCTATTCCAGAACCATCTCAAGCTTTCTTATTCTATATGAATATTAATAACATACAGATCCAGGGAATGATAGTCTGTAAATTTAGGAATGTTTCCTTTCGGAATTGTGTTTAATTTTCAAATGCAAAGATATCTGGCCTGGTAGCACTGAAATGAAACACATTTTGTATTCGGTAGAAACGGGAAATATGAATCTCTGTGTAGAACTATAATTTCTTCAGAGTGAGACTAAATTGCAGTACAGTTCGTTAAAGAGCTCTGCTATATTTATACTTCAGAAGACAGATCATTATTTTGTTTCTATTGAAACATTTTTAGATATAAATACTATAATTCTATTGTGTAGTAAGATAGAACACAGACTTTAATTATAAGTGAAATAACTATATTTTTAGGACCATTTAGCATAATATTACATTGATCCACAATAATTAAAGCTGACATGTCCCTCCAAATAAAATAGCCTGGAAAGTAGTCCTATTAATACTTAAAAAAAAAAAAGCAGAGAAAAGCAAAATGAAATAAAGTGGTCTAATACTCCACGGGATGAGCATGGTCTGTCTTATTTTTTAAAATATTTTATTTATTTGTTAGAGAGAGAGATTGAAAGTGCATGAGTGAGGGAGAGGAGCAGAGGGAGAGGGAGAAGCAAACTGCCCATTGAGCAGGAAGCCTAACTGGGGGCTTGATCCCACCTGCGGCTCCATCCCAGGACCCTGGGATCATGACCTGAGCCGAAGGCAGATGCTTAACCCACTGAGCCATCCAGGCGCCCCAAGCATGGTCTGTCTTAAAAGTTTCCCAGCGGGTGCTCCTTAATTTGTTGAATTTCCCCAAAATCTGTCCTTTCAAGCTGCAGTCCTTGAAAATTGATATCACTATCGCAGACTTAATCAAATTGAAGAATGGCTGATTTTGTGCATCGTGTCTCAGCCAGGATTCAATCTAGAGAAAGAAACCACACAGTGATTCAGACAAAGTTTAATGTAGAGAATTATTAGCTGTAGCAGAGTTTTGGCATAATGACAGATGGATCAGTAAGAATAAAGAGAACTTGAAAATAATATGGCAAGAGTAGCCATAAGGAGCATGAGTCGTCATCAGGGTTGAGGCAGAGTGCCCCCACGAAGAGACTCCGTGACTGAAATCGAGACTGTTAGAGATGGCACAGCTGTGGCTCACAGAATTGCAGAAAAGTCACTGTGGTAGTTGCACTGGTACAACCTGCTGGAAATCTGGGGAGAGTCCTTCACAGGGAATGGTCTTACTGGAGGCGCTCAAGGACAACAGCATCTGAGGCGTGGCTGAGGTGGCTCCTGGCCTCTGAGGAGGTTGACTGGAGAAGGGCAGGCGCATCAGAAATCTGGGCTGGAAGCTGCACCTGCTGCAGGAGTCAGTCCCTTGCACGGAGAGAGCAGGTTATTTCCAGGATTTTTCATCCATGCTCACGGGTGTTTCTCAGTATGCAGAGCAGGCTATAGAAGAGATAAAAATAAAACCCCATGGAACTCACCACCATGCTGCTCTGAAAGACCTTGGTCTTCTTCCTTCCTTCCTTCCTGGTCTGTCTTCCTTCTTTTCACTTTTCAGTCTTCCGATGCTTGTTTGATAAATAACATCTAGAGCTTGTATCTGTACTTAGCAGGAGGAATAGTCTCCATTTTCCTGGACCCTAAAGTCTATCTTTGCATTTAAAATTATTTTTTCCCCTCTAACCAGTGCTTTTCTGGTCTTTAAATTAGTGTATCAGGACAGTATTCTCTGGTTTATAAAAAAGTATTTCTCTTCTAGCACCTACATTCATTCTTTTCCACCTTTCTCTTATTTTCTGCTTTTTCCTCCCTTCCCTTTGTTCACTTCTTCTCTGTCTCCATCCTCCCTGACCCTTCCTTCCTCCCTCTTCTTTTCCTACCACATAGTTATTCAGAAACTATTATGTTAAGAAGTGATTCAGCGTTTTTTTTATGGTTATCTTTTCCAATGAGATGACTTTCATGTTTATGTTGGTGTTTCTTCATGTTTGTATTATTTTATATAGAAGTGACGAAAGGAATTTTGTGGTTTCAGAACATAATTGGTTAAACAATTGAAGTTTTGGCAAAAAGCACCAAGGTTTTTCACCATCCGAAATAATTTTTATTATTTATTTTAAGCAATTCAATGTAACTGGTAGCAAAATGGTACATAGACAATAAACAGAACAGATTCCCATTAGGATTACAAGGACTATTGTTGACTTTATGTTTTATTTTTGTGTGCAAGTTAAGTATTTTAAAAGGCAACAGTTTGTTAAAAGGCTTTTAGAAGCATTTTTTATGCTTTAAATAACAGAAAAACTAATAACTATCATTATTATAGCAAGCTGTTATGAATTGTATCAATTGTTAAATTTGGACTAACATTCATAATCAAAAATAATTATTGTAAAATTTTATGGAACAAAACTTTTAGTTTTATAGGAAATATAGTCATGTCCTCGCTTAGAGTCCTAGTCTTGACAATGGTCAAAATGCAAAAATACTAAACTTGAGATCTCGTGGGGAAATAGAATATTCATAAAATCTTACATTTATCCCTAAAAATAACTGTAATGGAGTAATGAAATGGCAACTTAAAGAAATGTCACATTTGATTACTGATGTGCAAATATAAAATAAGTTAATTAAATTCAGTATTGTTCTCCATTACATATATAAGTTCAATTCTACCTTTAGTTTGAATAATTTACAGGTGAATATATAAGTTTGCCCAATATATTTCACATATCCACAACGTACATGCATGAATATGCATACAATCTTTGTTTTAAGGTCCGCTTCCAATTTTAAGTAACTTGTTATAAATTCTCTACTTCTCTGTCTGATTAAAGAAAGTCAAAGACAGACTTTCCCTGTTTTAGGGGAAATTCTTGGTGTTTTTGTTATTCTAAAATAAGAGTAATGGAAAATACTAAAAAACAACAATAACAAATAATCATTTCATCCTCTCTAAGCCAAATTATACAATGGCTATCAGCTATAATTTCACATGTTAGGTTTTATATTTTCATTTCCATAGAATTATTAGGGGAGTTTTATGGTTTCTTTATCTGTGTTTTTTTTTTTTAATTCTTCTACTATCTTTCCAACTTACCTACTTCTTTGTGAAGAGAAGGAAGAAAATGTCCCTTTCTAATCTTCTATGTCCAATTTTTTGTGAAATTAAAATTCAATGTCAAGGTCAGAAATTTTTTAAAATACAAAATTAGAGGAAAAATATCTTTTTAAATTTATCAATGTCTCTCTCATGGGGATACCTTAACACATTTCAACCACCTGGCAAACTGTGCTCTTGTGCTTTTCAGTCTATTTCTGAAGGGGAATAAAGCAATAAGTTAACACCAAGGATCAATTTATACTTAATTTAAAACTGTAAAATTCTTCATGATTTGTATTACATTTCAATGGCAAAAACTACCTATCTTCTACTACATGTTTTTTTCCTCACAGTGTTAAAACCTACGTCCTACAGATGATTTTTCAAAATTAAATCAAAAATTTTAACATACCATTGTTTTATGTGTATTTCAATACTAAAGCATAGAGGAGGACTTTTAATCTTTGAAATGTCCTTGTATTCCATAAAAGGTATAATTTTGCCTACTTGAATTTTAAAGTATCTTTCTAATGAAATATACCATATAGATTATAAAAATGTTAAAGCTCAAGAGCCTAATGAAAACCAATACTGCATATTTCAGTTAATGTTTCAATTCTTGGCTTCAATTTAAGTCAACATATGTGTTTTCGGTATTTTCTCGGTTAGGCATTCTTTTAGGAGAATAATAAACATTTGCTTTTCAACACTTTTCTTGGCATACAATGTGTGTCAGACATAAAGTTAGCAAAAAGTTCAGGTTCTTGATATTTTTTGTTTGTTTTGGTTTCCTCAATATTATAAAACATGCTGTGAACATCTCAAATTCTGAAATGAGTATGGTATCATATGAAAAGGCAACAAAAAAGGTTAAAATGATTTAAAGACTTATACTCTAAAGCAAACTATGAGTCTTACACAAAAGTCAGCCACACCAGTTTGTTGGTTAATCTCTGTGTAGATGCTAGACATTTATGATGAGCTTGATTTATAAAACGGCAATTTTAAAGAATATAATATTACTTTAATTTTTAAGAGGAGCCACAATCTTCTGTGTCCATTGTGATGCACCAAATACAGTGGATTTTTTTGTTTACTTTCATAAAACCTTCATACTTTTAAAAATTAGCTTCATACAGTTTGGATTATTGTCAAACAAATACCCGATTTAAATTTTTGTATTTTAACTTATGTTTTTAAAATCATTCCACTGATGTCTTTCAGATATTAATAGAAGTGCCAATAAGCAATACTTTAAACTTCAAAATAATCTATACTTCTAAGAGAATAGATTGATTTTAATATGAGAGAACTGAATATATTCTGATCAAGTTTCTTTCCTGCAAGCCGCACTCATTCTTCCCCTAAGAGTTAGAGTTGTTTCAAGCAAGATTCTTGTAGGGAAAAAAAGGTCTCTTGTTTTCCTTTTATCAAAGCTGAGTTTCCTCCCGAGAGTCTGGACCCATGGCATTGCAGATGCTGTTTTTTCGACTGGGTTCACTGTTTGGAAGGTATGCCAGTGGATCTGGTCGTATTAAGTATCTATGAAAAGAAAACAAAGCAAATAACGATAATAGTAAATAAAGGCAAAACCAATTCACACTTACACTTTAGATGGCTGCTTCAAATGTACTTAGCTTTTAGGTCATTTAAACTATCTATGCGTAGCACCGGACTCACTTCTTGGCTGGCCTATACAATTTGGCAGGGCTTGTCTTGTTTCTATATACCTAAGCAGATTATTAGCAGATATTATTCTATACCTAAGCAGATGATTAGTAATGCTGAGCATCCTTCCATGCCACTGGCCATTTTCTCCTCTTCTGGAAACTATTTAGTTCCTGCCCATTTTTAAATTTGATTGTTTCTTTGTTAAAAAGTTCTGTTAGTTCTTTATATATTTTGGATAATAAGCGCTTATCCGAGATACAGTTTGCAAAAATTTTCTCCCATTCTGTAAGCTGTTGTTTCATTCTCTTCATTGTTTCTTTTGTTGGGCAGGAGATATTGAGTTTGATGTAGTCCCATTTGTTGCTTTTGAGTCTGTGCTTTTGGCATTATGACCAAAATATGATTGCCAAGATCAATATCAGCAAGTTTCTTCCCGGTTTTCTTCTAGAAGTTTTATGATATCAGGTTTTATAATTTGTCTTGGATCCATTTTGAGGGGCTTTTTTTGTTTGTTTTTTTTTTTTAGTGGTATGAGATAAAAATCTAATTTCATTGTTCTGTATGTGCTTCTCCAGTTTGCCCAGCATCAAGTTTTGAAGAGACTTTCCTTGCCCCGTTGGATGTTCCTAGCTCTTCTGTTAAATATTAGTTGACTGTAAATACTAGGATTTAATTCTGGGCTCTCCATTCTGTTCCACTGATCTATGTGTCTATTTTTGTGCCAGTACCATACTGTTTTTATTTCTATGGCTTTGTAGTATAGTTTGAAAGTGTGATAACCTTTGGCTTTGCTCCTTTTTCTCAGGATTGCTTTGGCTAGTCAAGATTCTTTGTGGTCCCACATGAATTCTAGGATTGTTTCTTTTAATTCTGTGAAGAATACCATTGATATTCTGATAGGAATTTTGTTGAGGCTATATAAGGCTTTGGGTAGTTTGGCCATTTTACCAATATTTATCCTTCTAATCCATGAACACAGGAAGTCTTTCCATTTATTTGTGTCTTGTTTGATTTCTTTCAGCAGTTTTGTAGTTTTAATGTACAGATTTTTCACTCCTTTGTTTAAATTTATTCCTAAGTATTGTATTGTTTTGGAAGCTGTTGTGAATAGGATGGTTTTATTTCTTTTTTTTGATGCTGCATGATTAGTGTAAAGGAATACCACTGATTTCTGTAAATTGATTTTATAATCTGCCACATTACTGAAATCATTAAACGGATTTTTGAGTGACTCTTTGGAATTTTCTTTATATAAGATCATATCTTCAGCCAATGGTAACAATTTCACTTCTTCCTTCTGATTTGGATGCTTTTTATTTTTTTGTCTTGTCTAAATACTCTAGGTAGGACTTCCAGTACTATACTGAACAGGAAAATTGAGAGGGGGCAACGTTATCTTGTACTTGATATTGGAGGAAACTCTTTCAATTTTTTCTCATTTATTATAATGTTAACAATGAGTTTATTGTATATGGCTTTTATTATATCGAGGTATGCTCCTTACATACCCAATGTTTTAAGGGTTGTTATCATGAAAGGATGTCTTATTTTGTCAAATGCCTCTTCTGTATCTATTGAGATGATCATGTGATTTTTATCTTTCATTTCATAAATGTGATGAATTTATTGGTTTGCATATATCATCTTGGCAACCCAAAGATAAATTCTACTTGGTCATGGTACATAATCCTTATATGTTCTTGAATTTGGTTTGCATCTATAGTCATTACAGATATTGATCTATAGTTTTCTTTTATTGTGATAGCCTTATCCAGTTTTGATATCTGGGTAACACTGGCTTTATAGAGTAAGTTTGGAAGTGTTCCCTCTTCCTTGCTATTTTAGAAGCTGAACAGGGTTAGGATTAATTCTTCATTAAATATTTGGTAGAATTCACCATTAAAGCCTTCTGGCTATGGAGTTTTCTGCATTACATATTTTTGTTTAATTGACTTAATCTCTTAACTCATTATTGGTCTGTTAAGATTTTCTGTTTCTTCCTCATTCAGTCTTGATAAGTTGTATGTTCCTAGAACTATATCTATATATACATAACCATCCAGGCTATATAATTTAGGGGCATATAATTGTTCAAAGTAATATATCATATTTCTCAGAATTTTTGTAGTGTTGGTTGTTTCTTCCTTGATTTTTAATTTTATTTATCATCTCTTTTTTAAGTCTACTTAAATATTTGTCAGTTTTGTTTATCTTTTCAAAAAAAACAGTTTTTAGTTTCATTGATCCTTTCTATTATTTTTCTAGTCTCTATTTCATTTATTTTCATTCTGACTTTTTTTTTAAAGATTTATTTATTTGAGGTGGGGGGAGAGGCAGAGGGAGAGGGAAAGAGTTAAGCAGACTTTGCACTGAGTGAGGAGCCCAAGATGGGGCTTGATCTCATGACCCTGAGATCATGACCTAAGCCGAAACCAAGAGTCAGTGGCTTAACCAACTGTACCACCCAAGCACCCCTTCTTCTGCCTTTTATTATGCCTTTCCTTCTGTTAACATTGGGTATTGATTGTTCTTGTTTTAGTTCCTTTAGGTGTAAAGTTAAGTTGTTTATTTGAGATCTTTTTAATGTCTTAATATACGCATTTATTGGTATAAACTTTAGAATTGCTTTTGCTGCATCCCACAAAATTAGATATTTTTTATTTTCATTTTCATTTCTTTCAAGAATGTTAAGCTGTTTAACACCAATCACCTAGTTATTTATTTTTATAAGAATCAAATTAAAGTTACCCTTTTATTTAAAATGAAATTTTGAAAGAAATTTTTTAAAAAACCAAAAGGTATGATATAATCCATTACCGCCAAACTCACTGATACAGCTGCAAAAGTTACTTCTTTATTATTATCACTACTAATAATAAAATCTAATTTTATTAGTTTAGTAAAATAAATTAGTCTAATAAAATTAATTTCTTAAATATGTTTTTAGGTACTCCTTGTCACTGTAGGCTTTTTTTTCATGATATTTATCATTGCTCCAGTTATAGTAAAACTCAATATTTCAATGGCCACAGGTACAGATCATTGCAAAAAAAAAAAAGCTTTTTTATAGCAGTCAAGCTGATGTTTTAGCTTTAAACAAACAAAAAATCAGAGTATGTACAAGGCAGAAAAATGTCATGCTTATTTTACCTGTAAAATACATATTGTAACATACATATTTTATTTGTAAGTTTAAATTTGGGGGGAATTATTTCAAATTATAAACATCTATTCAATGAAAGGACATGTTTATAGACTTAAAAGGTTAACAATATCTTTCATTCCATCAAAAATAATCATGGGAAATAATTATATGAAGTTCAAGTTTATAACTTATTATGAAATATGAATAAGATAAGCATAACTCCCTAAAAAACACTATGAATTGGGATGCCTGGGTGGCTCAGCTCGTTGGGCATCCAGCTCTTGGTTTTGGCTCAGGCCATGATCTCACGGGTCATGGGGCGGATCCCCGAGTCAGGCTCCATGCTCAGTAGGGAGGGAGATTCTCTCCCTCTGCACCTCCTTTCACATGTTCTCTCTCTCTAAAATAAAATCTTTAAAAAAAACCACTATATAGTCAAAATAATTACTACTAATTTGAAAAAGAGGCATAAAAAGTTTGGGATTATAGAAAAGATGGAAAATTAATAAAAAGTGCCCAATTTTATGGTCTTAAAGGAAGGAAGACATGTTTAACTATGGATGCAAGAAAAAAACAGAGCAGTTTTGTTTTATTATAGTAATACACCAAGTGAAGTCTCCAGAATAGGCAGTTAAAAGCCAAGTGCATCATAAATAAGGTATTTTCATGTCACTTAAAGTCCTCCATAAATTCAACATCACCACTGTACAGAATTTTTGATAGCTGCCTTAAGAAGTCAAGCAGGTGAAATTATCATGAATCTCATTTCCTAAAGCTCTGATAGTCTAACTGAATCATCAGATGGCAATATAAAGCATTATACTAGTTAGTTGTGTGTGAGGTGCATTATAAATTGTTTTCACACTGATTTGGGGTTAAAGTTATCCTGCTAAGGTGCTTTCCTAAGAAGTCTTTGAAACATACTTATCTTTCTACCCTAAAGTCATTCTATTTTTTTTTTTAGTTTTGTTCATCTGGAAGATGAAAAATCAGTATTTTCTATATAGCTAGCTTCTCTTCAAAGCTCCAGTTCTATATTTCTATATGCTTTCTAGCCATTTCCATGTAGCACATTGAATGATGTATCTAAACTCTAGCTCATCATCTTTTTTTTTGTTGGATGTTCATATCAGATTTATTCATAGTAGAAAACTCATCATTTTTTTTCTACAGCCAACAATTCCCCTTTTCCTTCCTAGAAAACTGCTTTCCTATTCTGACTTGCTTCGGAGAATCAGCATTTATTTATTTGGACATCACATAGAATTGAATTTAAAATATATATATATATCCTTTCCATTCCTGCCAAAATCTCCCACAAAATACATAAAGGTAGCCTTCTAATTCTTGGCATATTACTAGCTTTAGTTCTAAATCACTTGCATGGATCTATCTTACACTTTACATCACAGAATATTCTCAGTCCTGCTACTCTCTGACTTTATTACTGATTTTCCTGATTATAGATACAAACACATCCTGTTGACCTCACACCCACCAAGACTTTCGGATCTTTGGTGTTTGTATTACGTCAGTAATCCAATCTGGAATTAGCTACCTTAGCTCAGCAGCTCTTGATCCTGCTCAGCCTCAGGACCACGGACCTCAAGGGCAAATCCATATTAGATATTCTCTCCTAGGCTTACCCCATTAACTGTCAAAATGCCTTTTCTAAAATCTTGCTACTTTCTTGTTCATATATCTAAGTACTTCCCATTGCCTATAAGGTTTAAACTGAGTTTAAATGTATTTTGTTACCTAAAGTCCCTCGAGAGTCAGGTTTAATATACATTTCCAATATTATGTTGAGTGAACATCAGAGATGTTAGTAATATAAAGCTTTTTTACTCTGGTCAAACTGGACTCTGTAGTGTTAACAAATGAAGCATATAATGCAATTACTTGCTCTGGAATTTCCTGTGCTCTCTACCTACACAAATCTTATCTACCTTTCAAAGTCTAGTTCAAATCCTCATATCCTCTGTAATCACTGTAATTCGCAATAATGTCTTTCTTTCTGAAATAAGAAAAGCACTATTTCACTCAGTTGATGCTTAATTCATTAATAACAAAGTCATATTATATATTGCTATCAAATTTTTTATGTTTAAATTGTAGTTTGTTAATTAGAGTGTAAGACTTTGAAGTCAGGAAAAATGTCTTCTCTCTATATCACACTTTAAAGGAAACACTAGTTTTTGATTAATCAAGTTACTACCATAGACATATTCCCAGTAAGTGTTTTGATTTATTTTACTTAGAGCTTTTGGGAACTCTAAAGTATTTAGAACTAGATAATGAGGAGTATATCAGGTTTTCCTCTGAACTGTCCTCTTATTATTCTGCATATTTTCTTTTATTTCTCCAAATATATATGACCTCACAAAGTACAGAATTCCTTCTATTTCCTTCTTTTATACTTCTACAATTCTACAATGCTTTTTAAAAAAAAATGTTATACATAGAAATATATAAAATGCATTTGTTTATTGAACATAAAAATTAGACTTGGAGTTTCTAAGCATTTATGACACGAGTTGGAAACAAAAATATAGAAATAAATTACTGATTTTCAAAAAATAAATGACTTATGTGAAATAGGAGATCAACTTACACAACATCATTCAGCTCTAGTCTGGTATCTGGAGAAGGGTTAATCAGGATGTAGGAGAGGGTACTTTGATGATCATTCATTTCATCTAGAAGATAAATAAATGCCAAGTTTGTTATACTACTTACAGAAAATTACAGGAATTACTGTAGAGCATCTAATCTTCAAACCATATAGCTGTCAACGAGAACTTGCTATAGTTTTGCCCACAGCATGACTGTGTACATAACTTTGACTATTTTCAAATTACTGTCATTGGGAATATCTGACAGGTACTCATTTTTTGTTCCAACAGATGATAAAAATAAAGTCTCTAACTCTGTTCAGAACAACTACAGATATATTCTACCCTTTAAGCTATTACACTGAAAAAGTATTTCTATTAAAGAAATAGCTAGACAAGATGTTTATTAATTTATTATGCCTTCTCAATTATAAAAAATAATTGTGGTTATAGATGGCCATCCCAGATAAGAGTATTCATATGGGAAATGCTGTGAAAAATCATCTGATGACATTCTGTTTAAAAAACACAACAGAAGTGTATCTAAAAAACTTGAAGGCTCTAAATATGTTTCTCATTGTTATAGGATATACCTGATATAAGCCATCCTAATGCTTTCACAAAATACAAAGAATCCTGTAGAACAGAATTAACTGTAAGTTTCAAGGGAGGTATACTACTAAATTGTTGCTCCTCTAAAACAATAGGTATTTTTAAAATAAAAGGCTTTGTCTTTTTAATTGTTTCAATTCATTCTGAAGGCATTGTCAGTCTTCAAGTCTGGAGAGCTAACTTGGTATTATATAGGACACTGAAAAATAAAACAGCTTTGAGATCTCAATTTTTTAGCTGTCAAAGCTATTATAAGATGTAAATGTAAAACCACACGGACACATACTTCGATAAACTTTAATCCTCCCAAGGGTGACATTTTGAGCTGTGAGGGTACTGTCCAAAATCCTGCTCTAGAGCCATATATAGAATCCTTCTAGTCACTTCAGCTGCAGGTAAGCTTGGTTCCTAAAACAAGGTACTAAATTTTGCAGTTTGATCCAAAATCTAAGAATATATTTCATACCAATGGAGATACATCAATACTCAAATGCACAAAGTTAAAATAAAGGTCTTTTTTAGGCCAACATAGTTGACTCTGATAATTTTCTGCACTGGAAAACATGTAATTTTTGTTAAATAATGTCTACCACTGTGTTCATCTAACTAGAAACTTATCACTTGAATGTGTAAATTTTAATATTTTCAGTTATGATAGTTCAAGTTGCCATGCAGATGAGTCCAATTTTTAAAGTCTATGAATGAAAATCCTTATCTTACAAGGATGATAAACTGCAGTGTAATCAGACTTACCATAAGTTTGCAAGTAAAACTATTATGATCATAAGATCATCAAATTTATATTTTAAAAAAGGAATATATTTGGTTGCATATCTCTAGGGCGGATACACTCAATTGTATCCTGGCAGACAGATAGGTTTGTTGGGCCAACTAGAGAATGACTGGTGAAATCTGAATTTCAGATAAAAACTGACAATTTTTGGTAAAATTAGTCCCAAATACTATTTGTGGCATACTTATACTAAAACATTTATATGTTATTTATCCGATATGCAAATTTAACTGACAATCCTGTATTTTTACTTGTATCCTGTATTTAAAACCTGTCCATTACACTTAGGGGTAAATGGTTAACTCAGCCAGTTGGAGCTCAGTATTCCAATGAATATAAAATGATGAGCTTACTTCAAATAAGGTAAAATTCCAACTCAAAACATATTGTACTGGCAGGAGATGACCAAGATCTCTTTTCTAGATAAAGAGCCATTTTGATTTATCTATGCTTTTTGAGAAACTTTCCCCTTATGAGAATTTCCACAAGTGCTGTACAAAGGAACAGATCAATAGTACATTCTAAAGACTTAAGCAAGATACTCTAAAATGTAACAGGTCTACTAGAGAATTTCTATCTCATTTGGCTATGTATAACTCAATTTCTTATATAAACAGTGGCATTATTGAAATTTCTCATATAAACAGTGAACATTGTTAAACAATGGCATTAGAGAAAACAATTTTAACAAATAATCTCTCAATCAATATCAATACCCAACCTCTCTCCTTGATTATTAACATAATATACTCCTTTGTCTTCTGGCATGAAGTCAAGATATATTGGTGACTTGGTTTGCTTGTTACAGGTGTAAAATCTGGAGATAACTGTGAACTTTACAGCAGTAGTTATAACTATTGTGTTGATATTTTTTCTGCTCAAATTGTCTGTTTTATTTATTATTTTGAAGATTTTCATGTTTCCATGCACTCTAGAAATTGAAGGAAATGTTTTGCTAATGTGCTCAATTCAGTGATCCCATATGATTTATATCAAGATATGGGTTATACAATCAGAACTCATCACTCCTGGTTTCTTTCCCCACTGACTCCTCCTCAGTGTTAGGTTAAAAGAAAGTAAAATAAATGGCTGAGTTCAAAGTTATTCTCTCTTTGTCTTTCATGTGTGCCTTGCTGTAGAGTTAATTCTGGTCTGCTTTGTCTCTGTCATGCTGCTTCCTTGGGAAGTCCTGCAGTTCATTCTCCTCTTTGTGACTCTGTGGTTAAGAATTAGGAACCAAGGTTTTAAAAATCTACTGTGGTCACATACCAAAACCATATTCAACAATTTAGTTTTATCAGTGCCAAGTCTGGTATTATTGTCTCTATAGGCCATTCCTAATATTTATTTTTTTGTTATTTCTGAATTCTAGAAGGGAAATTGTGGTAGGTTTCTTACCATAATCATAATCATCACCATCATCATCATCCCGAGTGGTGACAAATTTCTAGTGAATTAAATAAGGCTCTTTACCAAAACTACAACATATTTAGTGAATAAAGTAAAATTGCCTTGGAATATTTGGTTCATGAACCAGAATTAATATTCTATTTCCTATTAGGAAAATATGTGCTAAGAAAATCTGTTGTGAGCATATTTGATGTGTTCCTGACAAGTAATCTCTGACCTTGGTAAAATAAAAATCATTATACATTATATATTTACATGGTTTTGCTGAAATTATTTCATCGTTGACATAATTACCTTAAATAAACTATTCTTGGGAAAAATTAAAATAAATGTACCAGAGTATTGAAAACTTTAAAAGACATTGTATAGAGTCAAATTTAAAAATTTCTAGTAGTATTTACCAAGAAATTTATTTTGCTGTATTAGTTAGCATATGCAATTATTCGATCAAAATCTCCAAAGAACAAATATTCTGCTTAGCACGTTTCATGTCAAAAGATTACATTAGAAAGAAAATAGATTTATACTTCTACTGTTCTTACAAAATACTTGCTGTTGACGAATTTTAAGAGTACTTTCACAAAAGGAGAATAAATTTTATCAGAAAGAAATGTGTATCTTACACATATTGATGTAGTTTTCACTAAATATTTCCAAAAACATATCCATTACGTGTTATGTAATTAAAGATACATTTTAAATAATGCAAAGTTATCAATAAGAGGCCCAGTTAAGAACAGAGATTCTGAAACCAGAGTGCCTGCATTGAAAATCCAACTTTCGCAATTACTCATGCTGAGGCCTTAGGCAAATTACTTAATTTCTTTTAATCTCTTGTGCTCAATTTTAATTTCTTGTGCTATAAAATGGGGGGGACAATAGTACTATCTCATAGGTTATTGCTCAAATTAAATTATAAATGAATAATAAATATAATTTAAAAGTAACGATATAAACATATAGTTCTTAGAATCTGTGCTTGATTTATATCAAGTGCTATATAAAAGTTTCTCATGATTATTATTGTAGCAGGCAAAATCAATCCATAACTTGTAAATACTAACCACATAGGTATTGCAATATGAAGATGTTAGCATGCAAAGACAGGAAAGAAAAGCGTTCAAAGAGAACAGCAATAGGAAGCTGAGATGGTTGAGTTAAAATTGCAGAAAGCAGGCTCTTGCAGATGGACTAAAGTGAGCAAGAAGATTAACTGGGGACAATGTTGAAAGTCAAACTAGGACCAGATCCTTTGGAACCTTATAAACCATGATCAGAAGATCAAATTTTATTCTAAAAGGAATGGGAAGCCATGAGAGGGTTACAAGGGTGGGAGTCTGAGTGGTATGATCTAATTATTACCTTACTTGGCTGTTCTGTGGGAAATGGATTTTAGGGGGTCAAATCTGGGTTCAGGAAGAGTAGGTGAACAGCAAAGAGCCCCAGGTGAAAGGTGAGGGTGGCTTGGGAGCACTGGAATGGAGGATATTTGGAAGAAGGGAAGAAAGGATAGCTAGAGAACCTGAGAGAGTGGAGGTGGAGAGAGACGGGGAGGGAGGAAGGGAGGAACGAGAGAGGGAGGAAAGGAGAGACTGCGGTTGTTTTAGAAGGGAGATACAACAGCATATATGGTTGCTGATGAAAAAAGCAAATAAAAATGAAGAAACTGATGCTGTACTAGACTGATGGTATGTTTTTCTTCAGTCACTACAAGAAATAGTTTATTGAGGAAAATAAATACTCCCAGTTACACAAGTGCTTACTTCTTCTACATAGTCCAATAATCCAAATAATCAGTAATAGCATAACCCAGCCATGATTTCATGTTTCCCTATTCTGAACTTCTAAACACATTACGTGTTATCCAGCTATAATATTAGTTAGTTTTATAGTGCTGAGCTAATTTGCTCGTGTATTTCAGTTTAGTACCAAGCTATGCTTATGAGTACAACTATTTTGTCAATTATTGAACTTACCAGTCTATTTTGGGGGGGGGAAGTGGTTAGAGATAAGGATAAAAGAATCATTCTGTTTAATGACCTCTATTTAAAGTAATTTTTATTACCTTCTCATAATTTAGAATGATTTTGTGATACACAAGATAAAAATCAGGACGCTCTTAACCATTAAGAAATCAAGATTAGAATTAGAACAATTTAGAATTGTTTAAAATTAGTGAAACAAGTATCATGATAAAGCCAAGCTTCAGAAATTGTTCAGTTTCAGCTTTGCCAAGAACTACTCCATCATTTACTAGCTTCATACACAAAACTAGTTCTCGTAGGCCCAATTTTCCTTTTAAAATACAGTATTCAGCGGTGCCTAGATGGCTCAGTGGGTTAAGCCTCTGCCTTCGGCTCAGGTCATGATCTCAGGGTCCTGGGATCGAGCCCTGCATCGGGGTCCCTGCCCAGTGGGGAGCCTGCTTCCTCCTCTCTCTCTGCCTGCCTCTCTGACTACTTGTGATCTCTCTCTCTCTGTTGAATAATAAAATCTTAAAAAAAAATACAGTATTCAATATTTCCTAA
Organism: Ailurus styani; assembly: GCA_002007465.1. Taxonomy (NCBI): domain Eukaryota; kingdom Metazoa; phylum Chordata; class Mammalia; order Carnivora; family Ailuridae; genus Ailurus; species Ailurus styani. The sequence goes on from LNAC01000043.1 coordinate 78,405, forward strand.
CCTTTAAAAATCTACTACCTTTTATAAATATTAAAAAAACAAAACCATCTTGTAATTTTTTAATGTGATAGGGAATTAAAAAACAAATACAATAAAAGTAAAAGTGAGTAATGTCTAAGAACATATTTTTTCAACGGTGTAATGTCCAGTTTTGTTTTGTTAAAATTCTTTCTCCACTGTGCATGCCCCTCCCTCTTCCACCAAGTACTGACTTTCAGAGTTAGTGTGCATCCCAGCAAATGAGAGTTGTTCAATAAATGCTATTTTCTTTCAAATATTATAGTGATAGATAGTCTATATTAAGTGATGTGGGCCAAAATGATACAGATTATCTGCAAAGTAAGGGATATAGGCACACTTATTTTTAAATAGAACATTAATTACATTTTTCAAATGTGTTCTGTATGTTTTCAGGTGAAGTACTTCTAAATTTAAAACTATGACTCTAGTTGATAATCTGAAATAGTAGAATAAATATACTATAGAAAGTCTAAAAGATTTTGGAAAGACCATATTTATTTAATTTTTTCCTTTTAACAATTGAACACACTGCTTTAAATTTGAAGATACTTCACCTGAACTAATATCTGAGATTGAAGAAAAATATATTGAACATATTACCCGAACAATTTAAAAATAACGTTTTCCAATTTTATTGTTCTCCTGTAGTATTTCCATGTGACTTATAGGAGGCATTTTTATGATAATTAATAATTATAACTTGTCACACATGTATTATTTTGTTCTTCAGTTTAGTCAGCTAATAATGTTACTGGACATGATTAGAGTCACAATTCTAAATCTGGGGACACAGCAATGAAAAGATAAGCAAAGCTCTTGACTTCATTGACATTTTAAGCAATTTTCTTGAGAGGCAGTATCCTATGTAGATACAATCTTCACAGTAAGAGTCAGGCATATGTAGTTACAGGTTTACCTAAAAGTTAACTTAAGCTTCCTATATGATTTTAAGCATATCATTTAAATTATCTTAGGATAATCATCACTGTTCTGTTTATTTCATAGACTTGCTGGTAAAAAAAAAAGAAATTCATTAATTCCAAGTGCACAGAGTCTAGATAAATGCATACAGTAATGTACCTTATACAAGAATTATGACAGAGAATATTTCCATAATGCCAAAAAGTTCCCTCCTGCCCTTTTACAGTCAATTGTTCCTCTCTCTCCCAACCCTTAGCAATCACTGATTTCTAGGAACAATGACATTTTTAGAAATATGCAGGGTGCTCTGTGTGGCTTTTTTGCTCTTCACATAATGTTTATTGAGAATCCATGTTACAGCATGGATCTACCTTAATATTTATATAGCCACTCAGTTTTCTTTGGATTTATGATTGCATGAAATATGTATTTTTATGCCTTTACTTTTAATCTGTTTGTTTCTTTAAATTTTTGGTGGGTTTATAGACAATACAGAGTTGAGTCTTGCCTCTTTTAATCTAATTATGATGACTTCTTTTCATTGAAATGTTTAATCCATTTATATTTAGTACAAATATCAATATACTTGGGTTTAAATCTACCTTCTTGCTAGTTGTCTTTTATTTGTTCCATATGGCTTTTTGTTCCTCTCTTCTCCCCTCTCTACCTTGTTTGGATTAATTGAGATTTTAAAAATTTCTTCTCATAATCATTCCAATTTATTTGCACTACTGGTTATTAGTTATATCTCTTTGATTTAGTTAGTTTGTAGTTTCTCTTGGTCATCATTTGGCAAATGTTTTCCTGTAAAGGGCCAGGTAGTAAATATTTCAGCTTTGGGGCCATATGTTCTCTGTTGTAGTTATTAAATTTATGTTTACACTGTAAAGTGAATGTAGCCATAGGTAATAAATAAACAAACAAAGACGGTTGCTTTTTATTTTTTTAAGCAAAAACAGATGTACTACACTTCATTATTCCTGCTCTAGGGTTTACAATATACAGCTTTAACTTCTCAGTGACTATACTTAAATAGCATGTGTAGTGTAACAAGCTTACTACTTTATATATTGACTTCTCCCATCCTATTATTTGAGTTATTTTTGTCATGCATTTTTGCTTCTATATATTCTATAAATTCTATAAATCTTAAATGTTTGTTATAAGCAGTGAATTGTCTTTAAACAAAATGTATAAAATAGAAACATATTTTATATTTTCTCAATATTTACATTTCTTTTATCTTTTTTTTAAGGTTTTTGTTTTGTTATGCTTTGTTTTTAATAATCTCTACACCCAACATGGGGCTGGAACCCCTGACCCCAAGATCAAGAGTCACATGCTCTTCTCAGTGAGCCCGAAGTGCCCCTACCATTTCTTTTTAGACCTAAATTTCCATCTGGCATGAATTTCCTTCTGTCTTAAGAACTTCCTTTAACATTTTTTTCATAGTGCAGATCTGTTGTTGACAAATTCTCTCAGCTTTTGTTTGTCTAAAACAGTCTTTATTTGCTTTTATTTCAGAAATATATCTTTATAGAGTATAAAGTTTTAGATAAACTATTTTTTTCAGTACTCCAAATATTCCTTTATTGTGTTTTGGTTTGCAAAGTTTCTGTCAAGAAGTCCACTGTCTTCCTTGTACAGTTCTTCCTTAAACAATGCAGAATTAGGATTGCCAGCCCCCCTGTGCAGTTGAAAATCTGCTTGCAATATACAACTCTCCCAAACTTAACTCCTGATAGCCTGAAAAGCCTTACAAATAAATTGTCACTTAACATGTATTTGTACATTATATGTATTATATACTGTTCTCTTACAATAAAGTAAGCTAGAGAAAAAATGTTTTAAAGAAAATCATAAGGAAGAGAAAATACCTTTAAGATTATTGTATTTATATTTATTGAAAACAATCCACGTATAAGTGGACCTGCACAATTCAAATCTGTGTTGTTCAAGGGTCAACTGTATTTGTTTTTCATTCACAAAGTGTCTTTTTCCTCTGGCTCCTTCTGAAGTCTTTCAGCAATTTTGTATGCTGTGTCTTGGCATTATTTCATTTGTTATATGGCTTGAGTTTCATTGAACTTCTAAGATCTTGAATAGAGTTCCCATGAAATTTGGAAAAATTTTGGTCATTATTTCTTCAAATATCCACTCTTTTCTTTCCTTTTGGGACACCAATTACATGACTACTTTATACTGTCCCACCAGTAAGTAACACTCCTTATTTTTCAAGTTTCTTTTCCCCCCTCTCTCTATTCTGCATTTTGGATAGTCCATTGCTATGGCTTTATGTTCATTGATATTTTCTTCTGCAATAGTTATCCTGATGTTAATGTCATTTAGCACACATTTCATTTTGAATACTGCATCATAAATTCTGACCTCTAGAAAATGCACTATAGTCTCTTTTATATCTTCAGTTTCTCTCCTTATGTTTCTGTGTTCCTCAACATCTTGAACATATAAACCATACTGTAATAATTACTTTAATATTCACATTTTCTGGATCTGTTTCTGTTGATTGATTTTTCTACTGGATAAGCTCATATATATGTATATTATATATTATTTGGGGTCCATCTCCTTGACTTCTAGCCCGTATAAGGCTTAATTCATCCGATTCCCTTTCCTCAAGTAACAAAGTTATATGCTTTCTTTTGTCCAGAGTTTGCACATTATCAACCTATATTTTTTCTCATTATTTAAATTGAGAACACAAATGGTCATCATAACTGGAAGTTTCTTTTTATTATTTTAATGCAATTAGGATGCCATTCTCTGCTCTCTCAAAATATATTGAGTAAGAAGTTCATTCAACCAATAAAATTTTTTTTCTCAATGGTAAATAATATTTCATTTTATTCAAATTGGCCACATTTTTTCTTACACACATGCTAAAACACATTTGAACTTCTAGTCATAATGATAAAATATATGTATATTTAAGTGCAATTGACTGTGGTGTTAAATTATGTAAAAATATTTATATCACTGAAAAATTAATGTTCTGGGAAGGGCATGTTACAAATCCATGAAACAAAACTATATCATTTTATTTTAGGGATATATGAAAAATTCATTGTCCAAATTGTTCCATTTACCAGAATCTTTATCAGCTCAACAATTACCCCCTTTGAAAACTTCCTTACTTTATCTATTGAGAAAACCACTGAATTTTTTTTCCTATTAATATTCTATATACAGAATGAGATGAACATAAAACAAGCCCATCTATGTACCTTCTGTTTCTGACTGCCATCTCGTAAGAATCAGTTCTGGAAATACAAAGTAACATAAAATCATCCGTACTCTGGGAATCTATACTGGCAGTATATTGATTTTGCATATCAATATTATTATACTCATTTTTATTGGAAAAAGGTAAACAATGCATTTCAAAAGCAATAAAAATTTAATATCAATTTCTTTTGAATACTAAATTGTTGATGAAGTTGTTACAGTGACCTCAGATACTTATATTATTCCTCCTAAGTACTAAAATTTGCAAAACAATCTGGAAGAAATATCTAACTATGGTAACTTTTCCCTCTTTGGTAATTTGTTTTAGGAAGATTTGTAAATAATTTTGTACTAGAAAAGGTACCTGACTTACTGACTAAGATTTTGGGAAAATTTTTAAAAAACTTATATAAAAATGATAATTGATTTATAAAAGAGTATGGAATGTTGATGATTACTACTATTACTACTACTACTACTACTACTACTACTACTACTACTATTACTATTGTTACTACTGTTAATAATACCACTACCTTATCTATCATAACTTTGGGTTGGAATAACAATCTTTTTTGTTAATTTTGCTTATTTCTTTCCCATAAGAAAAAGAATGAAAGAATTAAGGCTCCTTATTGTCCAAAAAAACCCAAAACCCAAAAACCAAACCAAAACAAAACAAAAAAACAAAAACAAACCAGTACTTGTTTAATTTTTCCATTATTTCAGGCAATTATAAATTTACTTTCAGAAAGAAACTAAGACCTTCCGATAGATGTAATGAAAGTCAGTGGATAACTACTAGTTATATCTTTGTCACTTAAAAGGATTTGTTTTTTTTTTTCCTACCTTGGCATTTCATCTTTTAGTAACAGTATGAAACTTACAACAATCCATGTCAAAATTGGCTAACACCTACAGGAGCAGTCACACTGAGAAGAACTTACTTGCCAATTTATACTTACTAGTGTATGCCATTCTGTGAACTAATCATAACTAATCATTTTGAATCTGTCAATAGTTAGAAAGAATAATATTTTTGTGAACATGAAAGTTATTCTAAATAGATTGTTGAAGAATAATGCTGATTATGAATATAAAGTATAATTATTCATATTTGCAGTATAGCTTACAGATTAAAAAGCCTTTTTTTTCACATACGTTTTATTTTTTTACACCACATCCCTTTAGGAAGGCTTTATTATCCTTATTTGATGGATAAAGAACATGAATTTCAGGGCGATAGCGACTTGTCCCAAAAATACCTGGCCAGTTTGTATACAATGCCATGAACTTTGACGGGAAGTTTTAAAAATTATATTGAAGAAATTTCCTCGAAAAACCCAATGGAAAGCAAGCAGAATTCGTAGATTTTCACTTTAGCTATTTTACCAAAATATAGAGGTTCTCAAATTCCATCTCCCAAATCCTTGGGGCCAGATGTGTTCCAGAATTGAATTTTTAGATTTAGAAAATAATATTGGCCATATCACGTATATTATGTAATATCACATGAAAGGTTACTTACCTTCCTGTCAAAATACCTACAAGTTTACTGCATTTAAAACATGTGTTTTTCCTCATTTCCAATTATCTAAGCAAAAGGTTCCAACTACGATCTTTTTCTTCTATTTTCAACTTCTTCATTAATGGCTCAGTCTTAATAAACATGCTCATATCTCTCTGATCTTCAAAACAGTCTCCCTTCCCTCTCCACTTTCCCATCCAGTTAGCTCCATGTTCTCACCTCACCTTCACAATGAAACTTCTTAAAAAATATCTACCATGGCAGACAGATAGTTGTCTCTCAATAGAGTCATTCTTCTTGTCTTCTTTGATGTTAGATTTGAGTCACCAAAAATAAGGCATATTCTTTGTCAATGGGACAGTAGAAATGGTGAGTGCAATTACTTGACAGTATGTTTTAACAGAGGAGATCTTTCCTTCTCTGGTATCACCCTCCTTCCTGCTTGATGCAATGTGGACAAAGTAACTACAGTTCCCACATCTATCCTGTACCATGACATGATTTTGGTAATAGAAGCAATAAATGGTAGAGCAATGAGATAGAACATTAAATTTCCAATACCTTGGGATTTCTAATATATTTAAATCCATTATATTCAAATCCTTACTTCACATCATTCCTCAAGTTACTCAAATTTGGCTTGCACACATACCATTTACCTGATACTACTTTCTCCAAGGTCCATCAGTGATCTATCACTATACTCAACAGCATTCTTTGACATTATTAATCAGTGCCCCTATATCTCAGTCCAATACTTTCCAACATTTTTTTTCACATCATAGAACACATAAGAAATGATATTTGTACTCACATTGGGGTAACAGACAAAACTGCTTATGGCTGGAAGTAACCAGCCTGAGGAGTGCCTCTGACCACCCCAGGCCCCACATGGCCTTCTGAAAGTATAAAGGATCAATGTCATGATAAAACATGTAACCAATTGATAGCATGCTATCATATTTTGGGTAATTCAATTCTAGACATTTCAGTCTCTTGTTTTTCAAAAAGATTTCTTCCCTTAACATTTTTGAAAAGTTTTCCAAAGTTCTCTCATAGTCCTTCACCAGGGGTTATTTCATCTAATCCTACAATTTTAATTAAAATCCACGTGCTGTATCAGCATATAGAGTCTCAAATCTATACAACATCTCATTTCTTTTTCTTGAGAACCAGATACCAGATATTCATCTTCTTTCACAACATCACTTAGTTAGGACTGAGTTAAATTTATTATCTTTACCCCAACATGTATGTCTTCTTTTTCTAAGCTCAGTGAATGCCCCCACCATACGCTAAACTGTTCAAAAAAACCCTCAAAAGTCCTCTTTTGACTCTTCCCTTTCCCTCTTCTTTATGTCTCATAACCAAGAGGTAAAAAATTATCTATGCACTCTTTTGGAGCATGTCAGCCCTAACTCAGAAAAAAGCAGATTATAACTTACAGTTAAATCAGTCATCATGTATTTTTTAATGTATGTAAAAACATTTTTCAACTATAAATCACTGTAAAATATTGATGATAGGTACAAAGAACATGTAGTATAGTGGAAACATAAAGAGACATAGAGTCAAAGTAGTAAGTCAAAGTACTGACTTGAGTGTCTTGTAGGCTAGGAAATCATTTATATCTGAGACCCTGTTTTCTCACCTGTAAGCACTCCATTTGTTCACACATTCAATGTGCAGTTATTGGGTTCCTATGTGTCAGGAAATGTGTAATATGTTGGGGATACAAAGATGAAAAGATGAGTAAGACATTCCCTTTCTCTCAAGGAAGAAAAGCAAACATGCAAAATAATTGTTTTAAAGCATGCATCCTCAGTGGAGGCAATATTGCCCTGAGGGTGCAAAATTTGTTTGCTTTTGTTTGGTTTGGTTTGGTCGAGGTAGGTAAAGAAGAAAGCTACTCCTTTTATGTATAAAGCACAGATGTACATAGAGTAGTACTTAAATTGATAAATGGAAGATTTGTTATATTAACTGGATGCCAGTTCTCGGCTCAACACGTTGTTATTCATTATCCCATTTGTCCTTCACAAGAAACTTATAAGACAGACATTATTATTCCATTTCACAGTGATAAAAAGAGGCATAGAGAAGTTAAATAACTCAGTGAGTCTACTGGCTGATACTAGAATGTAAGTTCCACAAATGCAGAGGTCCTATGTGAATAGGTCATTATTCTATTCCCAGTGTGGCCCAATAATATCTGTTGCATGGATGAATTATTGTGAGTTAGGAACACAGGGAGAAGTCCAGAAGCTCATGAGGTATTAAATCCCAATCCTGTTTTCATAATCTTTATGTAATTAAAGGTGGCTAGTACATGGCCTTAGAATGGATTGATGAACCTATGGATGAATTGATGATTAGAATGGGAAAGCAAGAGGAAGAAAGATGAAAAGGGAGAGAAAAAAAAGACAGTGGACAATATCCATTCTTCCTTTCTGTAAGAGTTAGTGTGAGAATTAAATTAACAAATTTATAAACAAAAAAAAAACCACACAACACAGAGAATAACTAAATGCAAGGTACCTGATAGAAGTTTCATTAGCAAAAACATAATATGTTCCCTGATGATTCTCCCATGTATCCAGTTCATGCATTTTTGTGTCTCTTAGAGTCAAACTGTTATCTGTCACACTGCTTACAGGACCAACCTTGAGTTATAATGTTCATGAAACACAGCTGGAACTTGGATGAACAATCATTTACTAGAACTTTCCAAAAAAAGAAAGAGTAGCTGAATAATAACTAACAAAAGTACACATAAATATAGGACTATAGTTCTATGAGAAATACAATCATACTGTTATCAAGTTAGCAAAGAGCTATTAATATAGTTTTTAAAAGGAAGATCAATTTTTCTTTGAAATTACTCTTTAATGTAAGACCTTGTGTGATTATATTAAAATTATTGGTAATAGATGAGTCTGTACTAAATTTAAGTAAGTAATAAATAATTATTTTAATTACATATGGAATCCTGACTCCAACACATTTCAACTGTATGCTCTTGAGCAAGGTCTTTAAGCTCTAAGTTTCAAATTCTTAGGGTACAGTGGGACACCTATCTGGAGTTATGAGGAGTAATGAAATAAATACACATAAAGCATCTAGCATAGTTCTAGCAAGTTAACTTCTTTTAAACTCCATCTAATTCAATCATTAAAATTTCTCCCTATATACATTGTTTCAAGTTGAGACTTTAATAATAAAGATGAGATAGGACAAATATAGAATGCATTCCGTTTTATCCTTAACCTGCATGATATTTATATTATCTTAGCTTCTGGTTTACTCAAGTTATATATATAAAACAAAAAACTACTTTATCATTTGGCTTTACTCTAAGTTGACTAAATTTCTTTTTTAAATAAAAGTCATAGAGTAGTAAGCAATATATTTTAAAATTATCTTTGCATTATTTATTTAAGCTGTGCTTTTTGGTCTATATGGCAATCACAGATCAACACATAATTTTTACTTAATAATTATTGATGCAGATCTACACTATATGAAATCAAGTACTATTTGAGCTTCAAATTAAAGCTTTTGGAGACTTTTGTTTCTGGACCACAAGAAACGAAACAAATTTTACGGAAACATTTTGGTTCATTTGTGGCTGGTACTTTTAGTTACTTGCCCATGTCTCAAATTCATTTTATCCCAGTTCCTAGAAAAAGATGTTGTTTGGGTGTGTGTGAGAGTGTGTGTGAGTGTGTGTGTAAGAGCATGACAGAACAGGATCTAAATCTCAGCCATGCTATTAAAAAAGCTAATTAGCGAGTTATTGACTAAGTTTCTTTATCTCTAAAGTGGAAGAGTTTTGGAAAAAATTAAAATTAAGATAATTCATATAATAAATTCAGCAGAGTGTCTGGAGAACTAAGCAAATACTTAACATTTTTAGCATTTACTTTTACTGTCATCATTATAATTTTCTGTATTAGATATGTGTCAATAGTTCCTTCAAACTGGCCTGTGAAACAAAAATGTGATTCTTAACTTACTAAATTTGAACCAACTATGCAAAGACTAGAGCAAGAATCACAAGTCCATAGCATACAATACTTTTAAAGAGCATACCATATCCCACTGTAGAAAGACCCAAGTGTTTCATTCTATTTTTCACAAGTTCAGCAAGCTCTTGTCTTTCTGACCTCCTGTAGAGGTTCAGTCGCTGCTGGGTTATTTTCTCAGCGGTTTTACCAGAGTGTTTTGGACCTTTTCTGCTCAGTCTTCGGGCCCACTGCATGCTCTTTCTCCGCAGTAAGGGATGGTCGGACTGGTCACTGGATGTTGAGTTGCGGTGGTTGCTTCGGTGATGACCTTGTTCTTTGGAGTCTTTGGTGTCTTCCCACTCTTCTACGCTGATGGATATCTGAGACTTTAAAGGAAATGGATATTGATAATTAAATATTTTAGGAACAATTGAAACCTGAAGAGAGGCTAATAAATTTTGCTAATAATTTGGTAGCATTATATATCTCATGAAAATTTTCACAGAAAGAACAAAATCATAATCATTGATTCACTTTGTTGTTACTAAAAATATTATTTGAAAATACACTGAACTTATATATGAAGCAGATAAAATAGCTTTGCATCTCCAATATAAGTTTTTATGAAAGGACTGAATTTTTCATGCATACGTTATCAAGTGACTAGCTAGCATAGGGTTGTTTGGAACCACAAACAAACAAACAAAAAAATGATTTAAATTTTCAAATAAAGTCAACGTAATGGACTTTTCTAAATCTACAACAGGTATTTTATATGAAATTTAAATAAAGATTATGAAAATTGTTTCACTTTTGGAATTAATAATATTTTTTAAAGTTTTTAAATGATTGCTTTTTCTAAAGATGGCATTGGAATAAACTTTGTAAAATGTGATTTTTTTTAATTCAGTCATCTGACCCAGAAGAAAACAAAAAGCACTTTTTATTTAATTCATACATTAATTATTCACCACATAAACCTTTTTTGATTAAAATATTAAAACGTATTTCAGGAACCGTTCTCAGTATTCTAAGTGAAAAATGTTGTAAATATTAATATTTCACAAATGTATTCTAGAATCACACACACACAAAACCCTTAAATCAGGCTATTCTCCAGAGGAGGGAAAAACAATGAGCAAATTCAGAAAGTCTATTTTAATTTACCTTTTTAGTACTAAATCTGATTTTAAAATAAGACGCTTTCCTTTGATTGTAGGCCCTTAAAAAATAAGAGCTTCCTCTTTCAAACTGTTGCTTTTCATACCAGGAAGTTAAATGAAATGCAAGATAGATCAAAGCAGGAAGTCTTACTTACTAAAAGCATGCAAATGCAAACTAACAGTTTCCTGAATTATACTGTGCATAACAGCAACATTCATGAATCTGCCATCTGTGTTTCCCTTCTATTGACTAAAGTTTGAACTTCAGCTCTAATATGCATGTTTTGCTGGCTTTTAAAGTAATAGAGTTTAAATTTACCAATTTAAGTAAGGTCAAGGGGTAGATCCAATAAAATCCTTTAAAAGTGAATATAAATTATGGCGTCTCAGTCAATGATTTGCGTACAATTCCTAGTGTCAAGCTATGAAACTATCTCATGCTTAAATTCAATGAAAAATTTAAATGTTCCTCCCTATTTCTGTTTCAAAACAGTGAGCAATATTAGAAATAGTTTGTTTTAACTTTCAAGTCTCCGCAATAAGAGAACATTTTATTAAATATTTTTGGAAAACTTATTTGAGGTACAGAATTTAAGTTGGGAGCATTAAAATGGTTTTGCAATAATGGATACCTTTATAAGTCTTAACTTCCTCTAGTCTCACCTACCTGATAATATACTGAAAACCCTCTTCTGTGAAAGTAAAATACGTAAGCCCTTGAGTAATATCTACCACCAGTAAAGAATATCAATCTTTGTTCAGTAGTTTCAGTTTATATGTACTCTGTAGCAAAAATGAAAACATTCATATTTAGACATTTGTCTTGCAGAGTTTAATCACAATCTTACATTTATTGGAAGTGATCTTTCTAGTCATAAGTCTCTGCGAGTAATAGTTTGATTTCCTACAAATATGTGGAAATAGTAGCCTTGCCGGTCCCATAATTCAAGTAGAGGATGAAGCACTATCTGTCCTTGTGAATGCTTTTTCTTAGTTATATATACCAGGAATTGTATCAAGTAAACATCTAAAACATGAAATGAAGTCTATGTGTGTATTAGTTAAACATTACTGAATACCCTATTCATCATTGTTTTGAACTTCCCTAAGAAAAGAATAGCATGATTTATATATATACTCCATAGGATTCAAGAGGTCTTTTTGTCAATTTTTCAATAAAATAAGTATCATTTCTTTGTATATTTCACTTTAAGTACAGAAAAAAGTAATTAGAAGGATTTGAGAGTTAATTTTAAGAAATCAAAACAGACAACATACAGATTGTTCTCTGTGTGTTTGGAATTTGTAGGTCTCTCTCTCATCCTTCCATATGATGAAATGAAAAAGACATTGAATTTTATGTGTAAGATTACAAATTTGAATATTTTGGATACTTCCTAGCTTTGTTCCTACAACAAAACTGCTTAATCACTATGTAAAATGAGAAAAATAATAATACCCATCTTCTACCTCATAGAAATGGTGTACAAATTCCTATAATGTATTAATGTATAAAGAAAACATGTGCCAACTATAAATTTCTGCATATAATAATAATGTTAATATATCCTAGTTAAAATGATTATTGACAATATCAATTTCAATGGAAATAAACATTAGTTATTCTATTCCTGGGTACTGAATATGTGTGTGTATGCCTGTGTGTTTTTTTAAAAGGTCGACTTATAAGTATATTTTCTTCCCGTCATTTCATCATCTGATTTGACTCTATTGTGTTTTGAACATGACACACCATGATCTAGTGTGCTGGGAGACACAGAAGTGCCTTGATCATAGGATTAGATAATCTAAGATTATCCCCATTTCCCTATCTGAAAAATGGTAATTATATTTTTACTTTGCCCACAGTGTTTTTTGAGAAGATCTAAGAGATAATACTTGAAAAGGACATAATATAGTGCCTGTCTCAGCAAATGCTCACTAAATGTTAGTTAATATTATGGCTCAGGATCTGGTATGAAAAGACAGTAAAAGAGAGAAAAGAAGAAGAAATAATTATGAGGTACTTTATACAAGTGAGAAATGGGTATGAAAATGACAGGGAATGACTTATATTTGTGATGCAGTTTTCTTTATCAGTGACCATATTTCACAAGAAATCAAGGTGTTAAAACAAACCCTTGGGGGTAAAGATTCCTTGATTAAAGTTTCATGAATTTGAAGAAGAGAGCAGTATATAAGTGAAAGTGGAGATTTATTGCCTGCCCTGCTTCTATAAACTATTCTTCACTATTTCTATGAATAATGAGAGGACTCTGGTTGGATGTTTCTGTACTTTAATTACCAGAAGATTGATAAAATTATTAACGTGAAAAATCAAGATATAATACTAATGCTTATGAAAAAAGATATTTTCATATTGCTGTGGTCTGATCTGAATGTTGGATCCCCTCAAAATTTGTTTGTTAAAATCTTAACCCCCAAAGGTGATGGTTTTAGAAGGTGGGGTCTTTAGAAGATGACTAGGTCATAGGTGTGGACCCTCATGAATGGGATAAATGACCTTAGGAAAAAACCCCAGAGAGGTCCCTAGCCCCTTCTGCCCTGTGGTTATACAATGAGAAATCCTCAATCAGAAGGGAGCCCTCACCTGACCATGTTGCTACCCTGATCTCCCACTTCCAGCCTCCAGAACTGTGAACAATCAATTTCTGTTGCTTATAAGCTACCCAGCCTATGGTAATTTGTTATAGCAACTTAAATGGACTAAGACATATTTTATACGAAATGCTTCTGGGAGCATATTTGTACAGTTCAATAAGGAAATGAAAAATTCATACATCTAATCAATAATTTTCATATAAATTTAAGACATTATTATTTTTTAAAGTTATATTATTCTCCAAATACTTATCAAACTTAATACGGTTTTTTAAAAAGGCTAAAAATATTTCTTCACAAGAATAAGAATTGGCAGCTTTATAAATGAGAAAACATTTCTTATGCCTAAAAGAGCTTAATTACTTTCATTGTTTCCAGAAAGTCAGGAAGTGTCAGGATCACAATAAATATTAAACATTCTTTTCCACACTCTACACACACACATGCACACACACACACACACACTCCAAAATGACCTAATTCAACTTCCTCTCAATTTTTTTTTATTGAAGTTATTCATGCGATAAGGTTATGGAGCAATCTGTGGAATAAAGTGGTATTTTAAAATAAATCAATTCACTCAGTAGTTTGAAAGTGAGTGTTTGTAATCTGGATTCATGGTTCCCTTAAGAATAGTTTTATAGGCTTTAAAATAGCCTTAAACTGTGCTATTTGATTTATGACTGAAGACATTCTGAATTGTTGCCAAAGAAAACAGAGGAAAATGAAACCACTGAAGATATGTTAGTTTAACATTTTATTTATTATTTCAAGTTTTTACTTAAATTCTAGTTGGTTAATATATACGGTAAAATTGGTTTCAGGTGTAGAATCTAGTCATCCATCACTTACATACAACACCCAGTGCTCATCACAACTAGTGCCCTCCTCAATACCCATCACCCATTTAGCCCATCCCCCACCCACCTCCCCTCCAGCAACCCTCAGTTTGTTCCCTATAGTAAAGAGTCTCTTATGGTTTGCCTCTTTCTTTTTCCCCTTAGTTTAACATTTTATAAAAGAACTCCTATCTGATGTTTTCCATTAAAGGAAGATAATTACAAGAATACTTGAGACATCATCTAAATTTAAATACATATGCACTTTGGCTGGTGACTTTGGGTCCCATGGAAATTTCTTTGTATTAAAAAAAACCATTCACACAAAGATGTTTTTGCACGTTCTATAAAGGCTCAGTTTATAAGTTTACTTAGTCTGTGATCTAAGTAGAGATAGACAATAATCCATTACATTGTATTTAGATATACTGTATTTGTTTGTTTGTTTGTTAGTTTTGAGAGAGAGAGCACAGGAGTGGGAGAGGACCAGAGGGAAAGGGAGAGAGACAATCCCACACGGACTCCCCGCCCAGCATGGAGGCCGCATGTAAGGTTGGATAACAGGACCCTGCGATCATGACCTGAGCAGAAATCAAGAGTCCAACACTCAGCCGACTGGGCCACCCAGGTGTCCCGTATTTAGATGTGTTTTCAACATATTTTCAGAATCATAGATATAATTAGAGAATAAACAATATTATAGTCTAAAAAATTCTGAACTTGGAATCAAATACTAACTAGGTTATATTTTCAATCCCATCCAGCCAATACTTCATGACTTTGAACAAACTAACTGAGCTTCTCGAAACAGTGAAAATTTTCACAGTTCTCATGACAAAAATAAACAAAGCTTAAGAGAATCTATAGTAATAGCCTAACATAAATTCTAAAGCCAAATAATTACTCAAGAATTAAGGTTGAAGTAATAGCTTTTTCCTTTTAAAGCTAATCACTTGGTGGAATAACAAAAATTATTTCAATCTCTTCACCTTATTTTTCATATCTAAAAATCAGATATTTCATCTACATATTCTCTTAGGTAGCTTTCTACTTCATCTATTATTCTGTGACTATAAGGTTTCCTCAGAGTAGGTAGAACTTCCATTAACTTGCCATTCCAATACCATAACTTTGAAAGTCAAATTTAATTTTATGTCAAAGCAAAAAAACTTCCAATTTCTCTATTTAGAGATAATGCTAAATAATCCACAGATTTATGCTAGTTTTCTACTACTGTTGAACAGAATATATCTCCCTCTCTTCTTTTTCTCTCTTCTCTTTCTCTTTCCCTCTTCCCCACCCCATAAACAGTATCCATCTTTCTGTTATTACCCCTAAAAGAAAATCAGACCTAGCTAATTATTTTTATACTTATGAGTTCAATCTCTTTTTTTATTGTTTACTCTAAATTTACACATTAAGTTGCATATTCACACATCCTTGGCAACCTGGCTTTGTGTATGTGTGTGTGCATACATGTGTGTATGAGTATTTAATTAAATCTTTGCTTTCCTTGGTCTTTGTGGAATTTGAAACATAGCGAATTTATTGTCTTGGTATTATTTCTCACATTGGTGGTTAATTTTTTTCCCTTGAGCCTTCAAAACTGTCATTCAGAAACAACCAATGTATAGAGATTTCAACTGCCTACTGTCTTTGCACTTTCCTGTGCTTTAAACACAGAAAACAGTACTTTTTTTCTTTCTTTTTTAGGCTCTTGAATACTATTGCTAACTAAATGGTGGCTGTCGTCCCTTAGAATTTAAATAATTAATTTAAATAATTTAAATAATTCACCTGTGTTAATAAGAACAAGTTGAGAAGGGAATGTCATCTTTATTTTAACTCGTTGTATTATTATGTTAGGAGTCCTAAAAAAAGATTCATAAATATGTAGATGATGGAGAGATGACATATATGTTACTTATTTTATTTTTCACCACGTGTTCAGGAATTTATGCTCCAAAAGAATTACTTGAGTTCTCGAATTTATATGGACCAATATCTGGGGAACAGGTGTGAGAATGGATGTTAAAGGTGTGGGGTAATGGTGGAAGAAACATAACATTGGATCAGGCAGAATTTATTGATATGGACTCATGAAACAGAGTTTCTGCATTGGTAGTTGCACCTCGGGGAGTTAGAAAGGGTTCTGACAGTTCATCTGGTTGGTTGGTTGTAACATGTACCAAAAGGTGGTCCATAGTAAGCAAGTTGGACATGCAGGACCTAACTTGGTTTAATATAAAATAAAGGATTTGAAGCCTTGAGATTGGAATGTAAGAGTAGATTTGTCACTTAAGACCTATGCACCTGCAATGAGAAGGTCTAGAAGGCATTGCTTTTACAACTGTGAGAAATAAGTTTGTAAGCAGAGCCCCAGTATCCTTGAAGAGTTCAACGATCACTCCTCTCTAAGGCCAGACCTTAGAGTGGTAATTGCAGTCGTTAAATTGGGAGACCTAAATGAAATGGGAGTAGATCAATCCCAAGCAGGCAGGTGCCAAGTAGTCGCAATCGATTGCCCAAGGTAAGGTGAGTGAACATGGTTGTTTTAATGGACAGCAGAGTCAAAGCAGCAATCAAAATAGTCCAACTTGTGCAGACTCATAGCACTAGCTAACTGATCATTGTGTTCCTATAGGTAAAACAGATAGGAAAACTACTAAATTTTAATCTAATCTGCATAAGCGTAAAACATCTAAATCAAGTGAACAAAACTCTAACCTGAATCATAAAAGTAGAGTAACAACCTTTCAAATAATCCCCAGATTTGAGCCAGTTTAAAGAACCAAAACCCTTCATTGAAAGAGAGGCTTATTTCTTTTGTGGAAGGATCTAGTACACTGCCAAAAATTTATACCATTAATCTTTTTCCCAGACTTCCCCCAAGGGACATATGACCTTTCACCAGGGTAACTGCACACTGAAGAAAATGAAATAATCAGAACTTTCAGAGACTAGTAGACACTGGGTTTGAAAAGATACTAATTCCACAACACTCAAAACATCACTTTGGTCCACCAGTTAGAGTGGGAGCTTATGCAGGTCATGTGATCAATAGCTCAGATCTGTCTCACAGTGGACTCAGTAGGTCCCCAAACCCATTCTATGGATATTTCCCCAGTTCCGGTCCCATACTGGTCCTTAACCATACTGACTTACATGATGGGAAAGACCAAATAGAAGCCACTAGAACTGCTTCTACATAAGAAAACATTAAACTAAAAGCAATACTAAATTCCTACAGGGATGGCAGAGATTACTGCCACCATTAAGGACTTGAAATATGTAAGTGCAGTGATTTCTACCACATCCCCACTCAATTCACCTATTTGGCCAGTGCAAAAGACAGATAGAGCTTGGAGAATGACAGCGGATTATCCTAAATTTAACCAGATGGCAAATCCACTTGCAGCTGCTGCACCTGATGTGGTTTCATTGCTTGAACAAACTGACACATCCCCGAGTACCTAGTATGCAACTTTTGATCTGGTAAGTGTCCCTTTATCCATCCCCACCAATAAGGAACACCAGAATCATTTTGTGCTCAGCTGCCAAGGCCAGCAATACATCTTCACTGTCCTACCTCACTGGTATATCAACTCTGCAGCTCTGTGCCATAATTTAGTTTGCAGGGACCCTGACAATCTTTCCCTTCTCCAAGATATCATGTCAGCCCATTACACTGATGACATTATGCTGACTGGACCAAGTAAGCAAGAAGTTGCAACTATCCAAAATTTACTGATAAGACATTTGCAGGAAAGAGGACAGAAAGATCTGGCAAAAACATAGGGGACTCTTACCTCAGTGAAATTTCAAGGGGTCCATTGGTGTGGGGAATGGCAAGATATCCCTTCCAAGGTAAAGAATAGGTTGTTTCATCTAACCCCTCCTACAACCAGAGAAGAAGCACAACATCTAGTAGGCTTCTTTGGATTTTAGAGGCAACATATTGCTCATTTGGGTGTGTCGCTCTGGCCCATTTACTGAGTGACCCCAAACACTGCCAATTTTTAGCAGAATCCAGACAAAAGAAGGCTCTGTAAGAGTTCAGGCTGCTATGCTGCTCTGACACTTGGGCTATGGGATCTAGCAAAACCAATGGTGCGTGCAATGTCACTAGCAGATAGGGATGCTGTTTGGAGCCTTCGGCAGGCCCTAATACATGAATTGCTGCTCAGGCCCTTAAAATTTTGGAGCAAAGCCCTGCCATCCTCTGTGAATGGCTAACTCTTCTTTAAGAACAAAGGAACTCCTTTAGGGCTCTCTTAATATTATCATACTCTGTGATTTAGGTCAATGGAAAACTGCAAGAACCCAAGTGAGATAGAACTACTAATGCCCCAGACCATTTGTATGAGTTTGAGGCTTTTGTTAAAGTGGCCTGATGCCATATGTCTCTGATCTATCTGTGTGTTTCATACTGAATTGTGTGTATAGATATCAGTAAGAAGCATGACAGACACTAAGTTCAGGGAATGAGTCTTACCCTATGACCATCGGTTGTATGCCTCAACAAGGCATTGATCTCCAGTCCAGACAGCATTCAGGGCAAGAACTGATATTCTGTGTATTACACAGGACTATTACATGGTTGCTTGTGTGGAGGAAGAGCAGTGGCCCTGCTGCAGTCCACACTCCTGAAAACAGCTCACTAAGATGCTACAAAATCCTGCTTCTACTGCTATGCCTCTGTAACAACAAAGACCCTGATCCCCACAGTTAGAAGGAAAAGTACTCATGGTCCTGTGTGGCATAGCTAAGGGATTAATTCAAACCTTAACGAAGGCTTGAGTTCTTAATACATACATACATACATACATACATACATACATACATAAATCCAATGAAGCAACCACTGCCATCAAGGAGGCCCATATCTCAAATGAAACTGACCTGAGACTCTGTGAAAGAGGAGACCCGTAAACATGAGCAGGGTAGAAAGGATCCCCTGAGGTCTAGCAACCAAAAACAGCAATAACCGGGGAATCATAGGGAAGGAAAAAAACAAACAAAAAATTGGATATATGGGAGGAAACAATTGAAACAGAAAGTCCAAAATTTGTTCAACTTGAAAATTCTTAGTTTGCTAAAAGAATTTTTAAGACAAAAAGATAAAAGGAGGCTGATTGGCTTTGTGCTTCTGCAACATAGGTTCCAAGTTTTAATGTCTCCTAAACTGTACCAACTGGCAAACCTTCAGGGCCTTTTTTTTTTAATTTGGGTGGGGTTCACATTATAGTTATGACTGAAGATTCCAATAAACTTAAAGTACTGTAAATATGGAAACTGCAGTAAAATAAAGGTGATCTCTATACTCTTATGGGGTTTATCAGATATAAAATAAAAACACATAGCTATACCTCATCTGAACCATCAGAACTGTCGCCTTGGCTAAATCCTTCGCGATCATAACACCCATTGTCCTACAACATCCCCTAATAGACACTGCACATGATAATCCAATGAGTAACAAATTAAAATTAAATGAAATAAAATCCTTGCCGCTTATAATTGGTTTGACAAAATGGAGCCATATGAACCTTCTGTACGTCCAATGTAAATAGTTAATAAGGCCTTCAAGGATTGAACAGAGCTTTCAAGGATTGAAACCAATTGTAAGAACTATTCAGATAAGAGATGATAATCACGACAGCTTCTCCATTTAACAGTCCATTCGACCTGTTCTTAAACCTGGAAAGAATGAGTGGAACCCCATAGTAGAGTATCCCAACCTTAATGCCATGTTACCAAGTATGAAGGTGCAATACCCAATATTACTGAAATTATTGACTCCATTCATTGAGCAATTGATAAGTACTCTACAGTCATAGACTTGACTAACACGTTCTGTTTCATGCTTATTTTGACAGCCTCTGAATCCATTTCACCTTTGAAGGAACACAAATACTTCTTTACCTAGCTATACACAGGATACCTTAAAACTCCTGCAAACACACTCAGTCTTTGCAGGCAAGATCTTTACTGCATCCAACTTTTTCCAGAACAGAGGTATGACTTTATATTGATGATATCTCTGGCAAGTGGATTTATTTGACACACTCATTTAGGACACACAAAAATTCACAAAGGAGAACACAAAAAGGGATGGGCCATTGTCTTACACAAAGTGTCAGTGAAGTTCCTTCAACTTAGTAAAATTTCTGGGCATTCTTTGGTCAGTCAAGGGATGTTCCAACTCTGATACTATCAAGAAATAGTTATTGCTCTAACAGTCCCAATAATATTAAAACAAAGCTACATCTTTTAGTCTTTGGGTTCTGGAAGCAACACATTCCTCATTTACAATTTTTTAAAGCCCATTTATGCTGCTATTTTCAAATTGGCCCACACAGAATAAGTTACAACAAAAGATTTTAGATTCTCTCCAAATAGTAATACAACAGGTGATTACACTTGTTTCCCCTTTCCCTTCCCTGCCCTCTACCCTCAGATTCCTTTACTGAAGTCCCTCCTCTAATACTCCTGGAAACTGTGAACTACTCACCAAGACCAAATTCCCCATGGGCTTTCAATGCAAGAAACTGTCCACTTTGGTCATATGCTATACATTATGAGAACAGGAATTGCAAGGCAAATGTCCTTAAACATTTACATAAAAATTATGAGTAAAATAATAATTAAGCACCAAAATTAGTGACAGGAGGTATAAATAAAATCATATAAGTTTGAACAGGATTTTTTGAAAGGACTGCTCTATGTTGAGGATACCTATGACTGAGTTCAGTAAACATACTGAGCACTTGTGTGAAGCACTGTTCAAGGTACATGGGATACAATAATGGAAAGATAAATGTGTTTTAGAGATAACTCCCTAATTTTAACTTTAATACCTCAATATCCTCAGTTGGGAAAGTAGAGGAAAAATGAGAAATTAAGACTATGAGAATGTATAGAAAAGCTGACTGTGCAAGAGGCCAAGAAAGAAGTATTTTTCATGGAATAGGATGGCTAATGAATATTATCAAACAGTTCTTACTACAGTTTTTTGCCCTCTAATATACATATCATAAATAATATCTATTGTTATAGAGACACCAAGGAAGAAAAAGAGAAGTAATAAAAGGTCTTAGCTTATTTAGGACCACAGCATTACCCATGATAGGAGATTTTATTTTTAAGACTTATTTATTTACTTTAAAGAGAGAGTCGGGGCTTGGGAGGGGCAGAGGGAGGGAGAGAATCTCAAGCAGACTCCCCCGGAGTGTGGAGCCTGACTCAGGAGTTGATCTCATGACCCTGAGATCATCTGAACCAAAATCAAGAGTCAGACAATTAACTGACTAAGCCATCCAGGCACCCCTACTATGGGAGATTTTTAAATAAAGGTTATACATCTTCCAATCATATGTATATTATAGAGGTTACTGGTAATCCTGAGGAGTGAATTTTCTAAATAGTAATTTGCAATATTTAAGGGCTAATATTTCTCTAAAGCATATACAACTCTTTTTGAGTTGTAATATTCAGAAATATATTTCAATTTTTAATGAAAGTGCCTTAATTATATCATGTTTCTATGACAATGCTAATAACCAATGCCACTAACACCATTTTTTCATTGTTTTTCTTATGAAGTCAGACAATGCCCGCCTTCTTTTATTGTGTAGTAGTGAAATGTTTTTTTATCTTTTCTGAAGGTATAACACTTTTTCTTCTCCTCAAAATAATGCTTAAGTCTTTTTAAAAGTGGAGTGATAATACTACCAGCATCAGAATTGTTATTATTGTACATTTTGTAACTACTTTTTTTGTAGGTCTCAAGATACTTTTTTACTCTTCTAATAGTTATTTAATTTTAAATGTTGTATCCATACATTGATATGTGTCCAATAGATCAGAATCAAAGTTGGCCCAAATTTATACTGATTTCATCATCATTAATTTTTGGTTTATAAAGAAACTAAAGGGCGCCTGGGTGGTTCAATGGATTAAAGCCTCTGCCTTCGGCTCAGGTCATGATCTCAGGGTCCTGGGATCGAGGCCTGCATCGGGCTCCCTGCTCAGCGGGCAGCCTGCTTCCTCCTCTCTCTGCCTGCCTCTGCCTACTTGTGATATCTCTCTCTCTCTGTCAAATAAATAAATAAAATCTTTAAAGAAACTAAAAAGTGGTTTTCCTTAACCAATTCATTCATTTTATGTCTAGAAATAACTACATATAAGAACATATTTGCTTTCTACATAAGACAACCTTTTGGGGTTTCTATGTTTAGGTTTTCTTATATTATACATACTTATATATGTGTGTATAGAGAATAGCCTATATACCTGAATAGCTTTAAACTCTAAAACTGACTTACAACAAACAATCAATAGAAGAACATGGAGTAAGCATACAGGTTTAACATCCACATAAAGGTATTCCAGTGGTTTACATTATTAGATTCATACTTCCATTGCCAGTTTTGTCCTCTTCACAGTTCAGTTTTCTCATCATTTTCCAGAATTACAGGAATGCACAGCCTAAGGCAATGTTTTCAACCATGGGTATACATGTGTGAGGCAGATCCTACACACCATAGGTTAAGTCAGGGAGGATATCATTCTATCATCTCCAGGATTTTACATTCTAGAAAAAAAGGACCTAAGCATATGAATTTATGAAAAACTATTATTGTGATTCTAATAGGCTTATAGCGCAATTCTGCCACGCCACATTTTAAACACACACTCTCTCTCTCTCCTCTTTTCTGTAGTTTGAGAACCACTTCCCTAAAGTATATGCAGTTAGGATAAATGTGCCTGTGGAAAGAAAATTTCTATGCTATATGTAATGTCTTAATTAAAGAACAAACAAAATACAAGACTTGGAAGATATAAGTATTCAATTTCATCTGTAAAGAATCCATACAAAACAGTATTATTGATCCAAGTATACTGTTGCTTACACATCACCACTCCTTTATGAAGACCTAGATGACCCAGATCAACTTCATAATTTTCCATTTGGTTCTGATTATTTTATAGACTCTAGCAGCCATTCAACAAGGAGCTGTGACTAAAGGCTTAATAACCTTCCTATGGCAGAGCGAAGTGAAAGAATGATCTCCATGCAGTTTAAAATGTTAAGTGGACAGAAAGCCATAACTATATAGTTAAATTAAATCAAACAGATCGGATGCATTTAAACAGCTTCTTGCTAATAAGTATGCCATTGAGATTCTAATTAAGTTAGAGTAAGTAAATAATGCAAGTAAGAAATGTTTTCCTGGGGATGGAAATGCACAAGATAAGGAGCAGAGTCAGGAAATATTTTAAAAGAATTGTAAAATAAGGTAAGAAAAAGATCCAAGAGTAAAGTTTCTGTAAGAAAGTGAAAGAAAATGACAGATGAACTCAGACTTATGGAGTGTGTGTGTGTGTGTGTGTGTGTGTGTAAATTAGAGTGCATTTGAGGTTAGTGAATATATCTATGTTTGACCAATATTACAAGGTATTTATCCAAATTACAAGAATACTGACTATTAAATTATTTATAAATGTAAGTATATTGAAACACATGTTTTCTAAGGGAATACCATCCACTCAAAATGATGTAGCAGAGAAAATTAATGAAATAGGATCTATGTTACTTCATGTAATTTGCCCCAGAATTGTTTGCCATTAGCTAGCTATGAACAATTAACACATATCTGCCCTTTTTTTTAATAATTTGTGAAGTGATGGGCCACCTGGGTGGCTTAGTCATTAAGCGTCTGCCTTTGGTTCAGGTCATGATCCCTGGGTCCTGGGATCAAGCCTGCATGGGGCTCCCTGCTCAGCAGGAAGCCTACTTCTCCCTCTCTCTCTCCCCCTGCTTGTGTTCCCTCTCTTGCTGTCTCTCTCTCATGTCAACTAACTAAATAAAAACTTTTAAAAAAAAGAATTTGTAAGGTGATAATCATATGCTCCCTATTTTGTCTTCACTTGCTATGTATTGGGAATAGACCATTTCACACACTGCTAGTAAAAGGAAGAGCCAACATTAAAACACAGATCATCTGGTGCCAAGTCCATTGCTCATTTGGTCAGGCAGAATAATTGAATAAATTATTTGCACCAAGAGTAGGGACAGAAGGAATATCAATAAAGAATGGCCAGAATATAAAGTAGTTTAAAATCCAGCAAGAAATTTGAGTTGAAAGAGTAGGCATCAAATACCCACTACTTGCATCATGCATCATGTGAGCAAAATAAGGAATATGGCCATTAATCTGTCTGTTCTATGTAAAATATTGAAAAGAAGAGAATTTAGATATAGTAAATCCACCAAGAAGTAATTAAATCCACCAAGAAGTCAAGAATAGGTGTGAAATTCTCATGTGAGCTGAGAAATCTGTCTTGTATGTTTACTGATGCATTCCAAGCATCTAGGTGGGTACATCTGGTCCTAGTGGTGCTCAGTAAGTATTTATAGTTCTGATAGATAATAAAGTGAAGAGGATCTGGCAGAAAATGAGTATGTTCTTCATTTTTGGAAATTAGAAGGACAGAAAACACAAACTTGCTATCCATCAACATAGAGGTAATAATTGAAACCACAAGATATAGCAAATGTTCTGAGATCAAGCATAGAATAAGACCTAAAGACTGCAAAACATAACTTTAGTAAATGCCTGGTTACTGTTTAAGTGTCATTTCCCATGTTGATTCTCAACCAAAGCATCTGAGGACCTCAAAACAGATGGTAGAAGAGAGGTGTAGTTCAGAAATCAGTAGAGGCTGCTACAGTGAGACCTAGTGATTAAAACAAGTTCTGGTGTGAGATAGTGATAAATTTTAAAAACCAGGTCTGCTGCTTCCAAAGTTTTTGATATTGGTCAAGTTAACTTGTCTACATCTCTGCTTAATTTAAAAATAAGAATAAAATTGTCTGCAATACTGGCTTCTGGTGAGGATTAAATAAAATAATAAAATGCTTAGCATTGTGCAGGGATCAAGATTAAGGCTCTGGGTAAGACTAATTGCAATGAAGCTTAGCCTACCTTCAGGTGGTTAACGGAGTACTTTCTGGAAACTAAAGATGAAGTCCAGTCCTAGAAGGGAGACAAAGGCAGATTGCTGCAGCTACTTGGAGTCTTGAGCTCCAAGCCAATCCCAGGGACAATGGGTTAGGGAGAAGCCTTCAGATGAAGATCACATTGTCAGCATCTAGAAATGAGCTGTTATAGGCAGAAACTGAACAGTAGAAAGAAGGGGAAAAGTTTAAGAAATAAATCAATAGAAACAGGTAAAATAGGTAAAAAAAGTAATTCATAATATGAAAACTGAGGATAAAAGAATTTTAAGATGTAGGAGGCAATGAACCCTGCTAAAGATTATATGATGTTTAAACAAAAACTAATTTAAAATGCAAAGGATTTTGGCTTAAAGATTTCTACTGACTGAAGAACAGGACAAATATAGCAGTGGGGAGAAAAAACTGTTGGAGACATTGATAAGGAATAGAATAGACAACATGTATGAACTTTTCTCAGAGTTTAACAAGAGTAAGATAAGAAAAAAAAATTGAATAATGGGACACCTGGCTGGCTTAGTCAGTAGAGCATGCAACTCTTGATTTTGGGGTCATGAGTTCAAGCACCACAGTGGGTGTAGCAATTACTTAAAAATAAAATATCTTTAAAAAAGAAAAAAGTAGGATAAAAGGGAAATCTTTTCTTGAGAACTGGGGAAACTTGTGTATATTCGAAGGTAAAAGGAGAGAGTTGATAGAGAGGGAAAAAACCTAACAACAAAAACTAGAGTTGGAAAGGATGGAAATTGTTGTAGAAACAATTGGAATTACAAAGATAAATGTCTTCATATCCAAAGTACAATTAGAGGGGTTTTTTTTCCTTCATAAAAAGGATTGTAAGAAAGATACTTATATTGAAAAACTCAAATTTCCCAGTAAATTAGAGGGGAGGCACTTCGCTTACATAGGGAACTGACTGAAGGATGTCGAGACCTAAAATAATAACTATAAGAAAGAAAGCAATTAGTGGGAAAAAGTTCCAAGAGTCAACCTGCAATTGGCTGCCATGATTCAGAAATGAACCAAACCCTTGCTTTCCTCCATCTGAAATGGTAAGTTAGAGAAAAGAGGTGATAGGGATGTGTAACATCTGAATGAAAGTGCAGAACATTTGAATCAACACACAAAACTGCAACATAGCCAAAACTTATATCTAAAAGTTTCACTCCACTTCCAAACATAAAGCTATAAAGTTTTTAACCAAATGAAAATTCTTTCTGGGGTATAGAGTAAACCCCAGCAAGTGTTTCTACCACTGTGGACCAGGTCCAGACTTACACCTGAGCAACCTTTTAGGAAAAACAAGGTGAAGCAACTTTGCTTGGACATGTTACTAAAATATTTTGTGAAATAACGTGTGCCAATGCAATGCACTTGAGATTGTATTTGTGCAGCTGATCAGCTCAAATATTGGTATAAATTAAAAATTTAGAAATATATGTCGATCTCATTATAAAACATGTTCTAAAAAAGCAACAATAAAACTTCAAAATGAGTTCCTCAAGCCCAGTATATACCATGGATATGTTCTGTTTCGATCTAAAATTTTAATTTGCTCAACCCGCAGGCACCCGCGGCAGTTGAAACCCCTAAGCAGCTTCATGCCAAACAAACATTACATTTTCAGTGTGGACCATGACGTGAAATAGGTCAGAAAGCACTCCTCTAAAACGTTATAAAGGGAAACATCTTTGGTGAATATTTAGTAACTTCTGAAGGATTGAAGATATAATAAAACAAAATAAGAATATTGAAAAATATAATAGAGGCATAGCTCATAAAACCATAACTAACGAATTTAAGATGTTTAAAATAATTTAATGAACAAAATTTGCATTTATTATATGGGTTCAAATCTATGATGTAGGCAACAGTAATTACATCAAAAATGTGGGTGTTATGAATATAGAACTTTTCTCTAAAATCCAACAACCTCAAAAGTAGACTTGTACTTTTCTTTTTCTTTTTTTTTAAATTTTATTTTTCTTGAGTCGACGTGTACTTTTAGATGGCAATTTTGGCACACAAGCTTTACACTTACTGGGCTAAATTCTACCATTGCTTTGACACTCAAAATGCAATTTTTAAGTAGAAAATGTTTATATTTGTAATGGTTTCATTAATTATATATATGCTTGGGAATCTGTGTTAAGTGCTAAGAACATAATGATAATTATTTACCCCAGTTTATATGAAGAAAATGGAAAATAAAATTAAAAGTACAAATCCCATGAAGATAATATCATGGTTTTAGGAATATAAGTGCATGTATACATACATAATATATTGTTAAGAATTTTATTTTACTGTGACAAATCAATTACTAACCCAGGTCAATGTTATCAAACACTAAACTGATGAGTTCTTCATGACAATAAATTAAAATTATTAAAGAATAAATTCAACATTAAAAAGTGTGCTAGAGAAAGCCATCCCAAGTCCTATTGTTCTAGACCCCTTTCTAGGAGGACCAGCTTACACAGGAAGCATAGGAAAAACATATGTTTCAGATCACATGACTGCCCATCTTTTATCGGTCTCAGTTGATTGCACTGAAGGCGGGTACCTCACTCAAGGACAGACAAGACAATACACAGCCAGTAAGTGACTAGCAGGTAATGACACCACACAGTAAATCATATGACTGGATTAATATACAAACATAATTTGAGGACAAACAGGTAAAACGAACTTGCAGTATTATTGGGGAAATACAGACACGCTAACTTGAAAATAGAGCATTTATACCACTTCAGCTTAATAAATTTGTTTTATTTTAACATCTGAAGTACTGAATTCAGTTGTTAATACTCTTTCCCTTTAAAAGCCCTGAATTCACGTATTAAACTATTTGAGTCAAGGGAGGCAAAATACTTACTTGCGATGCTATTTCTCGAGACTGACACAAAGGGAGGCAAAAAGAAACACACAAAATACAGTTTAAACAATGACTAAACAATACATACATCAAACAGTCAGCAACAAGGACAAAATATGACAAGTCCCCACTTAACACTTATAATACAATTATGTGTTTCGTTATTTATTATAGGGCTTCTGAATAAAATTAGATAAGGAATAAGTTGTTATTTTAAAAGTCTAGCAGAAAGTTCCTGTTAGATTATCTTTTGTCTGTTTAGTAAAAGTGTCTCTTAAGGTTTTGATAGAAAGAAAAAAATGGTACTGGTAGGGAAAATTAAACAATTGACAGTAGCTGATCAAGTTCATGAGAGACTATTTGACATAATTATTGGCATTCAATAACCATTATTGGTATTAATATCTGTACTGTATTAAAATTTGGATCTCATATAAAATTGTCTTTTAAAATTTAATACTTTGAAACTTAGATATTGTCATAAGACTTATCTTTTCCCTGATGTATAACTTTGTTTATAGAAATATTCTGAGATTTCACATTGGCTGTAAAGGCTTAAGTTTGACCTTCCTAGTCTCCATATAACCCTTAAATATTTAAAGGCAATACAAGTCATGATATCTTAGTCTTTCATTCTAAGGAATAATATTCTATTCATTTTTCAATAGATAGAAATAAAATCTTCACTTACATTCTTTGGTGTAAAATAACTCAAGTCTATCAAATTATCTAGTTTTCTAACTGCTTATTCAAATATTAAAAAAGCATAATAAACATTTGATTATAGGCTCCTTAAAACTGTTCGTCTCAGGATTCTTAACACATGGCCCAAGAGAATAAAAACGTTGCTTGAGTGAATAATGGCAGAGAATGGGCAGCTGGAATTTTAAAACTATCCTATCTTAATCTTCATTAAAATAATTTTATTAGTGTGATTTTATAAAAAGATCAACTTATTTCAATAATACATTTAAAAATACTATGTTCCAGTTTAATAGTAAAGAGTTAATGATTGGTAGATGGGACAATGATTATTTCATTATATCACATGCTTTAAAGTTATAGGATTTACTATTATGAGTAACCAACAATCAGAGTAACATATTCCACAAATTTTTTGTGTACATTGAAAAGATGTTGGAATTTTAATATTCTTTTAAATGATCTCTAATTTCTAGTAAAATGTTCAGTGGTTATAGAACACTTCAAGGAAATGGAACTTTCAATACATTAGAAAACTGGAGGTTAATACAGTTCCACATTTTCTTACCAAAAAACCATAGGAACAAATATGTTTATTAACTTAGAATTTATCAGATTTTGGAAAGATAGTGCTATACCACATACTGTATGGTACTCAGTGCCCCTACTGGGTCTTGCGTAGTAGCATTCCATAATAAAACATAATAATATATCTGCAATGAAAAGTAAGAATATTCACTTTAAGTGGAATAATATTAAAATTTCACAAATGAAGTGAGGTAAAATAAATTTAGTGAGCTTTTCGGATTTCAGAATTGTGGATAAAGGATTACGGACAGAAGTAGAGTTCCTCTTTGTTATCAAGAGGAGCATGAGTCCTTGTGCCTCCTATCTTTTTGAACCAGGAGATTCTGATATTTATAAAGATTTCCTTAAACAGACATATACAGATGGTGGTAGAAGCTCTGGCAAGGTGATAGACAACCAGGCAAAAAGGGACAGGATCCGGCCATACCCTACTATCCAGCTGTCTCCATGGACTGATTTTTGAGTCACTGTATGCACCTCCACTTTATTCTTGGTATGAATTCTCCTTCCACTAATATTCATCCCACCAAAAAACTGAGATTGTATTTCAGGTCTTTTGTACATATTATAATTTTAATTATAAATATTCTTAATCATCATTTGTTTTCTCAAAGATGTCTGCTCAAAGTATTTAGTGTTTCCCTTACTTCCACAGGCAAAGCTAAATAACTTTTTTTCTATACAGAGAACATGAGAAGATATGGAAGACAGACTAGAAAATGATGTGACATGAAATTCTGCATCAGCCTTTAAATTGTATTTTTTTTTAAACTCCATGAAATAAGGAAGCAAGGCCTAGTTTTTACCTGTGTTTATTCCTACCACTTTCTGATACGAAATGTCGGCACTTAATAAAAAATCATCCATAGAATTGGACAGATTTTAATACTTGAAAGTATAATCTGAAAAAATGATCAATGTCTAGTGCAACTACCATATGACTATAAATCTATTAGTTGTTTTTATTAGTTATAAATACATTGTGTTGTCAGAAAATGTTATGATTTGTTTTGAAAAATAGAAGCTTCTACTATAATCATTTTTATTTCCCTAGGACACATTTACCTTTATCTCTTTTAGCTGAATATGTAGGTTCTTTATCTCTGTTTCTCTATAATATGCTTAATTTTATTTTATTTTTTTCAGTTTCTGCTTTCATCTATTCATTTCATTCTCTGGAAGAAAAGAAATCAATCTTTTCCACCTATTCCAGTACCTTTGCCATCTCTCATCATTTCAAAATTGTTCAAGTGTAATTCTGGTTAGATAGAAATTGAGGGCATATCATGTATGACTAAGTACAATTTACAGATGAGCTATACAGGAAACATGGTTACTATTCACTTGCTGCATAAATTTTTTTGTTGTTGTTGGTGATAATATATTCCTAAAGTTAATAACTTTGTTATTTTTATAATTGCTTAATTATAAATGTACTTAATTCACCCTGAGATCTCTGGCAATTGTCTAATCTTTCTTTAAGACATCAAGATATGGAAGATATTCTCTAGATTTCATCTTTCTGAAGAAATCTCTCTGAAACCTTCTAACCCATTCCAGGTTAGCCTTATGTCTGAGGGTCTTTTCACTGCCATTCTGGGGATTTCCTTGGCTTCATATTTGTTGCCTGGATTCCACAAAGTATCTGGTTTCCTCCATACCATGATTCCTTTCTCAGTCTATTCATTCTTTTTTGGTGAGAACAGTTTCCTTAGAAAGCAGGTATGGTAGAATGTTTTTGGAGACAAGGCTTAAATATGATTTATCTTACTCTTACACAAGTTTGATAGGCTTGGCTGAGTAGAGAATTATAGTTTGGAAATATTCCCTCAAGATCTTCAGGGCATTGCTCCATTGTATTTTGGCTTACAGTGCTGCTGTTGAAATATCTCAAGTATATTTTGCATGGGATCTACCCCCTGCTCTCCTCCTGCATCTTCTCCTTTCCTTCAATATTCTGAAATACTATGATGCTGTGTCTTGATGTGAGTCTATTTTAATTCATTACAGTGGGCACTTGGTGACCCTTCCCATTTGGAAATTAACACACTACTATTCTGGGATTATTCTTAAATTATTAGGCTGATATTTTGCTGCTCCATGGAAGTGTTATCATTCAGACCTTAGACCTCCTAGACTAGTCCTCTAATCTTATCTTTCCTTTACTGTTTCCATGTTTGAATTTTTGCTCTAGTTTCTTGGGGATTTCCTCTAATTTATGCTATGAACTTTTTTACCTCTGCTATCATATTTTCAATTCCCAAGGTTTTCTTTTTCCTAAATGTTCCTTTAACAATTTAGTTTCCTGGGACATCTGGGTGGCTCAGTCGTTGGAGTGTCCAACTTGATTTTAGCTCAGGTCATGATCTCAGGGTGGTGAGATCGAGCCCCGCATCGGGCTCTGCGTTGCTCACAAAGCCTGCTTGGGATTCTCTCTCCCCCTCTCCCTCGGCCCTTCCTACCTCCTCCCTCTCTCTAAAAAAAAAAAAAAAGAAAGAAAAAGATAAAAATTCAGTTTCCTGTTCACCTTTCATCCCTGCAATATCTTATTTCTTCTAATAATTTTAATTATAGCTTTTCAANCTTCCTGCCTCCTCCCTCTCTCTAAAAAAAAAAAAAAAAGAAAGAAAAAGATAAAAATTCAGTTTCCTGTTCACCTTTCATCCCTGCAATATCTTATTTCTTCTAATAATTTTAATTATAGCTTTTCAATATATAACTACTAATACATATTTGATATATCATATAATTTTCAAATGTAAAATTCAGAGATATTTAATAAATTTACCAAGTTGTATAATTATCACCATAAATCAGTTCTAGAATATTTCCAAAACCTCAGTAAACCCCATCATGTTCATTAACTGGTTCCCCATTTCCTCCATCTCCCCCTGACTTAGGCAATCACTAATCTGTTTCTCGTCTGCATACATTTAATTTTTATGACATTTCATAAACATGAATTCATACAATATGTGGTCTTTTGTGTCTGCCTTCTTTCATTGAACTTAATATTTTTGAGGTTCATCCAAGTAACAGCACATCTAAGTAGTTTCTTTCTATGGATAAACAGTATTCCACTGTATGGCTATACCACATTTGGCTTATCTGTTTACTAGTTGATGGACATTTAGGTTGTTTCTAAATTTTGGCTATTATGAACAATGCTGCTGAGAACATTTGTATGCAAATCTTTGGGTGGATATATTTTTATTTCTCTTGGGTAAATACTTTATTTCATGTTTCGAAATTGTCTTCTTCCTCAATGATCTGTCCTTCTTACACGTTTTTTTCCTTCCTGTTTATTTTATGCCTTTGTGGTTCATTCTGTTTCCCAACATAGGGAATTTTTAGCTGTCTTCTCCTTCTGAAGAGTAGGGGACAAATAAAATTTATTGAAAACTCTGGGTGAGATTCTTTTTATTGAGTTTCATAGTAATCACTGGATTGATGAATGTCCCCTGTCTACCTCTTCAGGGATTTCACTTGGATTGGTCAGATTCCCAATCTGTTGCTGAAGGGTACAGTATACCGAACGTACCTTTCACTTAGCCCTCTGAATTTAAGGTGGCGTTCCTACCCTCAACTGTCTCCTCAATCCACAGAGTATCTGTGTACTCTCTCCACAGACACAAACCTTCAATCTTTGCCCATGTGGAGCAAGGGACAGTACCGTAGCTGTGTGAACTGTCGGGGGGAATGCAAATCTGACAGCTACTTACACAAAAATATGTTAGACCGCTTCGATTCTAATTATTAGATGAAGTTTCTGCCTCCTGAAATCTGGTGTCTTTCTTTAATTAAAGTAAGAGAAAATTAACATTTGGGGCAAAGATGAATCATCTGAATTCTAACGCTTGACTTTTTTTGAACCATCTGATATTTGAGAAAGATGTTGGAATGTATGAGCCAATCTTTCATCTCATGAGAGACATTAAGGTCTTACTCTCTGTTTTATATAATCAGGAAAAAAAGTTTTCTCCTTCATACAAAATCCAATGTCTTTGAGTTATTATTTAATTGATGTCATTTTTTTTAAAAAAATAAAAGATTAACTTAAACGATATTCACTTTAATGACACTTTTGTATCTTGTAAAACTATGATTGAAGATAGATACTGTTCTTCATGTTATGTAAAACCTTTTAAATAAGATAGCCTATAATA
Organism: Ailurus styani; assembly: GCA_002007465.1. Classification (NCBI taxonomy): domain Eukaryota; kingdom Metazoa; phylum Chordata; class Mammalia; order Carnivora; family Ailuridae; genus Ailurus; species Ailurus styani. Next base: position 112,109 of record LNAC01000043.1, read on the forward strand.
TACGTGTTCTTTTAATAAAAAATCTTTCTCAAGATTAACTTTTATCCTTTCATGTATCAGACTATAATTACTATATAATTGAACAGTTCTATTTTTGCCTTACTTACCAGGAAAGTAAAAGTAGAATTCTGGCTCAACTGTAGCACTCAGCTCATTTTAGATGTAGGATAACATTAATTTCTCTGCCTCTATTAATATATTGTGTTGTAAAAAATCTTGATGGTTTTATTTTTATCTTTAATTATTTGTGTTGCCTCAATTTTTACACAATAGGCAGAATATAAAATTTAAGTAAAAATATATGTGCCTAAAGATGAATGAATTCAATATATGAAGACAGGACGTATCATCTTTATTTAACTCAGTTTCCTTTTATCTTCCCAAGTATGTGTGTTTTTCATACAAGCTAGAATTTTGGGGATTTATAAGCATTTTATTGAAGGATCTTTTTTGTGATAGGAAGAACTGACCAAAATGTAACGTTAAATGCTCCGTGATAACAATACTAATACTTTCCCTACTATAATGTAAACAGCACACAACAATGTCCCTTAGTCATATAAAATGATGACATGAATATGAACTTGACCAAGGGCAGAATTTACTATGTTCGAATTCACAAAGCCTATACATAAAATAAGAGCATAATAATACTCTGGTGAATGGAAACTTTCTTTGTACTTAACAAGCTCAAATAGGTAGTTAATTGCTTAGGTGTGAAAGCATATGACTTCTCTTAACCTTTAATCAAATAATAATTTTTTAGATATAGCATTCTTAAAATTTTAGGCATATCTGGCCAAACCATCTTATGAAGTAGCAGAGATGGCAATAAAGTTCCTTTTAGCACGTCTGATCTACTGTGAAAGTGGTAGGAAGCACCTCAGAAAAACTAAACAATTTCCTGCTGTCCTCAATATTACTTACTTAAATGTCAAATCATTAATTTTAGCAAGTAAACAAAAATTGACTCCTTACTCATATGCTTTCCATAAAGCTCTTTTTTTCTATATATGGACTCAGTGATTGACACAAACCAGTTTAATGGCTGAATGGATTACTAAAATGTAAATAACAGATCTGAGCCTCTTAGTTAATTTTGCATAAGACCAAAACCAGATATGGCTAACCAAAATTTTGAATAACTTTGAGATATTTGAGAAGAAAAATATTTCAAGAACACAAACCATAATTTATATTAAACAATTTTATAAATATTGGTAGGATCGCACATTTATCCAAAATTTTTATTTCATAAAAGAATCTAATTTAAAAGGTGATGTTTTACCAAGAATATAAAAACAATTTAGAACCACAAAATGTGGCCAGATCAGTGTGGACGTGTTTTTAGCTATATGAAGTCGTTGGAAGTTTTGTTCCATATTAATAGATTCTAGTTTGCTTTTACAAATACTGAGCTTTCCCCTGAGAAGATCTGGTACTACTCCTGGAGTTTTATCTTGGTTTCAGAGTAGTCTTTAATCTAGAGTTTGAGAAATGTGAATTTCAGTGCTTACTAACTTTGTTTTACTTCCTTCCAAATGTGTGTATGTGAAATGAGGAGTATTAGAAAGCTATATGACTTGCCCTGAAAAGTGCTCTTATGTGTCAGAAGGTTACTTAAAATTAATTTGCTTCATGACAATATAGACATGCAAAATTCTAGACCTACAAAAGGCATTCAGAGCCCAAAGTTCGCAAACTCTAGAACAGTCCCTTAGCCAACAACATTTTGGGGAATTCTGACATAGTTTACTTCAACAAATTGTTAAGTTTTTTGCCTCTGAGAACTGATGTTTTGTGTTCAGAGAGCATTCTTTTTCACTTTCTGACTTCTTTTAGAAATCTCTTTCCAAGATTAGGAATGACTATATTCAATCAGATTAACATGAAAACTGGACTATTTTGGTATTTCCAAACCTCAGATGTGGTAAGTTTCTGGGACTCAGTCCTGTAGATCCCAATGGGAACATCCCCAGTAGAAGAGCACAGCTTCTGGTAAAGTCTGGCGTAAGTTCTGATCCACAGGTCGTCCTCGGTGATTTTCATCTATAAGACATATGAGTTATTAAAAAAATAAAAAATCAGGGGTTATTGTTAACTTTTTAAAGGCTAAAGGTACACATATTTTGAAATCTCGAAGTGACATTTCGTAAGTGCTTATGCATGTACTGAACTTATTTATGGCACTGCACCTTAGCTGATCCCTGGGGTTCCACAAACTTTGGAAGACCAGCTACTCAATTTGTGGCAGCACGACATCGCATTAGTTCAACATCAGTAGACAGTAGTCACTGGTCATTGAGTGACGTTGGAAAACAGGTGTAGACTTTTTTGAATGTTGCAATGACTCCAGGCTGCAACTGGAATTTAGCAGACAGGGTCTGCCAATGCTACAAATCTTCAAATGCAAAAGACACTCCAGCACAAAAAGAAATTGTCCATCTAACGTCCTAATAATGCTCATATTGAGAAAGGGGTGTAACAAGAGACTAGGGCTCCCAGACAGAGGCATACGTACTAGACCCTCTTTGCTGATTATAAGTCTGAATTGTTGGCAAGTTGCTTCATTGAATACACTTGAATAAAGTATATTCATTTATTTTTTAAAAAAAGAGGTTAAACTTAATGGTCACTGTTTTCCTCAACAGCATGACATCCTATCTCAGAAACCATCAGCCTCACATACCAGCTAGAAAAAAACACGTGTTCTGAATTTTGTATAGAATGGCTGTTTTCATGATTAATTTAAAATGTTTTCCCTGAAAATTTTTTAAAGAACTAAAAAACTGTGAGGATATTCTCTGAGCACATATTAGCCAAAGTACATTATACATGGATTTCAGAAACATCTATTAGAACAATCTTCTATTCCAGAGAATATTAACTTACGGAACAAAGAAACCCTGATCCTGGAGTAGTGTCCAATCCCAACAGAAGTCTGGTGATAGAAATCATATAATCCTTTACAAATGACTGCAATATAAACAACATATGTATTTATTATGTGCATGAAATGTACAGAAGAGCTCAGTGAGAACATCTTACCATTTCTAAAATGTTACTTCTCATAGCACATCATTAAGCCCTCATAAAAAGGAAGTAAAAGTCTATCCTGTCAGTGTCTTAAATACACAGGTACAGGTAAGCTGTCCATGAGGAAATATGGGGAATAAGTATTCATTGGAACACCCTGACATGCTTAAGTTTTATGTACTATTAGACGTGATAAAGCAGATTTTAGATTTTTTAATAACAAAAAATATGAGCTAAAATAGAGAATATAAAAAACTTGAAAACTAAATTTTGCAAGGAGATATTCTAAAAGGTTTTTTAGATTAAAAGGTTTTTTTAGGATTAAGCTCTTTGCTAGTAGAATAAATTTCTAACATTTCAGTAAATCTAAATATTAATGAATTAATAATTTAGTATCAAATATCATTATCAGACTACCTGATGTGGTAGCATATAAGATATATTTTGATATATTGCTAGAACACTGCTCAATACAGTATTAAGTTAACAATGTTTTCAATTTCTTGAACTCCCTCTTAGTTCTGAGTGAAAAGAAAAACTTTCAACAGATACAAGCACATTTCACTATGACGTGTAATAATTATTTCATAGATTATATGAGATGACTGTCTTGAATTTAATCTTCAAGTGTTAAAAAATGAAACATATGAATATTCATCTAGTTATTTTGCACAGTAAAGATTTTTTTAAAGTTATAATACTTTTTAAATAAATTTACTAGGCTACTTTGTTCAGTACTATTTTACCAATAGCTAGCATCAGAAAACTAAACCCTGCCATCTAAACAAGAACAAAAGAACCATATCCATTCCCTTTCCTCAGGCCAAAGAAATGAAAGTTTGGTTTTGAGGTGGGTTAGTGTTGTGGTAGTTATAACATGAACTAACTGGAGGCCACCAAGGGCAGTGGTGACACACACGCTTCAAATTCACTTGTAACCCAGCGTATGCTAAAGAAGAGGACTTTTTAAGCATATTCTCAGACACTTCAAACTATTTTCCAAAATGAAAAATTAAAAGTCCTCATAGGGGAAAAAAGTCCACTGAAGATTTGGCAAATGGCTATTATAAATTATTTTTGAGCTGGATGTGGTTATGCAGCTGAGTTGTTTGCTGCGTTTATCATTGATACATCCCTTGTCTAGAGGCCATTTATCCTGTAACTTCATTAGGGCAAAGACAAGGGTCAGGAGTGAGCCAAAAAGACAGGGACAGCCCCACCTGCTATTACAAAATCCATGCACTCAATCTCATGGAATTCGATCACAGAAGAATCTTTCTCAGTTTTACTTAGTATCTATTTAAATGTATTTTATTATTTTATTTTCTTTTCAAGATTGTATTTATTTATTTCAGAGAGAAAGAAAGAGAGTGCGTGAGTGGGGGCAGGGGCAAAGGGAGAGAGAGAAGCAGGTTCCCAGCTGAGGAGGGAGCCCCATGCAGGCCTGGATCCCAGGACCCTGAGATCATGACATGAGCTGAAGGCAGACACTTAACCAAATGAGCCACCCAAGTGCCCCTATTTAATTGCATTTTAGGTAATATTTTTTTTCCCTCCCCCTCCATCCCTCCTCAGATTATACTCATTTTTTAATCATTGGCTTTCCAGCTCCATAAAGATGAAAATCAAGAAAATTATTAAAAATATGAAAGTGATCTGTGTTCCGAGTGGGAAGGAGAAAAGGGACTATTGACAAGATATTAATAAAGAAGAACAACCTTCCAGTAAGTTAAAAAAAAAGTACCATAAGAAATTCAAACGTTATACAAATGTGGAATTATTTACCACAGGGATGGGGTTGTGAGTAATCGAAGGAGATGTGCGTGGCCTGAAGATGAGGGTTCCCACTAACTACCAGATAGTTTGTCTTTCTGAGCCCTTGTGTCTTATCTATATATTGGGATTGATAATACTGCCTACATCATCAGGATGATGTAGGAAGCAAGTGATATGATGTCTTGGACAGAATTACATTAATAGGAAGTCACTGTACAATTGTAGGCATTAATAATAGCTCTTAAATATATATTATATAACCATTTATCCTCAAGATGATGGGTTCAAATCACTAACAAAAAATTAGACTGCATTTAGTATGTTTTAAGATTATATAGTACTTACTATATAAATTAAGGAATTATATATCTGATTTCTAATATTTTTAATCAACAAATGAGTATCTCATCTGAAAGAAATGAACCCTAACGTCTCTCGTCTGGTGTCAGGCAAAGCTAAATCGGCAGCTACTACTCTGAAAATTATTGTTCTGCTTTACCCTTTCTGCAGGAGCTTCAGAAAACACATACCTTTCTGTATGTGTATTTACAACAAAAAACATAAGGTGAAAATGAAGAGAAAGAAAGAACTATGGCCTTTTACTTCTGGAGAGCAATTTCCCTTCTATTTAGTCCATCCATTAGACTTTCACATGAGATTTTAGTTAAGCATAAGATTCCAGGGCTAAAAAATCTGAAAACCACTGGTGCATAATGACATCAAGCGTTTGACTGCTATTGACATAAAATCTCCAGTTCCAGCATTGGTCTTTAAACAATTCCTCTCCTCCAGTCCCCTCTTTAAGAGACCAGAAGTATGTGTGTGGCAAGGGTGTGTGGGGGTGGGAGGGCCCCTCCTGGAAAGCCCAGAGAAGGCGTCTGGAAAGTTGAGGGTGAACAGGACTGCCCATTCTCCTTTGTGGCGCTTGTTCCCGTGCTCATCTGGCATAAGCATATGGTTTGTGACATTGCTAGAGGCATATTCATGGGCACCGTGAGCCTAAAGGCCAGCAGAAAAGCTTTAACCATCTTCAGATTAGTTTATTCAGTCAAGCATTGCAGAAGAGGGTACATAAAATACATAATCAAAAAGAAAACAGCACAACAAAATGTTTGAAAGCTTTGAGATTAAAGTTACCAAATAACTTAAAACTCCATGAATATCTGTTTTCTCTTAATAGAAATATTTATAAATTGTCTGATTACTTGAATCAGAGAACATGAAATATTAGTGCTGTTCAGTATCTGGTAGAGTTAAAAAAAGATTAAAATATATTGGTGCAAAATAATATCTCTATACATTTCTAGTTATGATCAAATGATAATTTTAAGTTAGGCATTCAGGAACAAATAAAATAGTTCCTAGTTGTTGTAAAAAATTTTTTAATATTTTTTCTAAAGTAGGCAGGCATTAGTTGATATTTAAAACATCCTTGGTTTATCAGCTTATTGATATCATTTTGATGTTTTGGGTTTCTTTTGAAAATGTGCATTATGAAGAAGGTTGTCTTTTTTTTTAATATATTTATTTTGTTCTTACCTTCTCTTTTTACTCTGGTAACATTCTTAACAACAATGTAAGCAAATTGTATTCAAATGTCACAAAAACTCTGTAGGACACTGATTCTAAAGAATGACTAAAAATTCTTCGATAGATTATTCTGAAAAATAATATTTTCCTTACACAACGTTTCATAGGCACATTTGTAATTAAATACACAAAATAAAACAGTGAAGTACTTCCAGGGCCCTTTATAAGTTAACAGCTCCATGAGAAACACTAGATGTATTATTCATTTAATATGATTTAAATGAAATTAGAATAAGCATTTTAGAGAGAAACAAAGAAACACTGCATACCTGATAGAGAAGAGTGTCCAACATACTGATGCTAAACACCCTCCCAGCAGCAAAAGGCAGTCGAAACATAAAGGCCAAATTGGAACCTTTCTCTCGTTCTTTCTGTTCAGAAATTTGAAACAGAAAAATTTGTGAGAATTATATTTTATGCTTTTCTGCTTAAGTTTTCCTGACATATGTGAAGATATTTTCATTATACAGTTGTTAGCTATGAATGGACATTACTTTACACATTGTAGTAAGTGTATATAGCTGTATTTTTAATATGTCTCTTTAATGTTTATAACCAAGTTTTCTTAATCAATAAAAGTACCCAATCATTAGGGAAGGTTAATTCTCTCATACACTAAACATGTATTTACTCTTTTTTTTTAAAGTTTTTATTTAAATTCCTGTTAGTGGGGCGCCTGGGTGGCTCAGTGGGTTAAAGCCTCTGCTTTTGGCTCAGGTCATGATCTCAGGGTCCTGGGATCGAGGCCCACATCGGGCTCTCTGCTCAGCGGGGAGCCTGCTTCCTCCTCTCTCTCTGCCTGCTTCTCTGCCTACTTGTGATCTCTCTCTCGCTCTCTCTCTGTCAAATAAAGAAATAAAATCTTTAAAAATAAATAAATAAATAAATAAATAAATTCCTGTTAGTGAACATACAGAGCACGATTAGTTTCAGGTATAGAATTTAGTGATTCAACACCTCCATATAAGACCTGGTGCTCTTCACAAGTGCCCTCCTTAAACCCCATCACCTACTTAACCATCCCCCACCCACCTCCCCTCTGGTAACCATCAGTTTGTTCTCCATCATTAAGAGTATTTACTCTTCATAAATATTTCTGCAAAGGACTTGAGGTAATATATTCAAAGGAAAAAACACAATAAAAGCATTAAAACTAAAATAAATTAAATTAATTAATTAAAAATAAAAGCACAAAAAACAAACCCCAAAGCCACACAATATATCATAACACCTGGAAGTTTTGCTCTTGAATATTCTCATATACAAGGGCACAAAACTAGGCAGTACAGCCACCACATCCAGTGGTTTCCAACTTTCTGTCATCAGAGTTTTCATTTCTGTAAATGCCTTTTAAGTTGTGCCAGATACACCAAACTGCAACTGCAACTAAATTCTGTAAATGCCCAGAAAAAGAAAGAAAAGAAAGAAAAAAGAAAAGAAACAGCATGTGTGTATATTGCAGTGTGTGAGAGTTTCTTCTGAAAAATTCTGTTGCTATTATCTTCCCCTAATAAATGAAGACATGGGAACAAATGTTTGTGTAAGATTGTAAGGAGCTTCATAAGAATCCAAATTAATCTTGTACTTAGCAAACAGTCATCTCAAAAATGCTGGTTTTATTTGTTGCCAACTTTACATGGCAAGATAGATACAGCTAAGCAAATAAAAAAAACCGGTCCTTGCTCTTTGAGACAATGGAAGGAAGCTCCTGTTTCTAATGCAGCAAATTTGGAGGCTCCTCAAGAGAAGGAAAGACTCCTGTACCCAGAGTTTAGAAGTGTGTGCCAAAAACTATTACTCAAGGAATGAAAGAGGGCTACTGCTGTTTCTTTCTGTGAAGGCACGAGGGTGACCTGACCCCCAGGCACCCCCTGGACAAACTGGTTGGGACTTAGACTCAGCCCTTCCAAGTAGCAAGAGGAGTTACTTCACCACATCCAACACATCGATGTGGTTGAGAAGACTGTCTAAACCATAAAAATATCCTCAATTGAGATTGCAGGGAGAGGATAAAGGGGAAAATAAGCATGTGCACCCCAATCTTTGTCTGTTTCCATTCTATCATAGTATATTCTCTAATTTAGGAGCCTAGGTGTCAAGAATGCTTAGTTTGTACATTACATGTAGATTGCTTGTAGATGACTTCTCGGCTCTTCCCAGCATGGACTATTGTTGAGTCACATTGGCTGTCTGGTGAAATTCTAAAATTCTTTCTCCATGAGAAAGTGCTCAACATCACTCGGCATCAGAGAAATACAAATCAAAACCACAGTGAGATACCACCTCACACCAGTCAGAATGGCTAAAATCAACAAGTCAGGAAACGACAGATGTTGGCGAGGTTGCGGAGAAAGGGGAACCCTCCTACACTGTTGGTGGGAATGCAAGCTGGTGCAGCCACTCTGGAAAACAGTATGGAGATTCCTCAAAAAGTTGAAAATGGAGCTACCCTACGACCCAGCAATCGCACTACTGGGTATTTATCCTAAAGACACAAAGGTAGTGAT
>LNAC01000043.1:123121-138069 GCA_002007465.1 Ailurus styani
TGCTTCAGTTTGGAGAAAAGCAACCACTATTCTTTTTTGTGCTTTTATAAAACTATAAAATAAACTATGTGTCTTTACTTTTTCAAAAATAAAGGTAAGTTCTGTACTATTTAATGAACTTCAAAAGTTGTAACTCATAAAATACAACTATAAATTTGAAATTATTAAAACAGGCTAAATCAGGGGTGCCTGGGTAACTCAGTCATTAAGCGTCTGCCTTCAGCTTAGAACATGATCCCAGGGTCCTGGGATCAAGCCCCCAGTTGGGCTCCCTGCTCAGTGGGAAGCCTGCTTCTCCCTAGCCCACTCCCCCTGCTCATGTGGCCTCTCTCGCTGTCTCTCTCTCTGTCAAATAAATAAATAAATAATCTTAAAAAACAACAACAAAAAAAACAGGCTGAATCAACCACAGTCCCCACGATGAAGGAAGACCTGAAAACACAACAGCCTGTGAAATGCTGGTACCTCACTGAAAAGAGATAAAGAATTAGAACTGACTAAATGGTCTGCAGAAGCAGTTGGCAGTCCCAACTGGGGGAAATTTTGGAACAGAAAAGGTTAGAAAATAAGCTCGACAAAATAATTAAAGGAGAAAATCCACTGTGTTTGACTAGGTTAGCAGTGCAGACGTGGTATTTTGAGAGGTACTTGAAAAAATAGTTTGCTTTACCTTCATGAAGAATACAAGTATTATTCAAGAAACTAGTTTTAAGTAAGGAAGCCTATGAGTTTAAAGGTAATATCTAAATACCCCTGAGTCCTTGGAAGATAAACAAAGGGTGCATCCATTCCTTGTGAAAGTTTTATGACATGAAGGGTTGTTGATGAAAATTATGTCATGATTTTGAAAAACTAACAGCAGTTCAAATGAATGACTCATTGCTGAGTCTAGACTATTTTTTGGTTTTCAGACTACTTCCAAAGGGCTGTTGTATATGTTATGCTCCTAAAACACTGATTCGGAGGGCGCTTGGGTGGCTCAGTCAGTTCAGTATCTGACTCTTGATTTAGGCTCAGGTCATGATCTCAGGGTTGTGAGGTGGAGCCCCGCACTGGTGCATAGACAGCTGTCTTCTCTCTGTGTCCTCACATGGTAAAAGAGTTCTCTGGGGTGTCTTTTATAAAAGCACTAATTCCACCCATGAGGGCTCTATGTAGACTTCACGACCTACTTAACTCCCAAAGGTCCCATTTCCTAACACCATCACATCTGGGCCCAGGTTTCAACATATGAATTTGGGGAGGGACACAAACATTCAGCCTATGGCAACTTTGGACATATTGTAGGAAATCTTAATACTATGCACATTCTTAATAGATAAATTTACATATTAAAATAATTATCCACATAAATAACATTTTATCACTCCTTTAGAATGTATCAGGTAATGCTTTTCCATGTTTAAAAGAAATAGAAACTAATATCAATATTCTTTTCAAATTCTTTCTTGACAGCCATGTTAAAAGGCAAATATTTTCTTAAAAATGGGATAAAAAATTTCCTAATGAATCAAATCCAGTGTAGGCAGATAGCAACAAGCTTCCATTCAGCTATTCTAATACTTTGATTATGAATAAAAAGTAGTTGAATTTGTTTGGACAGAAAAAAAGGAAGGTCATGTGTTTTTGTTTGTTTCTATATATCTATGCCTCCCATCGAATTATAAATTCCATGTATTTATTCTGTTGCTAACCTCTAGCATTGAGCAAGGTATTTAGCTTGTAACAGGTGCTCAGTAAATATTTATTGGTCTGAATTTAAATTGAGAATATCTAAAACTTGCTACTTGCTTACACAATGGATATATTAAAAAATAAATCTGATAGTCTCACTTAGTTCTCCCAGATGCAATCTTCAATTTGTATCATTTTCCTCTATCATTGACTACAAAGTGATATGCTTTACAGACATGACTCTGCATTCTGACACCACTTCTTTGACACCAACTGGATGTCCTACAATTCAATTCAATTATGACACTACCCAGAATTGACTCAGAGGTTAAGGGGCTAGCCACAGGTTAAGGAGCTCAGTCCCATAAGACTACTCTCATTTCAGACACCAGCCACAAGTCCTAGATGTCTCCAGGACAACTCTACTTCTGTCCAGCCATTATAAATTTGGGGCTTGCCACAACTCCCTCAATTTTTTTTCCCAGAAAACAGAAAAGAAACACCTCCCAACTCATTTTATTAAGCCAATATTATACAATGTAAAATGAGACAAAGACTAGGAGAGAGAGGAACGAAGGAAGGAAGGAAGGAAGGAAGGATGGAAGGAAGGAAGGAAGGAAGGAAAAAGGGAAGGAGGGGAGGAAGGAAGGGAAGGAGGGAAGGAAGGAGGGAGGGAAGGAGGGAAGGAAGGAGGGAAGGAAGGAAGGAAGGACACTCAGTTTTGATAATTTGCTAGAATGTTCACAGAACTCATGAAAATGCTATACTTAATGATTATCATTTCATTATAAAGAATGAAAATAAATGGCAGATAAAAAGGTACGTAGGGCAAGTCCGAAAGGATCCTGAGCACAGGAGCTTCTGTTTCCATGAAGTCAGGGTGCACCACTTTCTTGATACTTCATTCTGTTCACCTACCAGGGAACTCTCCAAGTCTTGTTTTTCAGGGTTTTTATAGTTTCATTATGCAGACAAATGATTAATTAAATCACTGGCCACATGATTAAACTCAACTTCCAGCCCCTCTGTTGTTCCTGGAGGTCTAAAAGGTGATGAAGATGTTTAAAGTTTCAATATTCTAATCGTGCAGTTCTTTTTCTAGCTCGCATCCTGAAGCTATCAAGAGGAACCTCTATGAGTTGCCTCCTTAGCATAAAATCAGGTATGGTTGAAAGATATGAATAACAAAAACACTCTTATTACTCACAAATTCCAAGGGTTTTTGAAGCTTTGTGTCAGGAACCAGGGACAAAAACTCTCTCTCTCTCTCTAATATTATATTATTATTATTTTATATTTTTATTTATATATATAATCATTATATTATCATCATAATATAATAATATTATATATTACATCACACTATTTATCTCACATTCTCATTACTTTGCTTCTTACATCAGTGTGAAATTACCATATGATAGCTCAAGTGTAATTATAATCATTATTGAGGAATGGTGATAGTTCAAAAGCAATTTTAAAGAAAGCAGTCTTAAAGCAAATTGTGCTATCAGCATGAATAAAAGGATTTTTTATAAAATGCATCAAAACAAGAGATGAAGTAAGTCTTTATAGGAAAATGAGATGAAAAATTCTATTTTCCCTATTGCTGTCTTCCTCCTCTCTGTTTTTTATTACCTGTCACATTTTCCATGTCCACTCAGCTCTTACACTGTGTTTCTGATGCCTGCCACACTTATTTTGTTAGAGGAAGTAAGTGTCAAAGACCCAACATGACCAATGACCAAACATGGCAAGTACTTTTGGAAAAACAATGGTGGTAATGGGGATATCCAAGACAAAAAGAATAATATAAAACAAGACAACTCAAGAACAAAAGTGGACAACAACAAATGAAAGATCAGATGAAAGGGAAAATGCAAGCTAAAGCTCAGGTGTTCAGAAAGTGTTTTGACAATATTTCATAAATTTGTGGTATATTGCACGTGACAGAGAATATGGACTGTCTACCAAAATCCATTGCTTTATTCTTCATAGGCGTATGACTGGACTACATTTCCTAGATCCCCATGAAGTTAGGTGTGACCATATGATTGAGTTCTAGTCAATGGCATATGAGTCGAAGTCTATGTGTCACTCCCAGACCTGATCCATAAAAACTTCCATCTGTTTAATACTGGTGTGTATATACTGTTATTTGTTGCCTTTAGTTGTACATCTTAAGAAAGACAGTAGCTCAAGCAAGAATTAGTTTCAAGTAGAGACTAAATATAAACAGAGAGCTCAGAGATTAGGAGCCTCTAATATTTAAAAATTGAGTGCTTCTAAATGTCAACAGGGGAGAAAACTGAAACAAGGCATTGAACAACGAAGTCCAACCCAGCACTATTGTCTCAATGACTTCAAGGTAGCTTCCAAAGAGACGAGAGATGTATGGATTGAGAAGGCAAAGAAATAAAGAACTTAAAATTATATTTAAGAAGGAAATTTGGGGATCTGGTCACAAAAATTTATGGAAGTAAGTATACCAGAAGTTTATCAAGTTTTTGAAAGAAATTAGCAGACTCGTCTAAGAAATCTTTAGACTTTAAAAATTTAGGGGGAAAATGCTTCATAAGCTTAAAAATCTTTAGATTTTTTTCAAACTTGCATAATCAATTAGCAGGATGAAAATTCACATGGGCTGCGAGAAGTATGCACTCCCAAAGTGACGTGGATTAAAAATAGCTCAGGAAGAAGTTTGAGGTGAGACAAGGGTCACATAAAACAACAGACAAAGGAATTCCACAAAAGAGCAAATCTAAAAAAATAGTCAAGGAATAATCAAGGAATTTTCTTTTCATAAGAACAGATGGGAGTCCTCAATAATCATTCATTGTTCACATCATTGTCACAGACCAGTGATCCTTCTGTGCTCTCAGTACTCTCCTTTTCCTAGTGGAAGATATTATTGTGAATATTCTTCAGTAAGTGGACTCTTCCAGGGAGTTCTTACGGATTATCACTTCCATTACCAGTGGCAACCAGTCTATTAGAATTCAAGATCTAGAAGGAACCACCCAAATGTAATCATCTTACAAGTAAAGCAGCCAGGGTTAATGCAATCTAATCTCCCACACTCATTCTAACAAATTCTAGCACTTCCTAAGTTTAATGAAAACCACTTAGTGTCAAAAAAGTGTGTCAAGCAGCCAAGCTGTTCTTTGTTTCTAATTCAAAACCTTGATTATGTTTCTAAAGGTGAAGGCTTTATCTGCGAAGGTGCAAATGCATCTAATTATAGATAGAATAAAAGGGTATTCATAAATATACTTGAAAGATTAAAGAATCTACCAATTCTTCAGCCAACAATAAATTTGGAATATTATTCAATACTAGAAATAAAGATCAATTTCCCAAGCCTAAAAATATCTCCTTGTATCCAGAATACAAATACAGAAAGATAATCACTATGTTAGCTGTATTTATATCAGATAAAAAGCACTGATTGGAAACGAATCGTTACTATATCACTGATGGCACATGTGTTAGTTTACTAGGGCTGCCATAACAAAGTACCACAGACCAGGTAGCTCGAACCACAGAAATTTATTGTGTCAGAGTTCGGGAGGCCGGAAATCTGAAATCAAGGTGTCAGTAGCATTGGTTCCTTCTGAGGGCTGTAAATGAAGGATTTGTTCCAGGCTGCTTTCCTTGGCTTGTGGATGGCTCTTCGCATTGTCTTCCTTTTATCTGTGTCTGTTTCTGTATCCAAATTTACCCTTTTTATAAGGATGCCAGTTGTAGTGGATTAGGGCACACCTCAGTGGCCTTCTTTAATCCAATTACCTCTATAAAAACCCTGTCTTCAAATAAGATCACATTCAAAAGTACTAGAAGCTAGGACTCCCAATACATCTTTTTTTTCTTTTTGAGGGGGAGAAACAACACAATTTAAGCCATAAGAGCACAACAGTCTAAAAGGTTTCTTCTATGTGACAAAACCCCTATTTCCATGGACTAACTGAATGGTAATAACTGAATTTAAAAAAAAAAATTCTATGGCTTTATAACCTCCAAACCAACTGGTTTCAATTCCAGTTCCCAAGCCCCACTACTCCTTAATAATGGGGGGATATACTGAATTCCTTTCCTCTTTTTGGGAAATATCTGGTATATGTAAGGTAAGTATAAATCTAAAAAATAAATGAATTTCCCTGATGCCAAAAGAGAAGAAAACTCCATCCTTCCTCCTCTTTTTCCTAAAGCATTTCCTTTAGAAAACTTGTGATTGTAAATCCTCTCTCTGTCGCTTTCAGAAGGATGCGAACCTTTCGAAAACCTGAATAATCTCTAGTCAGTTTTGTCTCAGTGAAGTCTTTCTTGGAAGTCTTAGAGCTATCTTTCTGAAATGTGAACATAAAGCATCCAGTCTCTGTGTCTCTTCGGGAGGTTAGTCTTGGTATCTGGCTGCAAGTTATAACTGCTTGCTTGTCGCCAAGATACAAGAAGTTTTATTTTTCCTTTATATTAAGACAATTAACATGTATGCAAAGGATTGTATTTGCCGAGCTATATAAAAGAGTGAGATGGCTTTCTGTTTTTGTAATCTCTTTAGTGAATTTCTTGAGATGTATATCACAGTCTGGTTTAATGCTTATTCAAATAAAACTTTCCTACATTTGTCAAAGCATTTCTAGGTTAGTAGAAGACTTTATTTTTAATTAATTCCCCAACAAATACCAAAATCTCATATTGTTCTTTTTCCCTAATGCAACAGACACACAATTATATAGACACATACATTCAACACTATTAAAAACATCTACATTTACGACCTTGAAATTGAATACACAGAATAGAGTATTTATTAGTGATGTCCACAATAATTTATAATTATGTTTGGAGTACCATTTATTTGAATACTGATTATGTGCCCAAACTGGGCTGTTTTGGATAGATCATGTGGTGTAATCTTTGCAATGACCCTATTATTTAACTATTACCACTATTTCTAGAGAAGAATCCCAAAGCTATCAATGTGTAAATAATTCAGCCAGGTTCTATTCCTAGACAGTAGTAGAGAAATGGACCAATCTGACTCCAGAGCCTATGCTCTTCATCACTAGGCAATCCTAGTTTGACATGAGGGAAGCCCTCAGATAGCATGTCAGCACTGATTCCAGCTGGATTCCTGATAACTGGAATTGCCTATGGGTGCTGAGCCAATTTAGCCATGCTTGCTACCCTTCCTATGTTGCTAAAGCAGTGTGGCATAATGGAAGTTTTCTGTCCTGATCATAAATGTCTTTAAGATTCTCTTACTGCATTGACTTGAGAGCTATATAATCTTGAAAAAGTTATTTTACCTGTCTTACACTCAGTTTCCTCTTCCGAAGGCAGTGCCTAACAGTGACTTAACTATGACTACAAAGGAACAGTGGGAAGGCTCTACTAACATAACATATGTGACCAGCTCTGACTGAAGATGGAAATCAACAAACCAGAGTGTAATAATGTTCTTACTCAGCAATATGTCTCCTAGGAATTAGGACAGTGTTTGGCATAACAGGCAATCAAACTCAAATGAAAAACTGAACTAACCAAACACTAACAACAAATGTAAGGCATTGTTATCAGTACCTCTTATATTTTCATAAATAAAGACGGCATGGATTTAACACATTTTTACATGAATAAGATTGAATCTTATTGTTTGCTCTTACTTCTAAGTCTTCCAGTACGCTAGTGTCAAGTAAATGCTGGATGCAAAATCCATTTATAGCCACACTCAGGCTAGACATTAAGAATGGAAAGCACAGCTCTCTGTCCACATAGTCTGACCTTACAGTCCTACTCTGTCCATTCACATTATTACCCTGATCCCTTCCCAAACCTAATAAAACCCCCATTCCAAAGACCCTCCTTAAATAAGATTTCCTATACGCAAGGAACTTTCTTGCTTCCCCAGTTTTGACTCATTGCCAAAGCTCTCCTGAGGTGGCTGTCTCCCTTATCTAAGGAAGCAATAGACTCAGCTTTGTTTCAGATTGTGTTGGTGACATTAGGGAAGCTGACTTGAACAAAGCTTCCAACTTTTCTAAGGCCTTAAGGATTATTTTAAACTACAAAGCCCTCTACAAACACTGATTTACTGATATAGCACTCATGATATTAACAATATAACTGACATTATAAGTGAGTATATGCATTCCTGTTGCATTTAACTCTTTTGCAAGAGTAGTTACATGCAACTCTTTCTTGTTGCATTTAACTCATGCTTTCAATTTATAATAAATGATGAGAGAACAAGATATTTTCATTCTGTTCACTTGTGGTTCAAATCCATCAATTCACATTAAAAAATTGTAAATTAAGATTTTAGTTCTAAAATAAGAATACAAAACAGCATTTTTATTTTTACTACCTCATAACATTTCTTTCTATATATAGGAATTTCAGAGGTGCTCTTTCAGGGAAAAAAATTAAATGCGACTTTCTTAATATGAAGTCTTACCTTTTCCAGTTTTGAAAGAGCAAGAGAGTAACAGTCTTTGGCTCTGAATTGCATGAATCTCATGTTGGCTGGGTGGGTAAGTTCTGTGATAATACTGAGACTGGAAAACAACCTACATTGAGAAAAACACACACACACACACACAAAAACATTTGCATTACGCTAACAATCCAATATGGCATTTTTTTTATAACAACGTACTTATGAGAAAGTGATTCCTAGCCTTAGGCATAAAACTACATGCAATTACAGTAGCAGGCATCGCCACAAAAACTGTCTATATAATGCAAGAAAAATGGAATACTGTTTTCCAAAGAATATTTTAACCAACATTTTAGCACTGTAAGAAAAGTAAATTTAGTAATTTGGCTTTCATTAGACATTTCTCTCTACAATTACGAAATGGCAGAGAATAGAAACTCATGAAGCTGATTTAAGAAGTTACAAGGTGACTTTGTGGGTAATGTTAAAATTGAAATTTATAAATGAATATGCTGATTGATTAGCTTATTGTCTATGAGTTCTTTGAACTTCTAAGTTCCCTATCCTCATAATATGCAATTTTAAATGTCAAATCTTGCTATAATGAACTTCTGAGAAGAGAAAATATTTTAGCTGAAATAATATTTCATTATAATGAATTGAGGCCAAGGCTCAATTGAAGGTGTTATTGTAAAAGGATCCTAAGCTTTGCATTAGCTTTCTTCCTATGCACCTCCTTCCCCCAAAACACACACACACACACACACACACACACACACACACACACACCTGCACACATACATACATGATAATAATTGTCACATCATAACTTCATTATTATTATTTTTATTTTCTGAGGGCAATATTTAATACCTATGTGAACAAGTAATTATCAAGTGTTTGTTATTGGACAGCTCTGGTCTGCAGAACATAAAAACAAGTATGAAATAAAATTTTTGTCTTTAAATTAGACCCTACTACCTAGAGGAAACTACAAAAAATTGTAAATTATAGGGCTGTACATATTTTTCTAGGGGTGATAAATATGGCTGTCTGAGTCTCCACAGATCATGTAGCATTAAGACACCAGTGAATGGATAGCTTATGAGAAGCATCTAGGACAGTGTTGAGATATAAGGCCAGAAAAGTAATTTGTGAGAAAAACATAGCTGCAAACCAATGAAAATTTATTTCATCTCTTGGGAAATTTTAATTTTCTCTGAGAAATATACATTTATCTTTCATAGATATTATTATTCTAACTGGATACACTTATGATTACTTGGATGATATAATCCCTTTTTAACACAGTATATCAAATAGAAATATATATATATGTATATATATATATACATATATATATGTAGCTATATATTTGAGGTCTGAGTAACAGTGAGTGGTAATATGACTAAGTGACCTGGTCATTGTACTTAAGTGACTTGTAGAGTGGAAATTAGATAGAACCAAAAAAAAAAAAAAAGTATATGATGTACCATTTCTGTCCTATATAAATGAACCTATACCATTGTTATTTTAAACTGAGAAAGTGAATGCATTATCTAAGTCTGCCACCTAGTGAAAATCCGTAACTAAATAATAATTAAATAATGAAATGTTTTACTGCATTGTCTTTTATATATACAAAGTATTACTTACATTCAATTATAATACATTAGTAAATTTGGTTTATATTTGGCTTATATTTAATTATATGTCTTTAAAATACTAATCTATAAATCTATTTCTGGGACTTAATATGGCCTAAACACATTCTGAATATAAGACATTTTAGAAATAAAATGACATAAAAAGTCTATCTTCCCTAGGTATGAGGATCATAATAAAGCATATTACAGTTCAAAAATAATATTGATTTTTCTATTTAAAATTTTTCTACAGTTAATGTAGGTTCTGATTGAGTGATGTAACTACCATTGTGAAGATGTAAAAAAATCCCTATGGAATAGTTCTCTGCCTGAACTAATTTATTCAAAAAGCATTTTTGACAGACATGCCCAGTTATGCTAACCAATAGAGAGATGAAAAACACCCATATACTCTATTGCCCAGACCACTGGGAGAACTCTGAGACTAGCTGCAATTACATATTCAAGCAAAACAAACATAAGGACATACAAATCTGGAAAATGTTTATAGTAGTTTAATAAAACTACTGAGCTAGTGTGCTACACTCTAAGTTTTGATCTGGTGTGGCTGGGAACGATGTTTCTGAGTAATGGGTGTTATACATTACATATAGATACACACATACACTTAGATACATGAAACACCAGTTTTAGATTACAATTGACTATCAACACTAAAATAAATATGAATATATTTTTTACAAATGTTTTTTAAACATTTGTTAGGTCTGAGTCCAAGTTAGTAATAAATGAGACTATAATAAATATCAGATATGTCCTGTATTTAAATTTATCCATGTAAACCAATCAACATAATAAAAAATATGTTTATACTATATAAAGGAATCATTCTCATATTTAGACAAATTCATTATCAATATTTTCAATTATATCATTTTCCATGCGTATGTTATTTCTTCAAAGAGACTATGACGACTTGAGCTGACGACAATATTCCCTTTTTTATTTTTATTTTTTAACTTGCCATTTATGCTCTTAGAGTCCTGGAGATGCAAATCTTTTAACTGAGCAGCTCTCCCTGCTCTTACTTTCCCCCTCCCACCGCATTGTAGCTAAAACAGTATTTTAAAACTCCATCCTTCAGTGCTTTCCTTCCTGTTATTCCTGTAATGAAGATAAACTTGCTACAAAGCTCTGCAAACCAGTACTTCAGAGCCTTTGGCTATGCTGCCCCCATGTGGAATGCTTGCCTCCTCTCTTTGCCTGCTTAGTCTATTTGCTGGTAAAATATGATCAATTTCTCAGGGAGGTGTTCCTTAATTCACTGGACTAGATCATATAGTCCTGTTGTCTGGATCTATGTAACATTCTTTTTTTTTTTTTCCATAGTTGCCACACTTCCATTCTCCACTTCAATTTTTAAATGACTGGTTTAATACGTTCCGGGCTTAGACTATCAGCAAGCCAAGGCCAAGATGCCTTAACCACCACGGATCACTGTCTGCCTTCATTACCAAGGCAGCCATAGATAGCTTCCAGTAGAGTCCCCAAACTTACTAGATGCTCAATAATACCACGTGAATAAATCACAACTGCAGGTATTTGTAGAGGTCCTCCTGACCTAGACTGGGTGAATGCGGGAATTTCTCCCTTCCAAACAAATCACAGATCTGTGACTTGACTGATGTTTCCACTGACAGAGCACTAGTTATCTTAGCAGTTTGATCAGCTAAATTTTAGGGGGGAAAATGCAAACACAAAAATATCTTCATATTAAAACAAAATCAGTCCCAGGGACTTCTGAACTAAGCCACTCCTAGACTTTTACAGTGCAGATAAATCAACACTAAATCAATTAAATAAAGAGACCATTAGACTGAGAAGGTCCTAATACTTCAGCAGGCTGCATAAGCAAGCCAACACCTCAGCCCGTAAATGTCTCAAGGCTAAGAAATCAAAACCAAAGGACAACCACACAGTCAACAAGGCTTTCTTGAATAATACAACCGTTTAAGCTGTCGCCAAATAATTTCCTTGCTTTGCTTCTGCTTCTTCTCCATAAGTCCCTCTCTCCTGTCCTTGGAGTAATTCTAACCACTTCCTCTCTGGCGCTGTCAGATTTGAACTGATATTTATTCAGATAAACTCTTAAAATTTTTAATATGCCTTAGTTTATCTTTTAACATTAACAAGTATTTACATTTGTACTCATTCTGTATTGAACTGTTTAACTATCCTGTGTGCCCTCTAGAAAATTCTCTGCTTCTCAACTTCTAGAGAAAGTTTTCTCGTCTTTCCTTTTCCTGATGCACAGACTTAAGGCCATTGGTATGAATCAGCCATTTTTTTTCCTATATAGGATAGGATGAGCCAGTAAGTTGCCGTCAATGCTACTTTTTTCCCCAGATAAATAAGAATAATGAGAGATGCCATTGACATGCCAAACATTCCCAAAGTAGAGCATTTTGATAGTCAGTCTGACACAGCCATTTTGAAGCAGTTGTTTTTAATTCAAGACACATTTTGGCATGGTGGTTTAAATTTAGTTGATATTAACACTTGTTCATAAAAATGTAAAAACAGGCAATATTTTCAAATATACCAAGTGCTTCTTTGGTAAAACTTTAGCAAGAGAAACTTAAATTTTAAAGTGAGGACCTGCTTTTCTTTCAATTTAGAAAACTGCACAAACTTCAGAAGGGATCATCAAATATTTGAGTGTTGAAACTTTGTATGCCAAGCTCTAGACTCTGAATGTGGAAAATGAAATACTTCCAGAGTGGGTTCTCTGGAAGAGACATGCTGGGCCAAGCCAGCAAATCCATAACTGCCACACTGGAAAAAGACACATTGAACCGTGTAGTCCAGTTTTCAATTACAAAACTACATTTAAGTTATAAATGCAATTCCAGATGAAAAGGAGTCCCTCCCCACGCCCCCAACACTCTTCTAACTTCTTAAACTCCACCCCATTCCCAAATATACTGCTAGTGCATTAATGAGATTCTCCTATTTTTGCCTTTGGACTTTTGGGACTGAGTAACTCTGAAAGGTCCTTGGACAATCTGGAAGGAATAAAGGCCTGCCAAGTGAAGCTGTGTGTCCTAGTAAGGCAGGGGTTCAAGTGATCAAGGTGAGCGTCTGAATAACAACAAATTTAACCTTACTCCAGATTGGCAAAACAGGTGATACCAGTTACATCAATAATTTGTAAACTAGAGCACCGTTACTTTCATTTCATACTTGAATTCCATCTCATTCTTGTCTCCTGGGCTCTAATACAAGCACAGATTGAAGATTTTTCTAACATATTCCTTAAGTCATTTTAAAAGCTGAAAATGCAAAAGTCAAAATGCCCCCACATCAAGATAGAATGTCAAAATAATCAAGTTAAAATGGCATGGGCCCAAAGAGCTACACAGTCCTTTACAAATGCTAAAATAAAATGTAGCATCGTCCCATACAGAGCAACAGCATAAGGTCATCTTCATTTGCTAAATACATACAGATGCTGAGCAGATTAGAATTTGGTTC
The DNA here is from genome assembly GCA_002007465.1 of Ailurus styani. Lineage (NCBI taxonomy): Eukaryota > Metazoa > Chordata > Mammalia > Carnivora > Ailuridae > Ailurus > Ailurus styani. The sequence goes on from LNAC01000043.1 coordinate 136,376, forward strand.
TCCTTTGAGGAAGTTAATGATGTTCATGAAGATATAAGGACTGGTTCAGATATTTTAAAGATATTATTATTGAAATAAATTCCTAGGCCCAAGACAGAGCTTCTTCTGCTGCGTTGCCATGTCAGCAAACTAAACCTTAGATTCTAACTTTTGTGTCTCTGTGATAAAATTAATTTGCATATCAGGACCCACAAACGGAGGCTGCCTCAGTGGCCCTGCCCACTTCACAAATCTAAATTTAAGTCACATGAACTTACAGTGAATACCTATTAAGGAAACCTAATACAGGGCGCCTGGGTGGCTCAGTGGGTTAAAGCCTCTGCCTTCGGCTCAGGTCATGATCTCAGGGTCCTGGGATCGAGGCCCACATCGGTCTCCCTGCTCGGCAAGGAGCCTGCTTCCCCCTCTCTCTCTGCCTGCCTCTCAGCCTACTTGTGATCTCTCTCTCTCTGTCAAATAAATAAATAAAATCTTTAAAAAAAAAAAAAGGAAACCTAATACATACCAGTCTCAATCCTCCAAATCAGGTTTAGTTAGCTCAGCTTATGCTGAAAAACAGGACCTACTAGCCCGACCAGGAAATGCCTGACCTCCTGAACCGTCATGCCCTGTTTACAAGGTGCCCCTTCTAACATTCTATAAATCTTGCTCTTGCCCCAAATCTCTCCGGAAAAGTGTCCCACTGCTTGTGAGGCCCTGTACTTCCCCAATCCACAGGCTGTTTTCCCTTGAATAAAGGCTATCAAGCTTGTTACTAAATTTTTTTAGTTTTGTCATTTGACACCCACAAATGCTCCACTTGACCAGAAACACGGTAGACCCTGTCAGCCAAGCCCCAAATGCCAAGCCAACCCTGGGCTCTACACTTAGTTCCTTGTTCCTTATTTTGTTTTTGTCTTTCCTGTTCCTTGTTCTTTATCCCATAAGAGCTTCCTGCCTCCCACCCTCTCTGGACCCTTAAGAACGGAGACTGCCCACTTGATGAAGTGTTAAATAAAATCTATTTGTATCACATAAATTGTCTTCTTTAATCATTTTTAACACTATTCACTCTTGTATACGCAACATTCCCTTGGAGATGGAGCATTATGCATTAATCCTAAATAGCCTGGTATCCAGCCCCTGTGATGAGATTTCTGGATGCCTATTGCTCACTTATGAGGATAACTGGATTCTACCTCTGGAACTGGTCATCTGTCTCTAAGGAATTTCGTGCAAGGTAGTGAGCACAGAACCTGAAAGAAAACTGCGAGTGGAGGAAGGCAGAATGGGAAAGAGAGTTGAGAGCGGTATTAGTCTGCAGTAGATAATCAGTAATTATCTGTTCAGGGTTTCAGCACAGGAGTGATTATAATGATTGATCTTGGAACTTAATCTGGTAAGAAGGGAAGAAAAGTTCTCAGGTGACTAAGGACAGTGAAAAGGTATTTGACCCAGTGGATAGTAGGTTCCAGTGGAGACACAGGACTGTTAAGAATTGGGGGTATTAATCAACAGATGAATGGATAAAGAAGATGTGGTATATATATACAATGGAATACTATGCAGCTATCAGAAAAAATGAAATCTTGCCATTTGCAACGACATGGATGGAACTGGAGGGTATTATGCTGAGCGAAATAAGTCAATCAGAGAAAGACAATTATCATATGATCTCTCTGATATGAGGAACTTGAGGGGCAGGGTGGGGGGCC